>JALBCR010002607.1:327500-408790 GCA_030710515.1 Abscondita cerata | reverse complement strand
TTACGTATTGCTGTTCTATATACTTTACTTTATTAAGTTCTTCACCAATACAATGGTTTAATTCTATTATTTCCTAAGCTTTTTAATTGAAACTCAATATACTTTAAATTACTTCCAATTTCTTCTGTTAAAATATCAAACCCAAAAATTTGAGAATTACATGCTTTACCTAAAATACATGAATTTAATCATCCAATTAGACCAATAGTAAATTTTTAAGTTTTCTTCAACTTATTGAATTTCAAAAATTCCTCTCTACTATATTTAGTAAACATTTAAATTTCAAGACTACATTTTCAATTAAAAATACTAAACAACTAATCGAAAATATTTCTAATGTTGATTTATCTAAATACTCAAACTCATCTTTAAATGTAATATCCTTTGACATTTCAAACCTTTTTCCTCCAGTTCCTTCTAAAAGATACTTTACCTTTAGTTTCAGAAATACTACATAACAGTGATTTACAAAATAATATAACTTCTGATATATTTAATTTACTAGAATTTTGTATTAACAACTAGTATTTTACTTCCAACGACAAATTTTATAGACAAAATGAAGGTCTACCTATGGGTTCACCTCTTCCTCCAATTTTAGCTAAATTATTTTTAGATAACTTAGAAATTAATAACATAATTAAAAATCGTTTTTCAATAATAATGTAAATTTTTTGTAATATATATGTTGATGACATAATTTGTTTCTTCAAGGGATCAGTTTCTCAAATTAATGAATTCTTGAAAGATTTAAATAAAATACATAATAAATTAATTTCACATTAAAATTTTCCAATAATAACAATATTTCGTTTTTAGATAATTTAGTTACGTTGAATAAAAACAACTGTATAGAATTTAACATTTATAGAAAACCTACGACAACTGCTCAAACAATTTATTTTGATGCTAACCATCATTTCACTGAAATTATAACCTTTAATTTTTTATTTAATCGCCTTTTCAACTTTCCATTATCTAATTCTAATTTCAAAATAAACTGAAAAATAATATTTTTCATATAGCAAATGTTAATAAATTCCTTTTCAAATTATTAAAAAATTTATATACAAAATTTTTATTTAAACTTAGGATTTAAGGTATCTCACTTCTCTTATGCCTATTAAAGAAGATTCCAAAAAGATATTTTTATCCAATTACTTGTTCCAGAATTTGTTACTTTGGTAAAGAATATTAATAAACTTTCTGAATTTAAATTAGTTTTTAAAGTCCAAAAACTCTTTCAAATATATTTTTCACAAAAATCTTTTTATAATAATTTAAATTCAAGTGGTATATACAAACTCACTTGCTCAGTGCAAAGGTATATATTGGTAAAACTACTAGAAGTTTTAGTATAAGGTTATGCAAACATTTAAGATATATTAAAATAGAAATAGATACTCTAATAATCCTTCTTCAGTTAAATCAGCCTTTGCTCAACATGTTATCGAGAATGGACATGTACATGAAAATTAAACCTAATACATCCTTTCAAAATTAATAGTCATAATAAATAGATTTTAGATACTTTGGAAATTATTTACATTAAAACCACTAATCCTAAAATTATCCTTGATGATCAAACCAAATTTGAAGATCTGATATTTAAATATAATGATAATTTTATTTTAATTTAATTGTTAACCTTGAACCAAATTCAGAAATTTTACAACAATAATTGTAGTTAGAATATTTTATTTTTTTCATTATTTATAAGAAAATGTTATATTAATGTCATATTATAAATAGTATATAATCTGATGATGACTTTAAAATTCAAAGAGTTGAAACTGTAGTTATTATATGCTAACATCATATTTTGAAACACGTGGACACATATTCATTGCTGGAAGAGGTTTTCTTTACAATCATACCATCTGGGGGTTAAGATTGACAACTACGAAAGGCAGGAAACTATACAAGCTGATTAGCGAAAAGAATTACACCTACGTATCAACTGCAGAACCAACTCAATCGCCAAAAGATTCCGGATCTCCTGGATTTCTATATTTGCAAAGGAACTTCCCAAAACTACAAAAAGGTCTCATCGAATTTTTGTTCTTTCTTCTGACCAGTCGCCCGTAATTGCTACTATGAGTACAACAATAATAACGAGCACACCAAACACTTTAACAAACAGAGAAAACAAACTGGGAGGTATTTCGAGAATACACATCCAATACTTAATCTAAGAATAAAAAATTCGGAAGAGTTTGAAACGGCCACAAACCTTCTCACAAATGAAAAAGCGGCATTTTCAGAAAAATTAACACTAGCTACAGTAAGCGTTCCACTAGAAGTAAAGAAGTTGATTGCAGAGAAACAAAGAGCAAAAAAAATGGCAAAATACTCACAGCACAGACGAGAAAACAAATTACAACAGATTGACAAACAAACTAAAAGTTGAAATTCAAATTTAACCTATATGCGGAAAACCTTAACAAACAAAATTATTCTATTTGAAAAGCCTCAAAAAGCATTAATATATCACAAGCATCTACACCACCTATTCGTGATCAGATAGCTTGCGTCCGATTCAGAATTGTTAGCAAAACATCTAACACTAGTATTTTAGCCACAGTCCAATCAACAAGATGATGCCAGCTAAAGTATAGAAAGAATTGCCAAGAAAAGCAATAACATTTATCACCGTCATATTGAATTCAGTATTAAGACTAGCGTTCTGGTCCAAGTCACTGAAATTTGCTCAAATAATGCACATACCCAAACTAGGTAAATGCCCTACCCAGGCAACAAAGGAATGGACCTGAAATTTAAAAAATGTCTTGATTCGGAAGAAAATCAACATTATATCTAAAGAATAAGGTATTAATCTATAAAGCAATTATCAAACCAATATGGACATACGGCATAGAGCTATGGGGCTACTCGTGCAAATCAAACGTTGACATCATACAAAGGTTCCAATATAAAGCCCTGAGGACAATCTCCAATTCTCCCTGGTATGTTTCTAATAGAACGCTACATAACGATCTCAAAATCTTACATTTAACTGAAGTCGTAGCAGAAATCAAAAAACATCAAGAAAAAATTGCAACTTATCCGAACTGGTTATTAGAACCAATCATTAGAGATCTTGGATTAGATCTGGGGAAGGGGTTCTCTACCAAGTGCGTCCCCAGGTGGTGGATAGTATATAACTATAGTATTTTCGCTGTAGCTTTGCGGTTAAGTGATTAGGATTTCCACTTGCAAACTGTATGCTTCATATTTGTGAAAGTCAGTGGTACTTAAAATTTCTACATAGGTATTCGTCATTAAAATTGCAATTGGCTAGGAATGTTATTTTCATTTTCCCTTATCACTAATGAGCTTGTTATTGTTATTATTAGAATAAATAAAGCAATTAGACGTCGCTTCGTCCATTCGTTGCAAGAACGTTCTTCTTTATTGGTTACGATGAATGTGGTAATGAGGAGATATCAATATAATGTAACAATTATAAAAAATAAATGGTTTAGAACCCCTGACTTCTTATTTAAAAGTTTACATTTGAACAAAAGGGAGCTCATTATTCCATTGTCACCAAACAATACTTAATGGTGTTGTTTACCTGTTTATTGCTCGAGGCGATTAGACATGCCCAATATTTTAGGTAGGTATAATATAAAATGTTAGAAGAGGACAACACTATAAGAGTATGTGATTTCTGAAATTAAGCGCTAATCACTTAACCGCAAAGCTACAGCGAAAATACTATATGACTAGTACCGACCAAAGCGACATCGTGGACCAGCTACCTAGCCCAACTGTTAAGTTGTAGTTATGCGGCTTGTACTAGGTTAAAACGGTGTCGAATTGTGCTTAGCAATCCGTTAAACTATAAACATCTAGCGACGTGGTCATGTTTTGCGGGCTGGGTTAGTTTTTAGGGAGTTTTGGCTTAATCGCCTGACTAAGAAGATTCAATATCAATAAAAATTCCAATCCAAGGTTGAACAGCATATGCCGAAGGATAAATGGCGGTCAAACTCAGTCGCTAACATGCGATTTCTGTTACCAAGTACCCTCCAGAGTATATAACCTTATCCGGTAAGAGGCACTGCCGGATGGACTTTTAAATCCTCACTTACTCGTGGGAACAAATTGGACCATAAAATTAATATAAACAAAAACAAAATGGAGGTGGATAACCCCTCAAACCAAAAACGTAAACCTAAGGCATTGGAGGCTAACGAAACAGCGCCTCAGAGCCAGAAGGTGTGGTTGAGAAACTGGTGAAGGAGACCGACCGCCTTAGGGTGGACCAAACAAAAACAATGATGTGTGGTGCAGCCTTCAAAAGATTTAAGTACTTGTTAAAAACAGGATACTCCAAAACTGGGGCTAGGAGATTAGCCGCTCTAAAGAAGGAAGAAGTTATTGTTCCTAAGCTGGGTGGCAGTTCTCAAGCTCAGGTAAACCAAGTCCAAAAAAGGCAAATGTCCCAGAATAAAAGTCTTAGGGTAGTAAAAAATCCAAAACAAAAGAAGGAAACTCTTCTTGCAAAGGCCAAAAATACGGAGGAGACAGAAAGACTCTCTATCAACCAACAATCAGGTCAAACAATGAGATCCTTAGAGAACAAACTGTTCTACAGCTTTAAATAAAATAAATTTACGTGCTTCATCATCCAAGGAGGCGTGTTTGAACAGCTTTTTTGTATTCAATTCATTAACGTATACAATCATCCAATTTATAGAAAAGATACTTTTAATTTTGATACCGGATCTAATCGGGCTTGGAATAACGTAACTTTTGTCCCAGTTAACCAACATTGTATTCTTATCGTATCCAAAATCCTCATGTAGTTACTTTTACCTAGAACATATTGACATTGGAAACGTGACGTAGCTACTAATACCAAAGAATATTAACTATGGTAAAGAAGCGACACTGAGTCAATTTTGCATATTTACTTCGGCCATTTTGAAACTACAAATCCATACATTGAATCTTTTATTTATTTTTTATTTATTTATTTAAAGATTTAGGATACAAACAGATATAAATCCAGTAAAGTATCCATAACTAAAGTATAATTACATATATAAAAATAAACAGTCATATGCAACTCCCCGTACAGAAACTTCAATAAACAAACACAATAACTGTGAATCAACACATTCGCACTGACAAGCAGCAGTAGTTACCAATCGTTTAATAGTCGCCAGTGAGCTTGTTAAAAAATTATCAATATTAATATGGTTGTATGATCGGCACATTCTTACTAAAGGAGAATTCATTCCTGCATTGGTATTGCAATATCATATGTGAAGCAGTGCTGCGGTGCGTAACGAACGTTCTGGCACTCGAAACTTTACCTTTTCAAGTAGAGAAGGACTGTCAAAAATATTGTTCAAAATTTTCACCATGAAAGTGAAATCATTTACATTTCTACTAATGGATGTAACTCAAAATGATTATAAGAAGAAGCATTACCATCAAGATTTAATTTATACTTTCTACTCACATACAGCATAATTTTTTTTAAATATTCTCTAGTCTACTGATATAGGTATCGTACTGAGGATTCCATACTTGGGTAGCAAAATTTAAATGGGTATATACATATAAAAATATAAACATTTGAAAGATTGTATAGAGTTAAAATTTCGACAGGTTCGCATTATAAATCCTAACATTTTATATGATTTATCAAGTTCATTGGCAATGTGGATGTCGAAAAGGATTTTAGAGTCAAACATCACACCCAAATCACGAATGCTCCTTACGACTTCCATTTCCTCATTTGCGATTTTATAAATATGTGAAATTTTGTTTATATTACGGGTAAAGAATATCATTTTGCATTTGGTTATGTTTAAATAAAGTTGATTATGTTTACAATAGTCACTTAGGAGGTTTAAATCACTTTGCAACTTAGAACAGTCATTGACATCAATTATTTGTCTATAAATCTTTAAATCATGAGCGAACAAGAAGAAATGGGAATGCTAAAACACAAGCTAATACTGTTAATATATATATATATATATATATATATATATATATATATATATGAACAACAACAGTCCAAGATGGTTACCTTGCGCAATACCCGAAGGTAGTTGAATGTAATCAGATATGTAGTCTCGTAATGCTACTGCTTGTGACCGGTTCAAAATGTAAGAGGAAAACCACCTAAGTAAATCACCATGCACATCGACTTCAGCAAGTCTTCGAATGAGAATTTCATAATTTATTTTGTCAAATGCCTTACAGAAATAGGTGTAACCGCTGTGTACCTGTATTCTGGAGTCCATGGATAGTAATATAAAATCAAAATATTCAACAAGGTTTGTTTCAACTGATCGAGACCTATAAAACCCATGTTGCTGAGGCATTATGACATGTTTTAAAGCAGAAAATGTCGCGTCATATACGAGTGATTCAAATATCTTGGCAACGATGTTCAATATTGATATTTGACTTTTTCCATTCCTGAGGAAAAACTCCACTTTTAAGAGACTGATTGAACAAAATACATAATGGTACGCTGAGTTACATACCATAACGTTTAATGAATAGTGGAGGGAGATTATCTGGCCACGGACCTTTATTAATGTCAAATTGATTAATTTTATGAAATATACTTTGTTCATCGATATGGCAGCTACTGATTATTCCATCTGTAAATATTTCATTAGGCTGTGCATTTAAAGTATTCCAAGTATTAGGAGATACATAAACAATGCTAAAATAATCTGAAAGAAGTTCACAGATAGAGGCACCGTCAGTCGCTGTTCTATCGTCATGAAGCCAGGTACTCCACAAGTATTCCCTCGTTCCCGAGCAAACGTCCAAAACCGCTTTGGATTTACAATAATTTCATCTTCGATGGAAGAGATATACTTTGTGTAATCATCATTTATTCATTTTTTTGAGCGCGATCGTAACACTTGAAATGTTAAATAATCACTACTATTTCTGTAAATTTTCCATTTTTTATAAATTTTTAGTTTTTCAATAATAACTTTTTGGTATTTTTACTGTACCATGTAGGGTATCTTGTATTACGGTTTTTTTAGGAAACCAAACTGGTTCAGACCCGATTGAATAATAGTATAAAATGTTGTGATATTACTTTCAATATTAGCATTAGATAATACATAATGCCAGTTTAAAGTAGAAAAATATAAATTTAATTTATAATAATTTATCGTTTTAAAGTTTATTTTATTTAAGCTATGAAGATATCTTTGTAATTAGGTAGTTTCAGATTTCAAAAGATTTCAAAAATCATGTTAATTGTGACAGGCCCATGTACACTCATGAAATTTAAAACTTGGACACCACAATTTCTGTAAACAAAAGTTTGCACATTGTGAAGCGGGCTTAAGGGTATCATTTACAATTCTAACAGCAGGTAGTCTCAGCAGGGGTTATCTTATAGAACGACTGTAGAATGAATCTTTACACTAAGCACGTTTTAGAAAATAGGTAATTTACGTTGCTTACTTAATTTTTTTCTTTAAAGAATATATTTGAAGGTATCGCTAATTAAACACCATAGCTCGATTAATTATCGAATCAAAATTTTGTTTAGGAAATGTTTACAAAATAAAATTAGAAATAATTTTGATTTAAAAAACGTCTACAAGCAATAACTTTTAAATTAAATCAAAAACTAAACATGGTTATTTGGGTTGACTGATTATTACTTATTTTTAAATAAATCTAACCTACTAATTATTGTAAATTATTTAAAAAAATCATTAAACTCTCTATTCATAATATAGTTACAAAGATACCAAGTTATAGTTTAAAATTAAATGAAAACATTTTTTTTTAAATAAAGGTATTACTATATAAATAAATATAAGAAATCAATAATGGGTGTGACCTCCATTATTATTGATACATTCTTGGAGGCGTCTGCTCATTGACGCTATCAAGGTATCAATATAATTAATATTAATTGTTTCCCATGCGGTATCAATGGCTGCAATTAGTGCATTACGGTTTACTGGTATAAAATTTGGCCCTTGTTGTCTTCGGATAACAGCAAGTATTCGAGCCCAAACATTTTCGATAATGTTAAAATCTGGGCTTTTTGCTGGCCAGGGTAACAGCTCCAAGTTATTTGCTTGTATCCAGTTGCGTAGTATAGGGTCATCATATCCCGATAGTTAATTATCGAATGTTCCAAGAAAATATGTGTAAATAGTAAATGGAATCTACTAACGTAACGTTAAGTCGTTAATTATAGTTACATAACTCTCCTTTCATAAGATATAGTTCATATTAATATGCTTATTGTAAAGCTTCGTACACACCTGAACAACAAACCGAGGAACAAACAGAACAACGAACCGAACGGCAATCGGAACATTAATTTGGACGGTGCTACGTACGAATTTTAGAACAGATTCGCAAGTCCTGATTGTTCCACGAACGGTTTGCGGCGTTCCCGCAACTTGTCGGTTTTTTCTCCGACATCAAAGAAAATGCGCGCGAATGCGTTTGCAGGTTTGGACGAATCTAAACAAAACGGCGAACAAACTTATGCGGGAGAATTAAATTATTTATTTTTTGTCCTCCCTTTTGTGGGTTTGTTGTGTTTAGGTAATATTATGGAGTTGACAGAAGAAAAATGTTTTAAATTAATCAGTGTTTAAGAATGCAAGAAAAAATGATGTCCCTATTAGCATCATTTGGGCGGAAAATTTCCAAAATAAAAAAAGCGAAGTAAATTATAATTTTTACTCTTCTTTGTGCGTAAAATTTGGTTGGCACTATCTTCTTGTTTTCCGCAATTTTCTCTTCTCAATAATAAATATATATAAACTGAAAACTACTGAAAATAATTATGGGAACAGCACAAACGTTCCGTTTGTTGTTCGGATTGTGGAAATCATAAAAGATCGTTTGTCGTTCTGTTTGACTTTCGGTTCGTTGTTATGTTTGTTGCTCGGTTTGTTGTTCAGGTGTGTACGAAGCTTTACAACTTAAGCAACAATTTTTTGGCGAATAAAGATTAGTTTGTGATGTAATATTAGAAACACAAATTTATATCATATCAAATTTATGACAACTTAAAACCAAGAACGTGTATGTTATTGCTAAGAAATTATTAAGGAAAAAGCGCAATTGCAGTGTAAATATTTATAATTAGATATTTTCGAAAGTTTATAAGTCCTCTATTGTAATCTTAATACTTAAAAGAAAATCCTGTCCATTAGCATTATAAGGAAATGGCTTTTACTTTATGAATAAGTTTCAATAATAGAATATCCTTGCTTGTTTAATTTACTTCCTTTGAGTCATATTGCTCTAAGGGTTGTTACATTGGTCATTAGAAGTATGTAATAAATAAACAATTACCTACTGTTTGAGAAGGGGTAGTGTGAACCAATAAATAAAGTAAGAAATGTAAATTCCATTTTAGTTTAAAATTTCAAGTGTTGTGAAAATGCCACCTCATCTCGGTGCTGATTTGAAAGCGCGGATTGTTTCGGAATTAGCGGCGGGCCGTAGCGTGCGTGAAATTTCACGTATGTTAGATATACCAAAAGCACCGTAGGGCATTACCGAGTAAATGGAATCTTGAACACACTTTGGAAAGAGCCATCGGAAGTGGTAGACCTAAAGTATCTACACGTGCTCAAGATCTCGAGTTGTTTCATTACGTAACAGAACAACCATTTGCTACATACTCAGGGCTATAGCAGATACACATTTTCCCGGATGCCGTATAACTGCACAAAAAGATTAAAGGAGATGGGAATAAAGAAGTATAATGCTGCTGCGAAAGAAGTTCTCAGTGACGAAAATATGAGACGTCGTCTGGAATTTGCAAGGCGATATGTGAACGAACCTTTGGAATTTTGGAATCGAGTGATTTTTAGCGACGAAAAAACGTTCAATAGCCGCAACGATGGACCACTAAAAGTTTTTAGAATGGAAGGAACTCGTTACGAAAATAATCACATATGTCCTAAAAACGAAGTGGTTATTTTCTGTGAATGTGTGGGGTTGGGTTAGCGCGCGGGGTCCAGGAGTTTGTTGGGCTATCGATGGACGTCTTGATTCTGCTGCGTATTTAGATATTTTGGAAACTATTATGAAACCTTCAGTCGAAGTGTTTTATCCAGACGAAGATTATATTTTCCAACAAGTAAGTATTCTTATTTCACTATACTTTCTCCAAAAATAGTTCGGGATCTGTTGAATTAACATTTTCATAATGTATTTTTGTTGTTAAAGGACAACGCCCCTATTCATACTTCGCGGGTTGTGCGCAATTGGATACGAGAAAATAACTTGGAGCTGTTACCCTGGCCAGCAAAAGCCCAGATTTTAACATTATCGAAAATGTTTGGGCTCGAATACTTGCTGTTATCCGAAGACAACAAGGGCCAAATTTTATACCAGTAAACCGTAATGCACTAATTGCAGCCATTGATACCGCATGGGAAACGATTAATATTAATTATATTGATACCTTGATAGCGTCAATGAGCAGACGCCTCCAAGAATGTATCAATAATAATGGAGGTCACACCCATTATTGATTTCTTATATTTATTTATATAGTAATACCTTTATTTAAAAAAAAGTTTTCATTTAATTTTAAACTATAACTTGGTATCTTAATTATAATTATGTAATAAATTCTTGTCAAAAACTAAATATATACGTTGACAATAAGAATTGCCTTAGTTTTTATTTTCACTTTTATATTAACTACAGAAAAAATGAAACGTCATAAAATATACATTTTGTAAGGACTAAATATTATGAATAGAGAGTTTAATGATTTTTTTAATAACTTACAATAATTAGTAGGTTAGATTTATTTAAAATAAGTAATAATCAGTCAACCCAAATAACCATGTTTAGTTTTTTGATTTAATTTAAAAGTTATTGCTTGTAGACGTTTTTTAAATCAAAATTATTTCTAATTTTATTTTGTAAACATTTCCTAAACAAAATTTTGATTCGATAATTAATCGAGCTATGGTGTTTAATTAGCGATACCTTCAAATATATTCTTTAAAGAAAAAATTAAGTAAGCAACGTAAATTACCTATTTTCTAAAACGTGCTTAGTGTAATGATTCATTCTACAGTCCTTCTATAAGATAACCCCTGCTGAGACTACCTGCTGTTAGAATTGTAAATGATACCCTTAAGCCCTGCTTCACAATGTGCAAACTTTTGTTTACAGAAATTGTGGTGTCCAAGTTTTAAATTTCATGAGTGTACTAAGTAGATTGATCAAACCAAATAGGCTTCGATAGAAAAAATTTCATTGAAACATTCGTACTGTAAACTTGAACTCATTGCGTCAACAGAAACTCTTATTATGATACTAGTTTTAAATATAAATAACAGATACATAAAACAAAAGCAAAAAAACAATATTAAGTTATTGTATCTTGTGAGTTCATTTCAAGAGAAAAGAATATGAAAATTAGTACAGAAAAATTCCATTTATACATTTAATTAGGGACATTTTCATGTTCTGTTATCAAATGACTTCCACTTTTAGTTTCATTAACGAAGATATTTTCTTACTAAGTGTTTAATCTTTTTAGTTGTTTCGTAAGTTAAAATTAGCTTGTTAGCTTGTAAGTTTGGTATTCTTGAAAGGAAGTAGTGAATGGTGACATAATAATTTTATAATATTTTAGTGTGGGTAGAAAATAAATACCGTTGATTGTGTGTAAAAACTTGAGCAGAATTAATTGGAAATTAAATTCGAATTTTATTAATCAATTGAAACTCCTTGCTGTTAATAAACGATATATGTATGTACTGCTAATATTTTAAGTTCATTACAGAAAATTGTTTTATGAGTATATTCTTTGTTTTGTTGATTTTTAACAAATAATATCATAAACTTAAAATAAAATTTCCAAATGTTAAATATTGCAGATAATATATCTGCAAGTAATTAATGAGTAAGATTATCCATTTCTGAAACGAACACTGGCGATAATAGAATTTGTAGCCCGTCATTTCGATATACAATAACAACTACGTGAAAAAGCAGTTATTGCACGTAAGAAAATGTATGGCAGGAGGCCTGTTCATTTTTTAGTCTACACTTATCTGGTACGGACGACAGTAGCACACAAAAACCGTGAGAAATAATTAGTATTCGGATTTACACCAAGTTGTCAGACTTCACGTTCGCATTAAAACGCATAACCAGGCATGCAGCTTCAAAAAATACCAACTTACGTGTTTAACAATACATTTTATCTCTTTTAACACCTCGTTCGACATTTGCATACACGTAAACTCCTTTCGTAATCGCGAATAATTAAAAATCGAATCAGTTATACTCTCATGCTGTTGCGCATGTGGTCTTAATACCGAAACCTGTCAGAAGTTTTTACTGAAAGTATTTACGTGCCAATTTTGAATCCTTTACTTTTACCATATGTAGTTGACATAAAGCATTTAACGTTTGATGTAATGGCGTTTAACCTTTATATCATTCATAAAATGTGATATAATGTAACGACAAAACAGCACTATTGAATTCGTAATTGTATATCACCAATTGGGTTATTCCATGCAATTTTTAACAAGCGTGTTTATGTTTTTAAGGGTATAAAGTATTTGTTCACACATTAATTTTACAATATTGATTTGCCTAAAAATTTTTTGTGAGTGGTTCAAGCACATCCAAAATGCTGAAGAAAATTAGCTATTTATTATTTTGGCACGGGTTTGTTTGCATTTAGATTAACTAAGCAGATGTAAAAAGATATCGTATTAATATTTTTTTTTAAATGTAAGTATAAAAAACGGAACAGAAAGTTATTCTTAAAAAGATTACTGCTGTGATGAACATTTAAACTACTTTAAAACAAGTGCTTTTCATCGTTTTTATTTTGATTGTGCACTACAACTTTGGCAAAATTTTCAAAGCATTAGTTCAATTAAACTCTGTATTTCATTATACCTCTAAAACCAATAATGTTAAGTTTCAGGAAGAACTTTAGTCAATAAAATATTTTCCAAGCTTATAAAATGATCATTAGATGAGTGAAACTCTAACATTCCAGTACTTCACTAAAGTCTGAAAATACGTATTTTATAATTTATATACAGGGTAAATTATCAGCAACGGGACAAGGATTTATAGCTGAAACAGTAAAATGTTTTACAAGGTTTGTCATTTTAGTAGCTTCAGGTTGATAAATTTTACATTTTTAAAATTATTTTGAAAATATACAGTATTCTCAAAAAGTGTTGCGCATCAAGTTATATTTTTATGGAACACCCATATTTGTGCGTTTTTTGATTGACCGTAAAAATAAGGTGTACTTTCATAAGGTTTTCTATACCTAAATACAGAGCGTTCTAAGTTACGTCGATTTTCTTAAAATATGGAGTATTAAAAAGATTCAATATCTTCTAATCAATAAGAATAACAAAATTTGCTCTTACGTCTAAATAGTTGGATATTAGGTATGTATTTCATCATCAAATAAACATTTCTTTACAGAGTGTTCAGAATTACAGGTTAATAATTGGATCATTCAATTTGTAATAAATATTATTTTAAATAAAACAACCTGTATTTTATTATTTTAATGATACTTGGTTTCTTGAATGATTTAAGGGTGTCCTATGTGCAGGTGTTACAGTTTACATAAATTTGCTTCATAAATCAAATTTTGGAAACAAAAAATGCCATAATTCAATTTTATAATAACATTTTAAGACGTACAGTCTGATAATCACATGAACTACAAAAATTATGTTTCGTTACATGTTAGATACAATATTTAAAGAAAATTAGTATAAAGAATTAACCTATTTGAATGAATTCTAATCCCGGTGTGACCGATGTTACCATGATTACGGTTTTAAAACAAATGTCGAAACAAACTCACAAGTGACGAAAAATTTAATTTTCGTAAAAGTATTACAAAAATGTGCCATTTTACTTGCTTTGATTATGCAAAGTGTCACATCTGTCACGGAAAACTAATACAAGTATTACATAAGTTTTTTGGATAAATTTTAAGGATTAGTCAAACAGAGGTGTGAAAGAATGGTTCAGAAAATTACTACCATCTGTATTTACATTCGACTACATCAGCATTTGACGAAAATGATTATGTTGACCGTTTAAATTTTGTTTATGGATTTGGACAGTGTAGCATTATTACATGTCTGTAATGTGACATTAACAAATTAGATACGTATGCATTTTGTGTTTAAATCTCTCGCAACCATTAATTTGAGGAGAATTGTAAATTAAGCAAAAATGGTAACACTTAGGACCTACTTATATAATCCGAAAAGAGGACGTTTTGTTAACGTTATAAAGCTTATAAAATACAGAATGTTCCATTAAAAATAAAGCTCAGTATTCCATTGAATGATCTAATATTAACCTGTGATTACTGAGTTCCCTGTAAAGAGATGTTTAATATTTCATGATGGAATACATTAATCTAATATCCAACTACTAAACGTAAAGTAAGCTATTATGCATGTTGACATAAAATATTGAATATTTTTGTCACTCTACATTTCAAAAGCAATGTTTGTCGTCAAACACTCTGTATTTAGACTATAGAACCTTATAAGAAAACTATACCTTATTTTTAGGGAAATCTAAAAACACAATAAAATAAGTTGTTCCATAAGAAAAAAGATAACTTTTGATGCGCCACACTTTTTTTTGGGACATACTAGTATATTTAAAAAATAATTTTAAAATGTAAAGTTTACTACAAGTTACTAAAAAAGACAAAACTTGTCAAAACTTTTACTGTTTTGCTATAAATTCGTCCTGTTGGTGGTGATTCACCCGGTATAAGTAACTTTGATTCATTATAGCTTTATAATTTTAGATTCATCTTAAAATTAGAGTAGTAAGTCCACTTACAACTAATTTTTGATTAATTGGTCGATAACTCCAGATAATCTCAATAGATTGTCACAACTTTAATCTTAATAGAAAAGTGCTTATTATACTCATTTGAAGACAATGTAAAATTATTTCTACCTTCGCCTCTAGATGTCGCTAGAATACTGTATAATATTTCTAAATTTTAATAGTATCTATAACAGTTCAGGAAATTGAAATGAAGACGACAACTTGTACTTCTCCAAATTTGTACTAGGGTACCGCACATTAAAAAAATAATGGAACAAAATTTTTGTAGTTAATTAGCATTTAAAGTTGTCCTTTAAATTTTACATCTTTGTATTATCAACGATTTCGATATATTTTCTTTCACTTTCATTAATATTTTAGGTAATAAATGTGATTAAAAAAAAAAATTTGGCTCAATGTAATTTCTAAAATTACCATGTTAAACACATCGGTTCCCTTTCACTATTTTACTGCTTAACGGAGGAAAACGAGTCGAGGTGAATCGGGCCTAGAAGGAAACGATGCTTAGTGATTCAAAATTGAATTTTAGGATGACAAAAATCTCGTAAAAAACAAAAAATCAACGTAACAATTATATTTATAATTACTAATTTTAAAGAATTAACTATAGTATATAAGGTGTAAAAATTTTGGGACTAAATTAAACACAGTTTGAAAAATAATAAAGAAAGTTTAAGTAGGATCTTAATTTAGTTGTGCCTTATCGATCAGCATTGATGTCGATGCCATATATGTAAGAGTAAAAATACCACACTGCACTGGTACTGCAGGGTGCGCGTTGCAAAGATTTTACAGTAGGGACTCGAGGAATCCACTGCTTAATTGTTCCCAACATTTATGTTACGCACTGTATACATGAAAATACCTACACATAATTAAAATAACTATTCAGGATTGGATTTCTCAAAATCACTATTATCAATACTGGTATTGGAAGATTTTAACAAGTTAATTACATCTCTTATTTAATATAGATTTTCGTCTAGGTGGCAAATATGTTATACTAAAAATTACAGAGTTAGATAACACTAAAAGAATATTAAACAAATTTTTGGTTTCTACATTTTCTACAGATTTTACGGAAGTTGCTCCCTATAATAACTTAACTTCTTTATGGCGCGATTCTTGTGCATCCTTTGACAACTGGCCAATGGGTAATATAAAATTATTCATAACATCTTGACTATGGATTAGATTTTATGGACTGTGGGCGGCATTTGGTACCATTTGTACAAACTGACATAATGTTTTGCGGTTGGTTGAAATTTATCCCGTATTCTTAATTTTTCAAAGAGATCGTTTCTACTAATATTTATGACCGGCTCTGAAAAAAAAAAAATCTGAAATCGGAAACAGGCAAAAAAAGGTATGGAAACTATGCGTTTGTTTAAAAAGTAAGAAAGTGATAAAACTAAATAAAAACTATACAAGAATTTGTAACAATGGATAACTTAAAAACGTCAGTTTTATAAAATAAAATTATTATTAAAATAAAATGATTTTTTCCTCAAAAATCACAATGCATGTATTTTTTGTATTACATACGTTCAATATTCCCTTTCATATTTTAAACACTATTTTTGCACTTTGAATCTTGTCAAAAAATACAATTTAAGCTGCCTAGTAAATACAGGGTGTCCCAAATAAGAGTAACTGGTTTTAAACATCAATTTCCAGTTAATTAATTGCTCCAAAGAGATGGGGTTTTCACTAGTTTCACTAGTTTATCATAAAGATTTTTTAGGCTTGGTTGGCATTTCATCTCATCAACACAGGGTGTTTTACTAATGTTGGTCAAATTCAAAGGGGAAAATATGTTTTATTTTAAATAGAACACCCTATAGTTTTTGATCTCATTTGAAAGAGCGATCATTCTTCTTTCTAAAAATGTATAGTTTTCTATCTTTTGTTTCATTAACAACAAAGATATTCGAGGTTTCATGTAGTAGTACATTTTTAATTAGTTTTATATGAACGTATTTTGATGCCTAAAATCAACTCATGACCGTTTGACGCATAACAAAATGATTTAAGTCGGTTTCATGTAGTATGCATTTTTAATTACGTAAATAATTGCCAACAAATCTGACAAACAGTTTATTTAGTAAGAAAACATAATAACATAATAACATTATTCAATACAACAAAAAGTTACAATAAATGCTGCATATGACTACCCTCTTCGTTTACGCATAACTGTAAGCGAAATTTTAAATTTTCAAATGAATTTTCTAACATTTCTTGCGGAATGTTTTAATAATGTTCCTGATATTATTTTTTAGTTCTGCTAAATTGTTAGGCTTAGGATTGTAGCACCTATCCTTCACATATCCCCAGAGAAAAAAATCTGGGACAGTTAAACAAAAGATAGAAAACTATACATTTTTGGAAAGGAGAATGATTGCTCTTTTGAATGAGATCAAAAATTATAGGGTGTTCCATTTAAAATGAAACATATTTTCCCCTTTGAATTTGACCAACATTAGTAAAACTTGATCTTGATTAATACCCAAATTAAATTTCATTTTATACCACCACAGTCACTTAATTATGGTGGAATATGGAAGCTTATATGAAGTCTACAAAACATCACTTGAGACATATTTTGAACCAAAGACATTTAACATACAAAAGTTTTATTCTATATTAACAAGTAAAAGCGGTTCTTAACTCCGCTCTATTACTCCATTGTTCAACGATCCCTTCGACTTAGACGCCCTAACCCCAAGACATTTTCTTATTGGTCAAATTTTGACTGCTGTTCCACAAAGAAATTTAACTTAAAAGAATATTAATTATGTGAAAGATATCATCTTACTCAACAAATTGTCCCTAAATTTTTGGTCCAGGTGAACTAAGAAATACCTCTGCTTATTACAACATCGTACAAAATTGTAATACGGTAACCCACAATTTAATGATGGAAAATGGTTGTAATAAAAGAAGAAAACATGCCACCTCTCTGTTGGCCACTAGGCAGGATTGTTGAAACCCATTCTGGTGCGGACTCGATAGTGTGTCGATCAAGAATGGTGTAGTAAAACGCGCGATTATCAAAATCTGTATCTTACAAATAAATAAATAAGGTAACTTAACCAAATGTAATTTTGTCTCTCAACTATGAGTAATTCATGTTTTTTGTTGCTAGATTATTCATATATAGTTATTATTCTGTATCGTTGAAAGCCAAACCTTTCAAGGAGTGGGAATGTTAAGTTCGTTCTCATTTGAATGGCTTATTGTTAATTATTATTGTTGGTGTGTTGTTAGTAAATTTAATAAAAAAAAAACATATTTGTTGTAATACAAAAATATTGGTATGGTGTTTTCATCTCGTAAATTTCGAATTTCTGGTTCGCACAGGGACAAATGAGAAGCTGGCGACTAATGAACAAGCTGGTAGTGCCAACTGTAACAAAATGTATCGTTAGGTTTGGTTAAATACTGGGCACGCAAATATCAATGAGTTTTGTGGAATAATAATCCATCAATAAAATTAAGCATTCAACACCAATATAATACAGTTTTGATATTAGCTAGTTCCTCCATTTAGCTGTAAAATGTTTAAAGAAACTGGACGTTGAAAATATACCCGATTGCCCAGACTTACACAATTTGTAATGTCATCTATAGGCATGGAGATTTTATATTGTTCTCCAATTTTTTTATAAATTAAATCCTCTGTTTTAAGTGACACGCCTGTTAAGTATAAAATTGCTGTTGTGACTTATGTTATTCACACTCAGTAAGTTTATTAACAACCATTTTTCATTCCACCAAACGTAGCCATTAATGTTACTATTAATTTAACTTAAAGTTTCAATCAAAATAATAATTTTTAATTGGTATTAGCATTGTATTTTTAAGTTCAATAAAATTAAAAATTTTTATCCATAATGTTGAGAAGAATTTGAGTCTTCTAAAAAGTTTTAGGGTCTTACTCGACTGTAAAATTGAATTTTCCGGACTGAAAACACAAACCTAAAACGGTCTGACACAGTAGAAAATGAACTATTGCGCATACATTTTTACTATAAATACCTTAAACCGTTCTAATATACCGGATATCAAAATTATCTTGGTCAAGGGTGGTTGAGGAATGAAAAACGTTTGTCTTACTTTAAATTTTTGAATATGTTTTGTTGTGTCACCATCTGTCGAGTCATTGTGCTAAAATAAATAGATATGAAATTTGTAGGTTATCGATGATGTCAGTGTGACAGTGACATAAACTAAGACAAATATTTTACATTCTACAACCACCCTTGACTAAGATAATTTTTGATATCCCGGTTCTACTTAAAATGTATTAAAGAACACATAAATGTCTTTTATTCACCAAAGACGTAAATGTAGTTCTGGTTATTTTAGTATTACGTTTATGATGTTATTAAGATGCAGGCATTTTCAAAAAAGTGAGTATTTTAAAAAATCAACTGAAGAAGTCACAGAATAATTGACGGGGCGTTAACGCTACTTAAGAATGATTACGATCGAAAATACACTTTACAATGTAAATCGCAAGTTGCTATTTATAAATTGGTACAAATTTCTTGGTAACATGCAACTGGATCGAGTTGCCTGCCTACAGTTTCGATGGCATGCAAACTTATTACTTGTTATTAAATTACTCAAACAACTGTATCAGTGCATTAGCATGATTATTAATAATGTAACGTGCATTGATTATCTGCCGAATTTACCATGATTTATATATGCAGATTGCTTCTGATGTGAATATTCAGTGCCCTGTCGAGCAATGACCCTGTTGGACGATTAATCCGGGTGTCCACTTAAAATATAGAGCAATTTCGAACCTTTAAAATGAACATTCCGCATCTTCCAAATTTATAAAGACAACCACATTTATGTTTCTTATATAAAAAAAACTGTAATTCCTTTTAATATTATTATATAGTATAACTGTACCCTTAAAATATATCTATCTCATTCTAATTAGTTGAGCAGGCACGACACAGAATTTAAATTTAAATCTTTATTGGTTATTCTGATAAATGTGGCCTTAATATCGATAACCTCATTTACTAATCTTGCTTGTGATGATCAAGCCATGCAATTATGTAAATATGTAATAAGTTAATACGCACTATATCAGATTTTTGATCTTCACAGTTACCTAGCGGCTAACTAGAAGCATAATCAATAAAAAATAGTTAATAGTGCTTTGAGGGTTTCTTATCCTTAACCTTAATGATTAAAAGATAGACAACATATTTCAATGCATGGATTTTAAAAAAGTAATCCTAGCAGTAGAAGTCATTAAAACTGCCGTTATAAGAGTTCAAATTAAGTATTGTAATATAGGCCTTACATAATAAAAAAAATGCTAATAATTGAAAAATTAAAAATGGACTTAAAACATTTTAATTTGCAAAACCCTGAAGATTAATGAACCGCAAATTGACTAATTTTTTGTACCCCATCAACTTTATATATCAATTGAAATTGATATTGATCAAAATCAATTTGTGTGTAATTTATTTTAAATCAAAATTACACATTCATATTCTATTAGTATGCGGGCTTTTTTAGAATACTAATTAGCAAAGGTGTGTTACTTTTCAGACTCATCTATAATTACATTGTAAAAGGTGAGAAAAATTGTGGTTTTGCCCTAAAGTCAATAAAAACACATAATTATCAGCTAACAATGTTCAGAAGCTGGAAATTGCTTTTTAAAGTTGTGATTTGATGACGTTGATTTTAGAAGATTTTACATCAAGATGTGTAAGAGGTATAGTCAGCAAATTAAAAAAAAATAATTGGTATTTTGATTTTAATTACTAATCTTTTCGGAAGCCTTTTTGATTTTGTTATTTTAACTAAATTATGTCTTAACTATGGTAGTAAAATTTTTTAAAACTTGTTAACATTTACTTGTTAATTATCCTCCTTATTAGTTTTGAATCAATTAAAGTAGAAAGCCCACAGATTTTGAAACACCCTAATTTTTCATAATTAGTTTTTCCATTCTCCGTTTTAATGATTCACTTATAATCAGAAACTTAAGGTAATTGTTAACCATAAACCGCTCTCCCAGAAATATCATTTGCTTTCTGTAACTTTATTTATTAAAATATATTTTTTTAGGACTCGGACAAATCGCTGAATGTACAAACAGCCAAATCGATAAAACGCCTAAATTTGCGGACAAATCGCCGAAAATGTTTCTTTATTTTTGTAACCACGGCGCAACATTAATAAACGTGTTTCGATTTTAAAACGTATAGTAGGTGAACTTTTTATTTTTCTCCAAAAGTGAAAAAAAAAAAAATGCTCTACAGAAAAAGTAGTTCGGATAAAAATTTTAGAAATAAAATTTCCATAAAAATGTCTTTCATATTTGTGTAATTAATATCCACAAAGATATTGTTAAATAAAACAATGAGAAAAAGATTTGACCCCTCGAAACAATAAAAGAAAACGGTGCCTTCTAGGATAAAAATACTTTACATAAAAGTAGTAGGTAATGTAATTTAAAACTACTTCTTATTATAACTTTCTTCGAATAACTTTGTTGAGGTATTGTTGACAGAAAAGTTGCCTAATCACGGTATCTCCGTAATTATTAATCGATTCAAAATGGTTGAACCAAACTCATGCAAAATTAAATTTGACTATTTAAAAATAAACCGCCCTTGTGGCTCAACAAATACTGTCCAAAATATAATGAGATTACTTCATTTATAAATATCATCTATTTACTAATTTTCATCAAATTGAATCTGATATCGTGTTTACACATGGTCAGACGGGTCCGAACCAAATTATATTCGTCGTTAAAAGTAGAAATTGAACATTAAACATTTTTGTTATAAAACATTATAAGATGTGAACTAAAATAAATTATTTATTTATAAATTACTGTACAATTATTATAAATTAGTCTATAGTTTTTTTTCCAAAATTTAATTAGACCTTCTACAGTGCAGTCTTTCTCGAGACTTTCTCTTAGCAGTGGAAACGTTGGCGGAACAGATTACAATATGTTTATTTAACCTAAAAAAACTGTAGAATATTACATTAGGGAGATTTTTCTAAGGGTATTATAAATTAGATGGGGGAAGTTACGCGACGGCTACTTAACAAAACACCCATTTTACTACACATCTTATCCCCATCTTATTTATAAGTTATGTGATGGTTTCCAAACCAAAAATTTTATCATTAATTTTCTCACTTTCTCCGACGAATTGGAGTTAGTATCTTATAATAAAAAAAATTTGTCTGGTGGCCGGCTGACCGTTCACATGTAAACACGATAATAAGAATAGCGTAACACCCATTTTTATGATAGTTGACATAAAGTGTTATTTATCACAGCGCAAATCTGATTAGGTTTTGGACATACGAGGATGTATTGATATCTAGTTAGCCTAGACCAGTTCCTTGCATAAACAAAATATTGCGTTACCATAGCAACGAACAATAACTTATTAGAAGTGTCAGTGTAAAGTTTGACGTCAAAAAGTAAACCAGAGTCACGCAATAAATTAAATGAAAAAAATGTCCACCGAAATTGTGAAAATCGAAAAATTGGAGTATCGAGCCATCATCAAGTACCTGTATTTAAAAGGGTTAAGAGGTAAGCAGATTTACGAAGATATGCTTAATACCCTTGGTGATCAATGTCCTTCGTATGCGACCGTCAAAATTGGAATGCAAGCTTCAAAAGAGGTAAATTTTCCATTGAAGATGATGACCGATCGGGAAGGCCAGTTTCTGTGTCAGTCCCCGAAAATATCGATGCAGTTCATGACATGATTTTATCAGACCGTCGAATTGGGCTAAAACGGATATCTGAAGCACTGAATATTTCATACGAACGCGTTCATCATATGGTTCACGTCAATTTGGACATGAGAAAAATTGCTGCAAAATGGATCCCCAAATGTTTGAATGTTGACCAAAAGCGTGCAAGGGTAGAAGCATCGCGTTCGATCTGTGCTCGATTTGAAAACGATGTAGACTTCTTAAACCGAATTGTTACTATGGATGAGACTTGGGTACATTTCTACGATCCAGAAACAAAGCAACAATCGATGGAATGGCGACACTCTGGTTCTCCAAGACCTAAGAAGTTTCGTGTCCAAAATCTGCTGGAAAAGTTCTTGCTTCAGTTTTTGGGATTGCCATGGAGTAATCATGATTGATTTTTGGATAAGGGTAGAACAATAACTGGAGATTACTATTCGACATTACTGACCACTCTACGGGAAAATATTAAAGAGAAAAGACGCGGAAAGCTATCCAAAGGTGTTTTGTTTTTGCAGGACAACGCCCCTGCACACAAATCTCATGTTGCCATGCAAAAATTCGTGATTTAGGGTTTGAATTACTAGAACACCCCTTATTCACCCGATTTGGCTCCGTCCGACTATCACCTCTTTCCTCAACTGAAAAAAGTTTAAAAGGTCGTACATTTTCTTCCAACAAGGAGGTAATAGAAGCTGTGGAGGTCTGGTTTGCAGAGCAAGAAGAAACATTTTTTTTAAAGGTCTAGAGACGTTGCAGGTTCGCTGTAATAAATGTATCCAATTAAGAGGAGAATATGTTGAGTAATAAAATATTTTGACATTGAAATTTTGTTTGGTTCTATAGTAGGCTAAAAATTTTCAATATAGTCCATATAATTGCACCACTACAAAAAATGCTTAAAACAGCCTAAAGGAGTGGTCGTCAAAAGACAAAGTTTTAAAACGAATTTTATATTGTAATGGTGTCAAGAACTAAGCAATGACCAAATGCTTAAAAAATTTAAAATGGGCAAAAACACTTTTGTGTTGAAACCCAATAACCAAAAAAATTAAAATAAAAAAACTGTAAATGGACAAATGAATATATTCTTTGTGTATTTGGGACATTTGTGCAAAATGAAAATATGATACCTAGGGTAATACTAAAGATCGTTTTGTAAAATGTTATGAATCAATTTGTAACAACCTCTTTAAAAAATGACTCTTTTTGTTTTTTTTGTTTGGTCATTTTTATTTTTAATGCTTATTTCTACTTTATATTATTAATTCTACTCAAAACTGTTTGAACCAAATTTAGGTTTTTCAGAAAGGGGTTATTTTGAATACACTTTTGTTTTAAATACACCCATGCAGGTATAAAGAATATATCCTATAGTTTAATAGAATTGGCAGAAACATACCAAATCATATAAGAAATGCAAAAATTTAAACTTTCGTTTAACTAATTTCTTTCATCAAATGTTTAATTGCAGCGCAATTATCGAGTTGCAATGATGTCACGTGTCCTTTATTTAGCCTATGTTTAAGAATAATAATTACACGAAAATCTGCACAAGGGTCTTAAATAGCAGGTATGTATGTATGTACAAGATCAGTAGTATTATTGATGTTGATTTTAGTTTTCGAACAAAATGTTTTATGTTGTTTCACACTTTCTGCGCAACACAATTTTTAGCACAAATATTATTATTATTATCGGAATGGTTATTATTGTTTATGTTAAGGTTCTGGAAAATAATTCGCATTAAAGCAAGTTTGCCAACAATTGTGTAAGCATTTACATAAATCGATCCAACTAAGTGTTGGCAAAAATAATAATCTCGAATCGCCTGGTGTAAGTCTACAAGAGATTGTACAATTGCAAACAAACACCGAGAATCACTCGACAGCTATTTCTTCCTTTCGAGACTCTTCAGGAGTGAGAGAACTCGAATGTAAGTTCACTGTTGTATAAATGCGCGTTAGCGACTATATTACCTCCAACGTTTGCGACTTATAAGTGTTGTGACTTCTAGTGTAAGCGCGTGCTAACGTAACACGTCCAAAAATAATTTGCATTAAAGCAACTTAGTCGACAATTGTGTAAACAGTTACATTAGTGAATTAGTGGATTCTGCGATTATGTTTAAAATTTGTCCTTTCACTGGTGATGGATTCTACAAATTAATCTAGTATAAATTAAAAATAAAAAATCAGAGGGCTTAGATGAAACAACCCCATTTCTTCTAAAATAACTACTACAAGTTGTTGCTCCACAATTAACTTTTTTGGTTAATTTATCACTTTGTACAGGACTCTTTTCAAAAAAATTAAAACTTGGTAAAATTGTACCAGTGCATAAGAGAAATGACCCTCAGGATGTACAAAACCTATTAGTCTTACGTCGGTGTTTTCTAAAGTCTACGAATTTAGTTTTCTAATCCGACTATTGTTTTTTTCTTAATAATCATAATATGATTTCCGATTTTCAACATGGTTTTTAGACCACAAGATTAACCAATACAGCTATTCACTCATTTCATGATAAGATAATTAATTTAATTGATAAAAGTGAAAACCCAGTTGGAGTATTTTGTGACCTAAGCAGGGCATTTGAATGCGTTGACTATGACATTTTACTGAAGGAATTGACCAAATATGGAATTGTAGATGTAGTTACTAAATGGCTGAGTTCATTTATAAGGGGGCGTAAACAGTACGTTGCCATTGAACACAATTTGAATGGTGTGACACTGTTTTGGAACAACAATTTAATTATGTCTTAGAAAATTTAAGTCAGCTCTCATTTAATTCTGCTTAATCCAGACAAAACCTGTCCAGTTAGATTTTGTAATAAAAAAAGTAATTGCAATGACCTCAACCTTCACATACAGGGTAAAACATTTTGCAACTTATGAAAGTGTCAAATTTTTGGGTCTTCATATTGATAAGTGCTTAAGTTGGAAAATGTATTGTAAAAATCTTATCCAAAAAATTAACTCCGGATTGTATATAATTATATTAACAAATCTTGAAACTGTACTTACAGTACAACAGCTACTATGTTTACATCACGCTTGTGTTGAGTCTCGTGTTAGGTACCTATGGTATTTGTTTCGGGGTCGTCTCTTCATTCGACATTAGTTTTATAATACAAAAACGTTACATTAAAATGTATAGTTGGTGCCTCTAAAATGCAAAGTTCTAAAACCTATTTTTTAGCCAATTAAAAGTGCTAACACTTCCGTCTTTATACAGGTTCATTGATGGTCGATGGTAGATTAGTCATTTATGGAAAACGCCTAAGAGAAAGAAATTAACGACGAACTACTCGCTAGTAGCAATTCTGCGCCGTACCAAGAAAATAGAAGTAATTAAGATGAATCAAGTTTATAAGACAGGAAACGCAGCTTACCAATAACACGTTATATTCAATCATACACAAATAGAAACAATGTAGGATAAGATACAATTAAATATCACATTAATTATTACACAAAATTACAAGTGATCTGACAAATTACATGCAGGACGCCACTGTTTAATTCGCGTAGTTCATTTTGTACATGCAAAGTACGCTCATGAATTTACCGTAATCTATAAATGGTCAACAATATTGTTCTAATCAAAATACAAAATTATGTGCCAATGAGTTATGTAAGTAGCTTTGTAGTACAAGATCGTAGCTTTTAATTAGTTTATGAATATTCAGGGACAACAGTCGCGGTGGATTCAGCGCAAAATGTGTACCGAAATAAAAAAAAACCTACAAACGGTAGGTTTAACACGCAAGATCGCCATGGCTAACGGTACGTTAGTATTAACAACGCACGAGTGCTAGCTTTAAAGTCATAATTTTCAGAGATGCAACACTGCGGGATAATAACATAAAACAGCAAACCTGTATGACAACCCCCAGAGTATTACAGTTGTTATGAAACTCGATCGTTCTTCCAACGAGTATCTACCGATAACAGTCCAGGTGGTATTTAAAAACTCGGCCGCTTGTCCAATAGCCGTTGTTACTACGTTGTCCATGAAATCGCAGCCACCGCACGAGAATGAAGATTTCGGGTAATTAAAGAGAAAATTGACTACATCTAAGTAAGATAATAAGAAAATCAACAAAGAAGAAGAACTAAAAAAAAGCCTGAAAGCAAGGTGTGTATCAATATTTGAAAGCCTACTATCTGAATTCTTTACTTGCATAGGTTTCTGCCAAAAAGTTCACAAATTTTCCTTGTATGGAAGTGCTCAAGTATCAAGTTAAGTCGTCCCGCACTGAATGTCGTCCAGTTTAAGGAAACCGACCCCAAAAAATTCTCGATGGCACCAGAATAAACGGCAAAACACAACGAAACTTTTCGTTAAGCAGAAATGGCGTCACCCACAACAAGAATAAATAACGGAAATAGAAATCGGTTATCAATAAGGAAATAAAACCCTAAATCGATTACCAATCCAAAATCAGAATGGCGCGAGAAGTTTTTGAAATATTCCAACTGCAAGCATATTTGTACCTTAAAATGGAAAGTTGTCAATTTGACTGGATTACTAATTGATATCATTTTGTTTTCGGTCAAAATTGCATTGTTAACGTTACAAATATAAAAGCACAACCATTGCATAACGACATATATTTACTGGATATATCTGATCATCATTTGATACATTGTACACTGGAATTGAAGGTACCAAACTCTAAACCAACAACATTAACGTTCAGGGACTATAGCGGAATAAATATTAATAACTTTTCTTTAGACGCATCAAGCATTGATTAGAACTACATCAACATGCTTGACAATGTTGATGAAATGGTGGATTTTTTTAATAACCAACTCAATACTCTATTAGATCGTCATGCGCCCTATAAAAAAGTATTAATTAAAAAGAGACGTGCACCTTTTATTACGTACACCATCTTAAAAATGAAAGAACTCAAACAAAAGCGTATAACAAATATTTAAAAGTTAAAACTAAATCGAGTTTTGAGTACTACAAACAACTAAGGAATGTGTTAACTAATGCTATTAGACAAGAAAGGAAAGCCTACCTAAACTATGAAATAAACATGACTAAAAGTAACTCAAAATTATTGTGGAAAAATTAAAGAAATTCAATGTTTATACAAATAATTCTCAAATTATACCTTTACATCTTTGTGATACCGAGACTTTAAACAGATATTTTGTGGAAGGCATTGGATCAATATCAATTAACGAAAACTTGCTGAGATTTTATGAGAACAATAAGTGTGATGGTATTGATGAAGAATTCTTTTTCACAGTGATAACGGAAAAGGAAGTCGAAGAGATAATCCATAGTTTAAAATCTAACGCGCAAGGTATTGATAACATTTGTTTAAAATCTATTAAACTACTACTTCCGTATGTACTATCAAGCTTAACATACATAATAAATTATTCATTAGAATCTGCACGTGTACCGGAGATATGGAAAAAATCTACAGTGATTCCTATTCCAAAGGCTAAACATCCAAAGAGATCAATGACCTTCGGCCTATTAGTTTACTACCAGTCATGGCAAAAATAGTTGAAAAAGTAGTATTTAACCAAATATACTGCTTGGTAAACAACAATATATTACCTAATGAGCAATCTGGTTTTAGACGATGTTACAGCACTAGCACTACTCTGTTAAAAGTTACAAATGACATAACCACTGCTATGGATCGATCAAGTGTTACTATTTTAGTTGCATTAGATTTTAGTAAAGCTTTTGACCTCATCAATCATGAGTTGTTACTTGCCAAACTTCTTTACTACAGATTTTCACAAAAAGCAATAAACTGGTTTAAACATTATTTGTATAACCGTAAGTGCATGGTAAAATTAAACAATCAATATTCAACCGAACTGCAAACATCTCAAGGAATACCTCAAGGTAGTATTTTAGGACCAATACTTTTTATCATCTTTACGGCGGACCTAGTTAATATTATTCCTCCAGAAGTGGCAATCCAATTGTACGCTGATGATTCCCAGTTATATATTTCTGGAAAACCTGAAGAAATTAATCGGATGACGCAAATTTTAAATGTAGTTCTATCTAATATTCAAACATGGTGTGTAAACAATGGTTTAAAACTTAATCCTTTAAAATCGTGTGTTATGTGTTGTGGTCTTCAGAAGCAGCGTAAGAAAGCTTTGGAAAAACTTAATACTAATGTAGTTATAAATAATAGTGTTTTGCCGTTTGTGAATAACATCAAAATCCTAGGCATTAATGTAGACCCAGAACTTAAATTTGAAAAGTATGTGATAAAACAACTATCTCTTGCTTATTGTAAGTTCAAAACGATTTATAAATTTAAGTATTTGTTATCTCCTAGCCTAAAGCTAGTATTGGTTAATTCTGTAATTTTAAATAATTTTAACTACTGTAGTCCTGTTTATTACTTCTTCTTAACAAATCAATACAAAAATAAGATAGGTGTACTTCAAAATCGGTGCTTAAGATATGTTTATAATATAAGTTTTGTTGAACGGATGTCCCCATATTATATTAGACACAAAATATTGAAAATGCAGGATAGGTTTGACATTCAGTATCTAAAAGTGCTATATAATATTATTACACATAAAAAGCCAAAATATTTATTAAACCTGCTAAACAACAGAATTGATATCCACACCTTAAATACTAGATTTAACAATGATTATAATATTCCTCAACATAATACCGTTAAGTTTAAAAGATCATTTTCATATTTAGCTCCTAAATTTTTAAACAACTTTGGAAATCTTTTAAAAGATGATGTATCTTGGAATATGATTAAACGTAAATTAAGAGAGCATTATTTTGTCGATAATGTACAAATATCTTAATATTATAGTAGTTTATATTATCTGTTTCTATTAGAATAATATCTAGTTTTACTTACTTAATTATTGCATAATTATTGCATAATTTTACTTTATTTAATATCATTCAATCTATGTGCTTAATACTTAAAATGTTTTGTTGGTTGGAGTGGCAGAACAGCGATTCGCTGAATTTCCATCCATTTGTGTACTTACTTATTACACAATAAATTTATTATTATTATTATTATTATATGATGAAACGGTCCAAGCACCAGTCACGATAATGACAAAAAAATAGTAGGTTAAAGAAATAGCAAAAAATCGAAAAACAGATAATCAGAGACAAAATATTGTTTAACTTCAAATGTCCTTTATATTAGTAAACCATAATACAGCTTCGTCCATTAAATTATGAATGTTTTCAAACCCTTCTTTAAACTTTGTTAATTGGCAATCGTCCCCAATATGTGCAACGATCTCTAGTTCATTTCCACAGTCACAACTTGGATTAGAAATCGCACCCCATTTAAACAACATAGAGTTGCATTTTGAATAGCCTGTTCTTATGCGATTTACTTTTGACCAAATTATTCTTTTTTTATCAAAGCCCGGACTTCTATTGTTGGATCATTAATGAGATGTTTATTGAAAACATCAACTCCAGACCATAATTTTTTCCATTCTTCAACTTTAGAAAAAACCGTAGTTAAGTAGTCTTGCAACCATACACGACTTGCTGTTCTCAATACCATTCCAATTTGCTAAATTGACTTTTATCCTAATCTCGTTTTAACGCAGCTTTTCGTCGAATGTTCGATAGAGTAATTTTACAAAGAACTGGAAGCCAATGGAGAGGAGTAGATTTAATGGTTCTACTAATTATACGCCTAGTGCAATTCAACTGGGCATCTATTTTTTCGTATGATAACTATTCAACCAGACAGGAGCACAATGTTCTGCTGTAGAATAAACTAATGCCAATGCAGCTGTACGAAGTGTTTTTGCATCTGCTCCCTAAGTTGTTCTATCTAATTTTTGAAGGACATTATTTTTAGTTTTTACTTTTTGTTTGATTTTTTCTAAATAATCTTTGTAAATTAAAAACTTATCTAAAGTTACTCCCAGATAAACTAGGCTAAAATTATGATTTATTTTTCAATTATTAAAGAAAACATTCGGAGTTTTGATTCGGCTTCCAAAGCATAAACAAGTGCCAGAAGGTACAAGTGAAACGCTATTGTGAGTGATAAACGCAATATGGCATGTTATTCACTTTAATTTACTATTTTGTTTACCCATAAGTTTACTATCCCTTATTCGAATAGAACAAAGAGTTTGCTAAGAAGAACCCCAGCGGAGGGGTTCCTTATCCAAGATGAGTAATCTTAATCTCAAACGAACCAGCTCCACTTTATCACCTCCTATATTCAAACCAAACAATAAATATTTATTTACACCTAAAAATCTAATTACTAAAATAAGTGTTATGTTACAGAGAAATAAATCGAGGAAGCCGGTAAAACTAATTATCAAGGTAAACTTGCTGCAGCAATAAACGATATGGAATTTACCGATGACATTCCATCACAACTGAGATAATAAAGAGAATAAAATAAAGATCCCGCCAATTTATCTGCATAATACGACAGACTAAAATTTCAAGAAATTATTATTGATCTTAAGAAAAATGCTAAGAATGATTTTACCACTGTACTACTTAGAAATAAACAATTAAAATAAATCTCTGCAGCATAGATGATTATCGAATAATGACCAAGCATTTCACCAAGAAAAATCTAGCCTATCACATTCAAAAACCCAGAAATTAAAAATTTAACTGTAATAATCCGAAACGTACCCGTCTCCCCTTTCAGAAAAGAAAATCAAAATTGAATTAAGAACTCTAAAATATCCGCTACAAAAGTAGCCAGATTCTACAACAAATAAATATATTCGATCCCACTGTGCGCGGATGTATCTTGATGTCTCCCAAGTAAGCAAAAGAATTTTTAGTTTAACAAAATTAAATCACAGCATTGTAGAAGTAGAAATACAAAGAAAATCGAAGGAAATCCCACAGTGCAAAAAAAGTGTTAACTATACGGTCACACACGCCAAGTACCTTCTTAAGTAATCCATGTTGTGTGAAGTGTAAACTGCTTAGAAAAGCATCCAGCAAAATACAGAGGTTGTAGTTACTATGCTAAGGTAAACCTTAACCAAACAAGAAACTCTGTTTAGAACTCAAAATAGATCATACTTCCAAGCAGTAAGAATAAACAAGAACGGTACGATTAATGAGTCATCTCCACCTAGACTAACTGTACCGAATCCAACGCCCCCAAGTCTGACGAACCGCTTCAATCAACCAAACTTATCTCCCACAATACCTAAAAAAATAATAGAACTACTAATCCCCCATTTAAAAACAAACTAATGCCATTTCTAACAACATGATTACCAACATTGCTAAAAGAATCTTATAGCAACAACGCTCAACTTTTATTGACATATTCAATGACACGACACAATATTGATATCGCTTGTATCAGTAAGACATACCTTGTTAGTATCGGAGAAACTTCAGAATTCCTGGGTGCAAGAAGTATATAGGAAAGACAGAGAATCCGTAACTAGCATCAGGCGGAGTTGCAATTATAATCAAAAGAATTTCAGCCACCACCTACTTCATATGAGTGTTCTCCAAAACATAGAAGTACATTCTATTAAAATACGCATGAAAAATAGTAATTTTTAACCCTTACAGCTGCATACAAACCTCCAAACAAGCGGCTTGAAGAAGACGAAATATGTGAACTTGTTAACACAAATGAGCCCACGTTAATTGCAGGAGAATTGAATGCTAAAATACCATTTGGGGTTGTCGTGTTAGTAATCCTGCCGGGAGTCAAACTGCACAACATTAAGACTAACTACGGTATTTTAATATATCAGCCCTTGATGACTACATTATCATCCATACCGAACAGACCATCAACCTGACATTTTGGGCCGTTATACTGCATAAATAATTGGTAATTAGTGTCCCAAACAATAGTCTCTGAACTAGACTCTGATCATCTCCCTGTCATCATCAGCTTCCAAAATACCCCCCATAATAATACCTCCACGCCCTGCTTAGCTCAATGAAAAAACCGACTGGGATAAATTTCAGTTCACTCTTGATCAGAAACTCTGTTGGATGGGACCACTTAAACTTCCCACTGAAATAGACAACCATGTCCTATAATTCTGATCATCTCCCTGTCATCATCAGCTTCCAAAATGCCCCTATAATAATACCAATCTACGCCCTAACGTTGCTCATGAAAAAATGACTGGGATAAATTTCAGTCCACTCTTGATCAAAAACTCTGTTGGATGGGACCACTTGAACTTCCCACTGAAATAGACAACTGTGTCCTACAATTCATCAGCGTTGCAAGCAAGTATCCAAGAATCAACTACACCTTGGAAACAAAGGAAAATTGCTGAGCATAACAAAACTCCCAACTACATACTTGACCTAAGTAAACAAAAAGAATAGTTATACAGAAGGGGCTGGAAGATACCGGTTACTATACATTAAAACAGTGTACAAACTAACTATGTCATTTAGTAAAAAAATAACTTAATAGCTTCAGAATCCAAACATACAATACATTTCTTGAAAGATTTATCCTACATTTAAAAAAATGAAAAAATCTACGAATTTTAAAAGAAAAACCCAAATATTTTACTTTTTCCAATTTTTCTCAGAAAGTTATTACCTGATCGAGTCGAATTGGTGCTCATTTTATTCGTATGCTTATCTTCTCAACTTTTTTTACACCATTAACATTGGTTTATTACTTTTCACTCAGGAAAAAAAGTTGGGAAATAACACGTTTTCTTGCATTTAAATGTTAATTAACCATATAATAACAATTAATTTTCGGTATAAAACATAAATACAAGGTATTTTTATACTATTTACAATTACATGGCGTAGGTAGTATCCTACTATTACTATTACTAATATAATACATCTACAATCAAGCATACAAAGATATCTACTTAAAGTAAGTACATACAATCTTTTAATACGAAAAAATGTACTATATATCGAGCATGATAGCGGTTAGTTAAATAAAATATTGGACGATTTATGATAATAAGTTGATAACTCAATTTTGAGAAGTTCTGGGCACAACAAATTACCAGAAATTAATCTACTATGTAGCAGCTATCTGCATTCAATCGTCTAGTTGATAGACTTTCTAAATGTAGGTACTCTAAAAATTCAGTCATATGCATGTGCCAATCTTACAAAATTTAATTTAAAGCACATGTATCTTAAGAATTTCTTTTGATATTTTAAATTTTGTCGATATAAATATTGTATAATGGGCACCAGATTGGAGATGCGTATTCCAAATGACTTCTGACCAGAGCAGAGTATAATATTTTTAGTGCGTTTGGAAATAAATCAGAACTCATTCGTAAAATAAAACCTAACATCTTGTTAGCCTTAACACAAACAAAATTTATATGGGTATTACAAGTCCAAATGTACTCCTAAATCTGTAAAAACGTCAACAACTTTTAAAATAGTTTTATCGAGGTAATAATTGTATACAACAGAATTTTTAATCATAGAAAGTGATTGAGTAGCATTTTTTAAGCTTGTTTGTAACACACCATTTGAAAATTGTATTAAGATCAAGTTGTTGCAAATTGCAGTCTATGGAATTATTAATAGTTTTAAAAATGTTAAAATCGTCTGCATACAATAAGTAAATAATTAGAATATTTAACACCTGCAACGTCAGATATTCAAAAATTTCTAATTCTAAAATTAAGTAAGAATTTAGTAAATGTTGTATTTGTATTACTTAAATTTTTTGGTTAGCACGGCCAATTAATACGTAAAAAATAGTGCTACGCAAGATATATATCGTTCTTAAATTAAGGACTTAATAAAGTCTAAACATTTTACTAAATTACTAATTAAAACGTTAACAAACATTCTTATGTACGAGTATATACTCAATTAACAAACTAATGCATATAAAGTATACGGATAAGTTTTTTACGTTTATGTCGTTCCTAAACAGCATTTATTTATTGTTATATCCCACGCATACGTATTAAAAAATTTTAATTTTAGCCAGCACAGTTGAGTTTTTTCGATAACAAATACAATTAATTAGTACTTACAGTTAGTCCTCAGATTTTTTTTTTAGATGAAATGCGCATTGATATTCATAATAATGGACGGTAGTTCGTTCAATTTTTGAAACATTAAAGTCATCTATAAAAAGAATTGCAGTCGAAAAAAATGTTACGTTTAATGACAACATTCTGCTTTTTATAAGTTATTTAATAAACTCAGATACCCAATCTATAAAAATATTTTTTTAATACTCTATAACGAAAACAAGTGTCTCGAGGCGAACTTCTCATCGTTCTGATTCTAACAAACGTAAAAAGAGGATCAAAGTGGTAAGCAACATGAAACACTCTGAACCAAAATCTCACAGCGTCGCAACTTAATAATTTTGATAGAAAATGCCAACGAAATGTTAAATGTATCTAATTGATTAGCAGTGCACAATAACGCTACCTACTACTGTACGTCGGGACAAAACGTAGTCACGCCTAAAAACGTTAAAAATTTCCTGACAAAACAAAAATAAAATTTGATTTAGAAAAATAATTCAAACAAAAGTTATGAACAATAAAATTTCCAAAAACTATCCTTGCATAACATTATTTTGTATAGTAGTGTCACGGAAAAAGGTCAAAATAGAAGAATACAAAAAGGTAAAAGCAGGTTCCGACAGAGAGCGGAAGAAGATAGTGAATGGGTGTTTTTATTAAATCTATATTTAAGAAAATTGTACTTTATTGTTTAGTCATAAACGTAAAAGAAAACCTCTGTATCACAAAAAATATATAATGTGTTTGAATTAAATATTTTCGTAAACACCGTCTTTAAAATCATTCTTTAAACGCGTTGCCATTGGTCGTGACGTCAACACTCGTATAAATGGTGGTTTGTTTACGTTTTACGCTTGATTTAGTGGTCATCTTTGTGTTTATTGGAATTAAAGCTGGTGTTTATAATCGGAAGAGTTTGTAAAGGCCTGTTCAAACAACCTAGCGTTTTTACATGTTTATGGTGATGAACTTTATTTAGAATGACGAACGATTCAATTCCAGAGAGATTAGAGGTAGCAAAAGCTACATCGTAAGACATTGTAATACATAACTCACATTAGGTAGACACCTTTTATTTCAAAATGAATTTGTGCTTATATAATTACAAGAGGATGCCGTTAAGTTAAATTGGCAAGAAGGATATATTCGTACATTCAAAACAACAATATTAGGAGTAAAGGTACTCGTTCAATGTATTTTTATTAACTTACAGAGTTTTTTATACATTATTTACACCTGACACGACATAAAACACTTTCACCTGTACAACAACAAGTACTAATGTAAAACACCACTAATTTACTACTTTATGTTATTTGGTATAGAATGACGTTACGATACCGACGACTTTCTATTGAACTGTTTTGAAAACCAACTTTTGGTGTTTGAATTAAATACACATTTTAAAACTAGACAGCGATTGAAAAAATGTTTACAATTGGCGAACGTCTTTTATGTATGGGTTTCAATTTATACATTTTATATAAAAAGTTGAAAAAACCGAATTGTGCTGCTCCGTTCTACGGTCATGATCCACAGAACATTTTCAATATTTCAATCACCTCCTGAGCGCGTTTTTTGACGTTTAATAATAGTACTTATTAAAATTATACTAAAATAATCGATCTGTTAATTTCGATGTGTTTACAATTCAGATATGGATAAATAACCCAAACATAAAATACACAAGATATTAGGTATGTGTAAAATTTTGTCGCTTTAGTATTTTGTGTAATATTCATAACTATTAATGCATCCTTCTTAACGCCTCTCATACTGTTTACAAGTTTTTGTAAATTTGAGAATGAAGATTTCCACGATATTGTGATGGCGTTCTTGTAAACTGCTGTTTATTACTCCATTGTACGTCGTTCTAACATTTTATCATGGCAGCCTACAGATTTTCAATTGATTTAAGTCGGACGATTTAGCTGGTCATGCTAGCAATCGAATTTGGGGGGTGTTCATAAAACTATTCGTCCACAATCTGAGCAGTGGATATACTGCAGTTCTCTTCACCAAAACTATGTTTTAAATTTCTTCTTCAGGAAATATTGTCTTTACGGTCGGTATCAATACATCCTCTAATACACATATGGATTCTCTTGAATTATACCTAGAAAGAATCATTTTTGAAATTAATTTTCCTTGGATTATCTTTACACATACAACCTTTAACAGCCTGGGTTAATTTTTCCATTGAACTTATTTAGAAGAACGGATTGATTTAATTTATTTGGCTAGTCTCTATCAAGATTTTGTTGATGTTTTCGTGCAGCGGCAAGATCAGGAGTTGAAGAATTTTCAGGCCGGTGGGCGATTATGCATATACCACTCTCATCAAGCCGACATCGGATGATTTTTACACTCCACCCCAGTCCTAAGCTGGGTACAAACCAATACAACAAACACCGCAAAACTTTTGCAAATCTTGCAAAACATGTCAGTTTGGACGAGGGCGCGCACTGTTTTGCGCGCGATTTGTGTGTTTCCGAGAAGTGTCGGTACTTCAAAGGAAATATGCTTGTTTGTGCGCGTCAGTCTGGACGTATTTACAGTGTGAAGCGCGCAAATTATAGCTACGTTGACAAAATAAAACGTGACATAGATGATGTTAAACAAAAAATAACGTCTTTACAATCTTCATTTAGACGCAAAAACTGAAGGTAAAAAACGAATGGGTACTGGAAAAGGTAAGTAAAAAGAACTGACAACTATTTTTAGTCATTATATTTATTTGTTTTATCTTTTTTAGGACGTGACGATATTTATTTAAGCACGTGGTTTGCTTTCAAAAGCTTTGGCTTCTTTCTGAATAAGGATAAACCCAGAAACACCATCGAAACCGAAGTCGTAAGTTATTTGACATTATATAGTTTATTAATAATTGCCTTGTATATTTAGGTGGTGTAGTATGGTAATGCTGTCAGTGTGCTTTCAAAATGAATGCCAATATGGGGTAATACTAAAAATAGTCAATGCTTTTTAATTGGGAATTTTTTGACTTGCATTGTTTTGGCATCAATTTTGAAAGGACACTGAAAGGATAATACGTAACATACATATCCTCTAAGTTGCCAAATAATTCGTCCATTACTCATTGAAGTCTTCTGCAATTTCTCCTCTAATTTCTTGTGCATTTTTAAAAGATTTTCGTCCAACTTTCCTGAGGTTAAAAAATGAAGTAGCTTTTGTTTGTTCTCGACGCCATTGTCCCGATATTATCGTTCCGTTATCTTGGAGTTTTTGGAGGAGTGTATAAATGTCTTGAAGTTTTACTTTTTCGTAAGAAATTATAGAGATGTATCGTAGATGACACAATAAGGGATGCTTTCTCAGTTTCTAGAAGCATTAGTTTTTTGAGTACTCTAAACACAACTGACACTATCCCAAAAGCATTTTACACTTTCTGCGTGCTTTGGATAGTCGGTAGTTAAACACTCGTTGAATTAAACCCTTTACATGTACTCCTGCATATGGTTTCATAATATTTTCATGTAGGCATCGTTTCCAAGAATCACGTTCGGTTCAGGTTCGGGTTCTGGAATACTTAATTTGTTCCCTTCAAGTCGTTTCCATAAACAACTGCTTTTAAAACTCCTCCATCAGGAATGCGTCCCTGACACCCAATATTTGCAAATAAAAAGTACAATCTCCCGTCTACCAAAGGAAATAAAACAATGCTGAAAATGATTCGCTTCCATTGTCAATGGGCGCTTGTAGAACTATATGTTTCCCATCCATGGCGCCTAGGCAGTGTGGAAAATTCCAAATTTGTTCAAATATTTTACTATGCTGTAACCATTCATCGGGAGTGGCGGGAAGTTAAAAGAAAATAAATACATTATTCACATGAATATAGAACGACCTTGTACAACTAACGCAATTAATTCATTTTTCGGAAATCACCTCAATTTTTTTGCTTGTTTCAGATTGAGGAAAGTGACGAACAAATCCAAAATTAAGAAACAATGAATGAAGGGTCAGTAATTTGTGAATTGCAAAATCAGCCAGGAGTAAGTAATGACGAACCTGATGAGATATTTGAAGAAACCACTAAACAATACCAAGGATAATCAAATCATTAGTTTCTCCTAAAAGGGGAATAAACGACGAAACACAGGGAAACAAGACAGGATCCGCATCCTAAAAGGAATTTCATCAAAATCGTGCAGTGTTCAGCGTATGCTGATTTTCTGCTTGTAAATTACGAAAATTTGACGACCCAGTACGTGCAATTGTTGCATAACATAAACACTGTAATTTTCAATGCAGAAATTTGCAAGTACAACCAAATCAATAAGGGACAACAATCGTATTACCCTAATTCACCATGACCATATTTAACTTCTTCAGAAAGTTCACACAACAGTCAAAAAATATATACAGTTACAATCAGTAAATACTAACAGTCACACCATACTAAGGAAAATACATCACAGTCCTTCATTACTACCTTTACTGACAATAAATATATTGTTATTTTATGTGCTAATACCAGTCAAAATAAACCTTACTTACCTTATATAGTCTTTTATAGTCAAAGCTTTACAAACTTCTATAATTATTGTTAAAATGCTTTGCTTTGATATTTTAAATAAATACATCAAGCTGATATAAGAGTCCTCAGACAAGAAACAAAGGGTTACTGATAGCCTCATTATCAGGATACTTTGTCTATAGTTTGTATTTTTCTCATAACTATGGGTCCAATTAAATTAATCAAAATCTCAAAATCCACTGAAGACATTCGAAAAAAAATTTTTGTGTTGGTCTGTATCTTCTACAATAATGTCATCCTATAACAAAGGGTTTTCTTCTTTTCTTTGATTTTAATGCATCATATAATAATAATAATAATAATAATAATAATAATTGCCTTTATTCTTCAAAATATGACAACAAGAGAACAATAGCTTGAGGAAAATAGTATAGAAGAACCTCAAGGTGTTAAATTCAATTCCTGTCAATGGCAGGTCTTGTTCTTCCATTAAAACCTTGTACAACTAGTACATGTGTATAACTATATAATTTGCCTAAACTAGGTGATACCGATTTAAATTAACTAAACTAAATTCTGTGGTGTGCAAAGAGAAGTAATCAAATCAAACTACCGTATCGTGTAACTCTAATGTAGACTTAAAATTAAATTAAACTTAAAATTACACTTACTACTAAACTTAAACTCTTATTCAGCCAAACAATTATTTACAAAACTGTTTATTACACAAAATTCCTTCATCTTACATTTAAACTGGGCAACAGATAGTTCTTTGAAATGCTGCGGCAAATTATTGTAGATTTTGGCTATATGATAACTAAAACTTGATTGAAATATGGTCGTCTTGTGAAGTGGAGGCGTAATTAAATATTTGTGACGTAAGTTCAAATGGTGCACATCAGTTCTAAAGGTGATCTTGTTATAAAGATATGGAGGGCTCTTAGTCAAAATTATCCTATGATAAAACACGGAAGCAGTTAGTAGACGCCTATTATGCATATTGAGCCAATGAATATCCTCTAACTTATAAGAAATTTTCTCATATTTTTTTATTCCAAATATAAGTCTAAGACAAAAATTTTGTACTCTTTGTATTCTTTGTGAGGTATCATTGGTAATTGCTGGGCCATAGATGTTTGAGCAATATGTAAAGTTAGATAAGACTAGGTTTTCACATAACATAGCCTTAATTGAAGTTGTTAGAGATTGTCTATGCGGGTAAATATTTTTATTTGAATATATGATCTTTTAATATAATTATTTATTTGGGCAGTATATCTGAAAGTATTATCTATGATTAAACCTAATGTACGTGCTTCTTGGACAATAGGAACGATTTCATTATTTAACGTAAAAGTGAGAGAAGACCGTAGTTCGGTAAGATCATGTTTATTTCCAAATAAAATAACATTTGATTTGGATGCATTAATTACTAGGTTATGTACATTTGCAGTATTAAATATATTTTCAATGTCTTGATTGATTTTCTGAATGGAAATATGTTTATCTATGAGTTCGAATGAATGGTAAAGCTGAGTATCGTCCGCATACATGTGTATCTTACAAGTAGTTACTTCTTTGTAAAAATTCGAGGTATAAATGGTAAATAGTTGCGGTCCAAGGATTGAACCTTGCGGTACACCTTTCGTAATAGGTTTAAAGATTGAGATTGAGTCACACAGTTGTACTCTTTGAGTCCTATCTTCCAAATAACTTTTGATAAGTGCTACTGAAGATGTTGCAAAGCCAATATACTTTAAGACCGAGAGAAGTATACAATGATTGATAGTATCGAAGGCTTTGGTAAAATCTAGGGAGACCAATACTGAAACCTTACCACTGTCACGAGCTTTTAATAAGTCATCAGTTATATGACTCAGGGTCGTAGTACAACTGTATCCAGAGCGAAAACCGGATTGTGTATTTGGAATCACATTATTACTATGTAAAAGCATTCAATTTGTGACTTCATGATTTTTTCTAATAATTTAGAAAGGACCGGTAGCAAGCTTATGGGTCGTAAATCCTTCAAATCTTTAACGTTGGTTGTTTTAGGAATAGGTATGACTGCTGCTCTTTTCCACATTTCAGGAAAGACGCTATTTAGTAAGCATGAGTTGATAATATGAGTTAAGTAAGGCAGTATTATCGGACAACATAGTTTTATTAAATCAACATTGAGGTGATCGAAACCTTTCGCTTTGGTTTTAATTGAATTAATAATTTTAACAACTTCGGATATACTTACGACAGAAAAGTTAATTCTTGAATGTTAGAATTAAATTTATTATTATTGTAAAATTCAATAAGATTATTGCTATTCACATTTGTTGTAGGAATACTTTCAAGAAAGTAATTATTAATCATTTCTGCATTGTTAATTTGATTTGGTATGTAATTATTTTTCTTGTACCAACACCTAAGTGTTTTAATTGACTCCATACATATTTGGGTTGTTTGTTACTTTCAATATACTTGAAATATTCCCTTTTTCAACTTTTAAAGCTTGATTCGCCAAATTACGTAACGATTTATAGTATTCCCAATGACACAAGAGTTTTGAATTCTGGTATTTTTGAGTGCTTTTTCTTTAATTTAATCATTAGTTTGATATTGTCAGTTAACCAGGGTATCCTTTTATGAGTGATTTTGATTTTTTAAAGGGAGCACATATATTAAGTGTTTCAATAATTTTATTAGTAAGAAACTCAACTTTTAGGTTAATATCCTTTAGAGCAAAAACATTTTGCCACGGTACTAATGATAAATAACTGTGAAATACGTTTACATCAAAATTTTTAAATTGTCTAATAGTTTTATATGTTACATTTTGGGGCAAAAATAACTTAAGCTCACAAAATATTGTTTCATGATCTGAAAAGGTAATATCATGTATTCCGCAGCTGTTTATTAATGATTTATCAGAAATTAAAATTATGTCTAATAAAGATTTTGAATTTTGGTTATGTCGTGTAGGTGTATCAATGACTTGGCAGAAATTGATGGAATCAATCATATACCTAAAATAATTGCTTTCATTATTGTTCGTCAACAAATTAATATTGATATCCCCGAAACAACAAACGTAATCATGCATGGTCGATATTAATGTGCAAGACGCCTCCAATTCATCACAAAACAATTTATAATTTAAAGTTGGAGGTTTATAAATAACTCCTAAAGCTACAGAAAAATTGTTCATTTTCACAGACACCCATACCTGTTCAAAAACGTCACTGGTTTTTATCAAGGTGAAATTATAAATGTTTTCAAATATAGTGCGACTCCGCCACCAATTTGGTTTTTCTGTCACATCTTACAATCCTGTAGCCATCGATAGCGATATCTTTATCATTTATAGCATCAGATAGCCAACTCTCAGTTATTGCAAAACCATCAATTGCACAGTTATGCAAAAGTTTTTCACCAAATTATATTTAGGAATTAAAGATCTTACATTAGCGTGGGCCAATTTAAATAATTTCCACGACATGTAATTAAAAAAAAGTCTGATTAGAATAAGAGCTTAATTATATTTATTTAATTAAAGAAAAGGCAAGCTGTAGCAACATTAAAATTTACAACAACAAAATAAATACAAAATACTATTATTGATAAGTAGAATAACCAAGTGTTCAAGTTAGATAAGATACACTATTTATACGTAAACTTCCAGGTAAATTTTGAAAGGTAAGCTTATTTAGATGTTCTAAGGTGAGATTCCTAACACTTAAATTTAATAAACGACAATAAGTTAGTTCAAGTCTTCTTTACATTTTATATGTTTAATAATGTTATTAGTTTTCACAAGAATTTTACCTTCAGTGGTCCATACATTGCTCCCGTACTTTTTCACTGTTTCTTTAAACAACTGGTATCTAATTCTAGTTAAATCTTCTTTGATCACTATCTTCGATCCTTTTAGTTTTCGCTTATTTTGGTAAACCATTTTTTTATATTCCTACTGACAAATTTCACAATTATAGGTTTTACATTGTTTTCAGTAGCAAACAATCGATGACTGATATCGATACAATTAGATGGTAGTTGTAATCCAAGTTTTTCTTTACACATCTCAGCACAATACGATCTGTATCTTCCTTTTCTGATGTTTGAGGGATGCCAAAGATTCTTAAACTATTTCTTCGAGAATACATTTCCATTTCATCTTTATATTGCATAAACTCTTTTTTGGTAGCTGCCAGTTCAGTTTCCAATGAGTCAACCTTTTGTTTATACACTTGAACTTCTTTTGAAATTCCTCAAAAATTTGTTCTTTTATTTTGCTCACAAAATTATTAATTAAGACATCAGAACTTAGTACTTTATCTACTATGTCTTTGATTCTGGTTTCTTCGTCGATCACAGATCTGGTTATACGTTCATTAGGCATTTTAAAACAGATATTTGCTTGACTATAAATATATCAAAGGAACCTTCACTTAAACACGTCTACTCGGCTCTAGTACACATTACAGAATATACAGATATGTACAATGAATGCGACGCATGCAATTTGCATATTTTTGTCACACAATTTTCAACTTCAGTTGATAAACCACGCACTCGTAAACGTTGACAAACACTGACAAACAGAAAATATTGCAGCAGTTTAGACGTCATCGCCTTAGATAAATGCTTGTTGCAAAATGTTCGCGAATGTTTCTAGCATTGGTTTTAGATTTTCTCTTATCTGAACTGACGAAACAAATCTCGGTTCATTCGCACCATCTTCTGTCTCAGTGGTTTTACACGAACCCTTCCAAGTCAAACTCTCCTACTTCACTTTGCGCAATTCAACCCCCTAACAGTATGTCTCTATGAGTATAATAAAACAATAAATAAAGAAAACTATGTAAATACGTAATAATAAATAACACAATAGGTTAAAAACTTCAATCAACCAGCAGCAAATACCCACTATTATTTTCTACTGCGGAATTCAAATTTTAACAATTTCATTGTATAATCAATTTCAAAATAGGTAATGTCATGAGATAAAACAAGAAATAAATAAATCCTATACAGAGTGAGTCTACCAAAATGTGGACACGTAGGTCAGCGACTAGGCGCTTGATTTTTTAATATCGAGATAGGTCATGTTGTCTAAAGTTTCAACCCAATCCAAGTAAATTTGGTTTTAGGAAAATTTCAAAATTATCGATTTTTGACAATTTTCAAAAATTTATTCTCGAGTTTATTTAACTGATTGACCTCAACTTGGTTTCACTTTATTTGTTAAAGTCCTATTTTTAAAAGAAGTTATACCGAAGTATCTACATCAAACGTACCCTTTTTAGTAGACGATTGTAACTAGTCCATTTAATTTTACAAAATTTAATCTATTTTTAATATAGTATGGTATAAAATTATAAATTGAAATTTTTAAGCTTTATTTGTTTGTTTTGATTCAAAATTTTAAGCTTAACATACAATTTTTATTACTTTAAAATTACACTTCCAGGTATGATTTCTCAAAATTAATTAAAAAAAATAATTAACTACTTTTAAAATAGCTTCAAATTTTTTTGTTAAACTTCGAATTAAGTCAGAAAACCTATATATTATAAATTTTCTAACTTTTCTAAACAATTTTTTGCATCAATAATATTTATCGAGATATAATATACAGGGTGTTTCATAACTATTGGGACATAGGCTAAGGGCGGGTTATTTAGGCTAAAATATGACCATATGATCCAATACTCTTTAATAAAATATTGCTGTGGAAAAGATAGAGAGCGTTAAATTAAACTATTTTTGTTTCATTTTTTTGTTAATAATTTTACTGTAAATTTATCAATTCTTATTAAAATCGGCGAAAGGCATAACGTTAGACCAAGAACATTATTTTATGTACTATTTTACAATTTGTTGTAGGGGCGCCACGTAAATGCTTCCTGATGATGAAATCGACTGGTAACTTTTTTGAGAAAACTTTTAGAGATTTTGATTAGAGAATATGACGTAAACATCATTTCTACACAATATTGGTACTTCTGTTTAAATACGATAATTTTATCTGTTTCAGAGAAAACGCAGTTGAACAATTCGTAGTGTCAGAAAAGGATTTTAAATATTACTTCATTTATTAAGAAAACGTTTTGGAGTGTCAGATAATTATGCTTCACTGTAGATTTTGATAAAATTGATAAACTTACAGTGTAACAAAAATAAAGAAAAAAATGTTTTATCTAACACCTTGAATCTTTTCCACAGCAATATTTTATTAAGGCATATTGTGTCTTATGGTCATATTTTGGTATAAATAACCCGCCCTTAGCCTATGTCTCAATAGTTATAAATCACCCTGTATATATAAAAAAATGTTACGTGATTACTGTGTGTATTTGATATAATCTAAAATAGTTTGTCAAAAAAGGAATTCCAAAATCATTAGCACAGAAAATCATACGAGTAGTATAAATAAGTATTACGGCCGTCTACATTTTTCAATAAACATCATCTTATATTGTATGTAAATATAATTTTTTACAGATAATCAATAGTATAATCTAGGACAAAATTTCCAACAATTATATATTAAGAGAAATTTATGAGAATCACGTTTATTAAGTATACCAAACTGATTTGACCACCTCATAACGTGATAAATAAATAAATATATTTGAATAAAAACAAAACTATCCTTTATGCTGCAATGTTACGTTAATATTGGCTGTTAAAATAATCCCTACTTTAACTACCCTTAAGAAACAACCTCTTTATTAAAATTTTAAATAGCAATCCCTATATTTCGATGAATGTTTAGTCTACGACTATGAACATTTTACAGAATCAAAATTGTTCACTAATTAGGGAAGAAGAGACTTTTTTATTTATACATGTATTTATACGTTTTAAGTTAAGTCGGTCATTATGGACGACGAACAACCATAATAAATCAAACTGAAATTTATCCGGTTAAGAAACTTAGTAATAAATTATTGATATTTAATTATATTAAATGTTCGAATTGCAATCCTCCTGCCTGAATACAATGTTCAAATCTTTCTAAAAGATTTCTGTTATATGTGCATGAATCATCTGAGGGGTAATTTAGCGACTGCATTTGTGATTTTCTTTTAAATCCTCTATGTTTTTCTGGTTTAGATTGGTAAACTATGTCTTTCAAAGTTCTAGACAAAATAATCTAAAGTTGATAAATCTGAGAATGAGCTGGCCACTTAATTTCTGGTGCTAAATTTGCGATAAAAAAGTCTTTTTCTGCCCTAATTAGTGACAGATTTTGATTCTATAAAAATTTGTATAGTCGTAGACATAACATGCACCAAAATGTACAAAAAATATAAAAAACTGCTTTTTAAAATTTTAAGGAAGAGGGTTGTCTCTTTAAAGGTAGTTAAAGTAGGGAGTGGTAATTTTAACAGCCACTATAACGGTACATTGGCAGCTATAAAGAGATAGTTTTTTTTTATTTAAACATGATTTATTGTTATCACGTGATAAGGGTGGTCAAATCAGTTTAGGACACCCAATAAATATTAAACATTCAAAAATTATTTATCAAAAATAAAATTTGAATTTTTAAATGTGTACTTTTAATTAAAATTTTTTTTCAATCTTTTCACTATTTGCTTTTAAGCACTTCAGAAATCTTTGCCAGTTCTTTGTATTGATCTATTTTTTTAACAATTGCCGGTCTTATGTGAATCGAGCTCGAGCTGAACGGTTGACTTTCTCTTCGGTTGTGGACTCTGTAATATTTCTAATTTTAGACATTATTCTTATATGAATATAACATTAATATTGGTTTTCTGTTTACTCCAAAAGTGATGCCGATATTAAAAGGATTATTCTTGTTTGTGATAAATAGCTTTGTACAGAAAAAGAGACAATTTTGTGACAAATGTCGCATTCAATACAAACATACTGTGCTGGTCTGACCAGGACCGAAATACAAATAAACTATATTAGAATTGACGAAGACGAAGATAATTTTTAATCTTTCTGAAGAGATAAAGGAACTAAAAAAGTAGTAAATGCTACTAAATTGATTCAAATCCGTTGCTAATGACAGAATCATGACAATTATTTCGAAATATCCGAACGTAACAAACGATCAAATAATATCATTGTTTTTAACGTTAAGGAATGTACTCAGAATCAAATGAAACTCGCATTCTCGTGGTACAACAAAAGTTATTGATATAAAAAATACTCCAAACATTAATTTAAACCATATTTGCTCGTTTCGGCTTGGAAAAGTTGCTTAAGGTAAAATACGTCACTAAAGTTATATTAAATAGTATTTCCGATGTACGTTCAGTTCTGAAGAACAAAAACTCACTTACAATTGACACTGAAAATTGTATTGCGAGCGACCAAACTCCAGTGCAGCTACGATATCTTGAAAATTATACAATTTATTAGAGTTGGTCTTTGCCAACGTTGATTGTAAGGTAGATTGTGATGCCACTCCGTTTATTGCTGAAGATACTTATCATTCCGTTTTGTTTATAATAATGTTTTTTCAAAATGTTTACTATAACAACCCAAATAAAATTTCCCATTGGTTTTGCAAACTACTTCAGTGTCTATTCACAAGCTCATCCTAACGATGTAGATATTAATTATACCACAATTAACTCGATGGATCCTATTAACATACGTACTATTAATGAAAAAGAAATCTTTAAAACAATACAAAAACTAAATACCAGAAAAATGACATGTGGTCTTGACCTTATTCCTGCGTTTATTATCAAAAATTGATCTAATGTTTTTAAAGCCTTTGAAATTCTTATTGAACTTTTCGCTGCAAACATGTGTTTTTCCTCAGTTTTGGAAAGATACTAAGGTGTATCCAATTCACAAAAATGGCAGCTTTACAGAAATTTCAAATTACCGCCCTATCTCTCCATTATCAAACTTTGCAATAGTTTTTGAGATGGTGTTGTATGATCGCATATTTCCTCTTATTCAAAATCAACTTTCTACATCGTAACATGTTTTATTCCTAATAGATCTACGATTACTAATCTGTCAATATTAACACAATTTACATCTTTAATTGTTGATAAACAGGAAAGGTGACGTGATTTACACGCACTTTGCTAAAGCATTTGATCGCGTAGATTTTACTATCCTACTTAGTAAGTTAGCAGTCTTTGGATTTAGTGAAGATTTAATTAATTTCTTTAAATCTTATTTAAACAACAGACAACAGACACTTAACTTACAATGGTTGTTCTTCAATAAGATATACTGCAACTTCTGGTGTCCCAAGAAACCCACAGTGGTCCAACCTTGGACCGCTACTTTTTCTCATTTTTATCAATGATCTTAGTACTGATATTAATTGTAAAATATTAGCTTTGCCTATGATTTAAAATCTTTAACAGAATTGATTCGCTGAATGACTGTGATTTTCTACAACAAGATCTCAAAAGTTAACAAATGGTGTTTACTTAATAAACTTGAGCTAAACATTTCCAAATGTAAAGTGATGTCGTTTACTAGAAAGAACTATAATCTAATACATGTGTTTAAGTTATAACATCAATGGTAAAGAGTCAATTCGTTGTACAACCATAAAAGAACTTGGGTGTTTCTATTTGATTGTAAGTTAACATTTGTTGAACATATAATTGTATCTGAGAGTCTAAGATTATATGGATTCATAATAAGAAGAAATTGTGGAAATTTTACTTAAAAGCTTTAAAAATTTTATATTTTCATATATCCGATCTAAATTAGATTTACTTTTATTATATGTTATTTACACATATCTATTCATATATTATTATATTTTTTCACTACTAGCTGTGAAGTGGATAATTATTGCGTCTCCCTAGCCAACTGAGAAGTTGAATTTCTCTATTAGTGGTTAATAATTTTTCTATTGTTGACCTAGGTTAATAATGGACAATTTCAAATTTTTGAGAATCTAAGAATAGTTGTTTAACAAAAACGAGTGAAACATAATTTTGTATATCCAGGTGATTATCTTTAACTTATTTGCTGCTTAAAGTTACTAACACGATAAAATTATTTGAATAAAAATGCCATTAGTTTAAAATTCGCGCCCCATCCCATAACCGCAAATACATAACCTGAATTTATTTATTTATTTAAATATGATGGTAGAATCAGTTTTTCAGGTTTCCCAAAGGAGATTTAACCAGGTGAGTTAAGTTACATCAAAATTTTAAGTAAATTACAAACATTTGATTGTAGGTGTTTTAAATGGTTAACAGAATCTGGAAGGTCCGATCTGTTGCATAAAAATGTCGACTCTAAAACTTAACGAGAATGTGGCGAACACTTGCCATTCTAAATGAATTACAAGTGTCAATTTCTGAAACCCAATATTCAAATGATGCAAGGTATATTGGCGAAGCAATAAATGCCCGTTAACATCTCTAGCTATACCAAAACTACTCAACTGCAGCTCAAAACTCTTAGGTAAAGAAAATTACGGAGGAACATTCTTAAATTGCAACGTGAAAGAAAGTACTTCAATTGAAGTTAACATCTCCCAACGATTACTTCACGAAAGCAGAGCATAAAAATACGATGGCCCAAGTGAACTTAAAAAATAAACCACTAAGAAGCAGGAGATCGCAGGAGATATACTGAGGAATACAAACAATTTTCACTAAAATTATATTTTACGAGCCCCAAAATGTTAATTTTAAAGTAGGTTTTAAATTTTTTGCCAGCCCAAACTGCTACGTGATCATGGTTAAAGTTATATATAAAAAATTTAAACAAGCCTTGTGCAACATCTATCATCAAGTCAGATAGTATTAGACTGCATAGAAAAGCTATAACTACAATGCGGTGCCAATGATAGGGCAGTAGTAAAATTTTCGAAACCTAATTAAAAGAATATATGTATCACCTGAAAAAACCTTCTCGTAAACGATAAGAAAATCTATTATTTCTACGATGTCTCCTATTTATTGAAGTCGGTGCAAAATAACTTGATTAAATACGATATAATCTTTAATAACAAAAAGCATCTTGGAAAGACATTAAAAATTTCTACATGTCAGACAAATCTAAACCGCTGCGATTGGCTCCTAAATCAACTAATTTACATATTACTCCGAATAATTTTCAGAAAATGAAGGTGAAATATGTCACACAAGTGTTTAGTGAATCAGTTGCAGTTGGTTTATCAACGTATGTAGCTTTTTAATGCTTTTGATTTATTTGCATTCCTGTGCTACTTGATTTTTACAAGAAAAATGTTTATTTTTTTATTTTTGGCTTAAATTTGGCTAGTAGTGGAAAAATAGTATACACCATGGTTGTGAAGTCCATTACTGCCTACGCATCTTATTATATATAACTGGTGCTAAGGCAATAATGACAGACTTCACAACCTTGGTGTATAATATACTATTATTTTGTTATGCTTGTACACTCAAAATGTAATGCTTAATCATTATTAATATTTTTTTTATTATACTAGTTGTTAAATGTACACATTGTCCTATAATTGGGTATGTGTTGGGCAATAAAGTATTATTATTATTCTCTTTGTATTGTGTGCTTTTCGTTGTATGCCTGTGGCATTGACTAGTGGTTAGTCTTTTTTAATCGGTGTATGTGTTGTCAGTTTAATTAAATTTCTTCATTTTTACTGATATCTTGAAATTCTTTAACTTTAATATCTTTCATCAGACTTACTTCTTCATCACTATTCAATGTGATTAGCATTGACGGTTGGTTATTTTTGTCGTAAACATTTTCATCTGCTTCCATCATCCATAAATTCTTCGTATTGGTCGTGATGTATTTTTGTGTTCTTCATCGTTTTTTCCCATCATCATCAAGCACTAGTTAAACCGTTAACATTCTATTATAAAGCAAATAAAATACCACTCACCTAACGTTTCGATTTTTATAAACACAAAGGAAACTATAAAACCATAGTTTCACCTCGTCATACAAATTATAAGCGTTTAGCAACAGCGCATATTCATTGTTTCAAATTTTGACTACCTAAATAACATTTTAGAACAAGTGGGAAACTGTTACTACTACTTTAACAGAATTATTTATAGAATAGCAATAAGAGAATAGCAACATTAATAAAAACTTTATTAGATTTTCCATAATCATTAATTAAATAATAAGTGAACAAGACATTACTATATACGAATTTTGTCGGTGAATATCAAAAAGAGAATATTTCTCGAATTATCTTAAAGAGTTAGAATTCAATTAGTCTAAATAAAACTTATTTAAATTTTTTTTAAGAAAATTCATTTCTTTTTGAAACTTTTTAGTATAAATTGATTGTTTTATCAATGACCCTATACATACAATAAAGCTTTTATATCTGAATATATTCTGTCCGTAAAGGGTGTATGTTTTAAATTGTTGGGATTTTACTACTTCTACTCTTTACTGAAATAACCAACTTGGCGGTAAATCAATTCTAAATATTGCATTTAATTAAAGTCTTGTTATTGCCAATTTTATTTTATTGGAGATAAAGTATAAGTACATAATCTTTTTAATAGTACATTGCACAAACCTTCTTCAGCAGTTTTTATGAGTCGTCTATAAGTTGTCGAAACAACGTTGACGTAGTTTTAAATGGATGAAGTCTAACAGACTATTATAATTACCAGCCACGTCTATTAATTCGAAGGGTAGGTGTATAGTATATTGCTACAATAAAGGGGTAGATTTTTAATTTAGTAATGGGTTGAATTTTTATATTCAATTTTTAATGTATCGATTAATAATCTACAAGGATTAAATAAGAACTTCATTTGTGTGGTCATTTGGCGCGGTTATCCATCATAAATAGTATAATGATTTTATTTTAAAATCGTTACATCAATTCCATTGCTTGACTTATAATCGATAAACCCCGAGTTATTTTTCATCCGTTTTAATTGGTCGCTTTAATATTATTCAGTTTTTGCGAGGATCAATCTTGTACACAGCGAGGATCATTAAACCAAGATAAAGCCGTAAAATAGCAATATTGATGAATGGGTTTACCTGAGCAACTTTCATTAGTTGCCTCCACTATCTTTTAATATAACAGATGCGCCTTTCAACACAATGCTATATTATAATAGTACTCGATTTACTATTATTAATGATGGTAGTGTTAGTAAGCAGAACAGACTCCGTCTGGTATTTTTTGAGATGAATCGTCACGACCCTTAAGGGATCAATTGATTTTTTTTGTGTTTGATATTTACATGGACATTTGCATCAAGTACGAACCACACATGAATGAACTTTAATAAACATGTTGTTTTTATTAATGAGGAACTGGTTAGGTTACTATTTCTAATGCAGTTTGCATCTTTATTTACATACCAGATGCAGTTGTAGTAGATAATTAAAAAAGTTACTCTGAGTAAAATGGCATTGCTTGTAGGTATGTTTTTTATTTTAGATTGTAAGAATGAATCATTAAAAGTGTTTTTGTCATGGCGGAATTGGCAAACAAGACAATCTCTATTGTGTCGCTTGCAATAGATAAAGAGTGTGGAATTTCCTAACAACGATATTTTTTAATCCGATTAGGCTCTTCTTCGTAACAAAATTTATAAGAATCAAGAAAAGTGCTCAGATTTAATTAAACGAATTCGTCTTGTTAAAGTTCTATGCGTAACTAAAGTTTAATGATTTGCAAAAGTAAATTGAAAGAAGAAACAGTTATAAGTAACTGGTGATAAGTTGTGTTAAATTACTACTACTTTATGAAGAATTTCATGGATGCTTAACCGCTAATGAAATTTTAAATGTTATTATGCTTTTAACTGTCTTTGTGAGATCTGATCCGCCGTAAACTGCATTATTAAAGCGTAATTAAGAGTTTATTATCCTATAAATTAAGGAGCAAAATACTACCAAACTGGTGTAATATCTGTTTGTTTCTATTGTTCAATTGAAATTTTTAAATAAGCTAATTTCTTCTGCAAAGGAATTTTCAAAACAAATTCCAAGAGTAGTGTAGATGCTTTAAGTACGTGAAAGAAATGTAGTTATAATTAACCTGCTTAAACGTCTTGTTTAACTAATTATATGTAACAAGAAATGTTTACGATTGTTTTCGAAATATTTTATGCCATAGTTAACTAAGAAACGCATCATCAACAGCGCTTTTTTATTAATAAATATGTAATAAGGAAGGAAAGAAAAAACGTAAAACCAATTAACACCAACAATTATTGTAGGTACATTAATTTTTAACGACTATAGTTGCAGCACCAAAAATAATGTTGAATAGTAAGGATTGTCGTAGGAAATTTTTTGGTTAATGTTTTATCAAGCAGGATGTTTTTTAATACACAAGTTGCTTCCTAAAACAAATTTGTAAGTTTTCGTAATTATTTGGTGTCGATCGACGAAAATTGTAAAGTGTTTTTTCTAGCAATACAAATATTTACAGATATTTTATTTAAAACTTGTTTGTTATTTCATTTTAATAGAGCTGTACTTTAACGATCATTTGTTACATAATTAATTAATTAATGAGGTTGAGTTTTTTTAAGTGTTTTTCCTATTTCATTTCCTTAAGAAAGGGGGAGCTGAAATATATTGCGTAACATGGAAGAGATATGACGTCATGGATTTTTTAATTAACCCTTAATCTTGATTAGAATGGAAAAACATCAGTAAATTTATTTAGAGAATTTAAAAGTACAAATAATTTTTAATGTTTACAATAAATTGGCGTCGCAATTTTCTAATGTAGTAATTATTTATTTTTACCTTGTCATAAGCAAAAAGTAAAACCATGCATTTTATAATAAGACGTAAGATTAAAAAGAATCGATTTCTTGTCATACCCCATATACTAACTTAATCTCTTGTAAAAAAAAATTCTAAAATAAAAACAACCAAAAAACAACCTATAATTAACGATGATTACAATAATAATTAAATATTTTTTCTAATATCTTCTTCGATAAGAGTGTACAGAGCGCTTTCAGTTAACGCCATAAGAATGTTTTTAGCCAACGTTTCGACTGGATGAATCCAGTCTTTATCAAGGCATCTAACAATTAATGGATTAGAACTTAAACAATTTTTCCTGTGATCCAGTTAAACATTCACATTATAACAATATATAATTTTTACGTTTGTTCGTCCTAGTAGTAGTGGTCTTTTATCTATTTTTAAAGAAATTTTATTAATTAATCAACCTGTAATTGTTTAATTTATTTATTTGCCGTTGTGGAAGTTTAACCGGATCTACGGAAAAATTGTTCAGATTCTAATCTGTTAATTGTTAGATGCCTTAACAAAGACTAGACTAATCCAGTCGAAACTTTGGATACAAAAATTCTTATAGTGTTTACCTGAAAGCCCTGTACACTGATATTGAAAACTCAAGATACTGGAAAAAATATCTAAAAAGAGTAGTAAGGAGTTTCCAGTCAATTAATAATGATTAAGTAATCACTTACTTTTTGCATCAAAGCGCAGCTTTCTTTAAAATATGGTGGTAGTACAGCATAAATATTTACAATTTTTAAAATTAACAAAGGTAGAGAATAGTGCTATTATTGACCGATTGCTCGGCAGCCGTGGAAAATCCTCAAACCAGTGTGCGTGAAAGTAGTAGGAATACTGACATTTCAATGCGTTCTGTGCATCGTACTCTTTAGATGTACAAGTTCCATCTGTTCAAGATTCAGCTGCACCAATATTTACAACCTCACGACTTTCAACTCAGGCAGGGCTTCTACATGTGAGTTACCAACAAAATTCATCAAGATGAATTGTTTCTTATGCGCGTGTTATTTTCTGATAAATCGAGCTTTCATAAAAATGGTATCGTCCATCGCCACAACTGTAATTATTATACCGATGACAACCCGCACGTCATGAGAATTGGAAACCACCACCAAAGATAGTCACTGAATGTTTGGAGTGGCGTAGTGGGCGAACACCTTCTGGTTCCGTATTTCTTTAAGGGGCACTTGAACGGCAACAGTTATTTAGGTTCCTTCGTGACTATTTGATTGAACTCTTGGAAGATGTCTATTTAGCCACTCAACGACAGATGGTTTTCCAACACGACGGAGCTCTTGCACATTCTAGCCGTGTTGTTCGGGAATATCTCCATGAAAAGTTTGCGGATTCGTGGATTGATCGTGGGGGTCAAGATCACCAGACCTCACTCCCTTTGACTTCTTCCTGTGGGGCTACATCAAGAATGAGGTCAACAACACGGTACCAACTACTGCCGAGGATATGCGGGTAGGATTCGCGCAGCTTTCGTGGTGTATCACCAGAAATCCTCAGGGAAGTGTCTAGAACTTGCAAGTAGAGGGTGCGGTTATGCTTCAAAGGGACGGTCGTCAATTTGAAAATTTAGTTTAAGTTGTATTTTTTCACTTGAGTATTTGTAAACTGTAAACTGTAATAGCCTTATCTACCGTGGTGTATATACAAGTTTTGCGTTACTAACAAATTACCAAATAATGTTTTAGTTATTATAGCTATTTATTGTATATGTGTTTTAGTAGGGAGATTATCCACGCCAAGAATTTTAATCGCGAGAACGAAGTTCGAGCGTTTAATTTTCTTAAGGGGATAATATGCCACTAAAACACGAATGCAATACTAAGATTTTATCCACAATCAAACCAATTTAATTGAAAATAAGTAATCTGACAGTTCTAAAATTTCAATGTAATAGCAAATATTAGAAAATTTAGTGAAACTTTGGGCGGCTTTGCATTATTAGTTGCTGGATGCTTGTTTATTAAAACAATATTTGTGAAAAAATTAGAAATCGATTGTGTGCGTCGTTTTCAAAAATGTCAGAAAGTGATTCTTTGCCGGTAGAAATTAAAGCAGAAGCTGAAGAAGTAACCCTGCAACTGTTGCTACCTTTAATGAATGGAGAGAGAAAAGAGGTGCAAACATCATAAACGAGGACGTCCTGTTGGCTTATTTTTAAAATGTAAGAAGCAAGTTTGCCTCCTCGTCGATGTGGACGAAATATTCAATGTTAAGAGCAACTTTGAATGTGCATAGAAATATTGACATATAAAAATACGGCAAATTAATTGCTTATCTCAAAAGCCAATCAAAAACTACAAGGCAAAGAAGGCAAAAGTGCTTGAGAGGGAACACATCGAACAGTATCTGATGACAAGTACTTAATGATGAAGGTAGAACCAATTTTCTTTTTTTTTGTATTTTTATCTTAATTATTTTAAATATTTCTAGGTTGCTGTCATAATGGGTGTTTGTGGAGGTTTACGATGCAATGAACTGGTAAACTTAAATATTGAACATGTGAAAGATAAAGGATCTTTTATCTACGTGTCTATCCCAGAAACAAAGACCAATATGTCAAGAAGTTTCACTGTATTAGACGAAGGATTCTCTGTTAATGTTATGGAGATATGCAAGAAATACATACGCCTACGTCCTAAAAGTACTACGAGGATGTATTGATATCTAGTTAGCCTAGACCAGTTCCTTGCATAAACAAAATATTGCGTTACCATAGCAACGAACAATAACTTATTAGAAGTGTCAGTGTAAAGTTTGACATCAAAAAAGTAAACCAGAGTTACGCAATAAATTAAATAAAAAGATGTCCACCGAAATTGTGAAAATCAAAAATTGGAGTACCGAGCCATCATTAAGTACCTGTATTTAAAAGGGTTAAGAGGTAAGCAGATTTACGAAGATATGCTTAATACCCTTGGTGATCAATGTCCTTCGTATGCGACCGTCAAAATTGGAATGCAAGCTTCAAAAGAGGTAAATTTTCCATTGAAGATGATGACCGATCGGGAAGGCCAGTTTCTGTGTCAGTCCCCGAAAATATCGATGCAGTTCATGACATGATTTTATCAGACCGTCGAATTGGGCTAAAACGGATATCTGAAGCACTGAATATTTCATACGAACGCGTTCATCATATGGTTCACGTCAATTTGGACATGAGAAAAATTGCTGCAAAATGGATCCCCAAATGTTTGAATGTTGACCAAAAGCGTGCAAGGGTAGAAGCATCGCGTTCGATCTGTGCTCGATTTGAAAACGATGTAGACTTCTTAAACCGAATTGTTACTATGGATGAGACTTGGGTACATTTCTACGATCCAGAAACAAAGCAACAATCGATGGAATGGCGACACTCTGGTTCTCCAAGACCTAAGAGTTTCGTGTCCAAAATCTGCTGGAAAAGTTCTTGCTTCAGTTTTTGGGATTGCCATGGAGTAATCATGATTGATTTTTGGATAAGGGTAGAACAATAACTGGAGATTACTATTCGACATTACTGACGGGAAAATATTAAAAAGAAAAGACGCGGAAAGCTATCCAAAGGTGTTTTGTTTTTGCAGGACAACGCCCTGCACACATTGAATTACTAGAACACCCCCCTTATTCACCCGATTTGGCTCCGTCCGACTATCACCTCTTTCCTCAACTGAAGAAAAGGTTAAAAGGTCGTACATTTTCTTCCAACAAGGAGGTAATAGAAGCTGTGGAGGTCTGGTTTGCAGAGCAAGAAGAAACATTTTTTGAAAGGGCTAGAGACGTTGCAGGTTTGCTGTAATAAATGTATCCAATTAAGAGGAGAATATGTTGAGTAATAAAATATTTTGACATTGAAATTTTGTTTGGTTCTATAGTAGGCTAAGAATTTTTCAATATATCCTCGTATTTCGTAGGAAAGATTTTTTTTGCAATATATAAATTCAAAATACACCGTGCAACCTGTGGAAATTAACAGTATTTCCAGAATCCCCTCACAGATTGCTTCTTTCTTAAAACTTCTAGACGCAAAATCCTACACGGGCCATAGTATGCGCCGTTCTTCGGCGACTCTGTTGGCTAATGCTGGTGGTGATATTCTCACTCTTAAGAGACACGGGCGTGGAGGTCATCTAGTGTTGTTGAGAGGTATATAGAAGAAAGCGAGTCAAATAAAATCGATATTGCTAGAAAAATTCAAAGAAAATCCAGCACAATGCAAGAGATCTCTGCGATGCAGTCTTCCTCAAACGTAGTTTGTGTAAATGAAAATCCTGATATTGCAAATAAGTTTACTTTTGATGTTAACGTGAATGTTAATATTAATGTTAATAAATAATTACTAAATTTTCTGCAAATTTTTCTTAAATTTTATGTATTACAAAACACTAATGTTTTATGGAATATAAAACACTAATGTGTTATAGGTGTTATAATACGTTTCATAACAGCATAATAATAGCTCTATAATATTGTGATTGTGGATAAATATATTTATGTATGTACAAATATATTTCCGTTTTTTTAAAAATAACGTATCTATGCTTTCATTGTCTTAAAGTTTGTAAAACAATTGAGTAATCTTGTTTCTTTACGATTGTTGTAGTATTTGTTAGTTATAAATACAGGTTGTATTAAAACATGCGCCTAATAATTACACCACCCTATTATACGTTAAAACCAAACAAAAACTCTGATACCTCTTCGGTTAAGGAGGTATTAATGCTTAAACTTTGAAATATTTTTGATTATGGTTGAGAATTGCAATGAAATTGTATCAAAAACACATAGTTCAACAATTAAAATAAGTAATCAAATATAAATTATAACATTTCGGTAATAGTTTATGTATTAATTTAATATTTAAGAATGCAAAATTTTCGTGATTCATAGTTTTGGAAGATGTTGCAACTATGCATTATAAGCTGGGTTGATGTTTAAAATGTAATAATAAAAATTGATAGCTTGATGTATGATTGACGAATTAATTATTGTCATTTTTGATAATTGTAAAAGTCACTTTTCTAATATTTTCGTAAAACTTCTGCTTCACTTATTATTTATTAGTTACTATTCGCGTATATCATTGTTATAAGTTACTTTGTTCCTTGTGTGTTTCTTCAGTTTTGTGCTTTCGGTTTTGAGAAAATTCATGGCATACAGTTTTCGCGACTACGCAGATATGTATTTGATATTAGGCGAATGTGGCGGTCATTTTCATCGAGCTGCAAATTTACATGCCGAACGTTATGTAAACAGGAGACATCCTGATGATCATGTTATCCAAAGACTAGATCAGAGCTTAAGAGAAACAGAAAGAATGGATCCTAACAGGGAGTTGGTGTAGGGCACCACGACGTGTGTTACAACCCGAAATGGAAGAGAACATCTTACAGGTATTTGAAGACGAACCTCGACAAAGTACACGTTCTGTAGCTCGTAAACTTGATATTAGCCATACTGCTGTACATAGAGTGTTAAGAGAAAATCTCTTACATCCGTTTCACTTTCACCGAGTCCATGGGTTGCTTCCGGAAGATTATCTGTGTCGGATAGAGTTTTGCAGATGGTTATTACGGCAACAAGTAGTCAATCCGGCTTTCATTGAACACATTTATGGACGGATAAAGCCACCTTTACCCGTAACGGAATGTTTAATATGCACAATATGCACCACTGGGCTGATGAAAACCCTTATGCCTTTCATCAAACTAATCACCAGTTTAGATTCAGCGTCAATGTATGGGCTGAAATTATCGGAAATAAATTAATAAGGCTACACATTATGCCTCGTAGATTAAACGTCGAAAAATTTGTCTATTTTTAAACAACGATTTACCGGGATTTTTTGGAGGAAGTACCGTTACTTGTCAGGAGAGACACGTGGGCTCAATTAGATGGACCTCCAGCCCACTGAGGCTTCAAACTAGGTATTGGTTAAACCAAAACTTTCCAGAGAGGTGGATCGGGCGCAATGCTCCGATATCATGGCCTGCAAGAAGTCCCGACCTAAATGTCCTAGATTTTTCTTTTGGTTCATTTTCAAATCTCTTGTTTATGAAGTAGAAATTGAAACCGAAGAACAACTTCTTGAACGAATAAATAATGCAGTTAGAGAAATAAAAAATCGTAACATACTGCAAAATCTAATAAGAAACATTATTACTCGGTGCACCAAATGTTTAGAAGTTGCAGGTGTTTATTTCGAACAACTATTGTAGCCGAAAAGAGTATAATTTAAATAAAACTTATTCAATCTTGAGTTATTGCAGAATCACAAACATATACGATCAAGGGTAACTACTGCATGTATCTTAGCTTTAAATTGTACAGCGTTGCCAAATTTAAAAGCCTTTCAGTTAAGTTAAGTGCTTAAGTCTTCGTCCAAGACCAAATTGGTGTTAGAGTTTTTTGCCTGGTTTTCAACGTATAATAGCGTGGTGTAATTATTAGGCGCATGTTTTAATACACCCTGTATAACAGTATATTTTGTAACAAGGTTAGAATGAAAATTCGATTCGAGTGGAAGATTCCGAGTGCGAGCGTTGGCGAGTAGTTCGTGTTTTTCTACAGGACTATATCTGATTCACTCAATTTTTATTTATTTTATAAAATTTAAATTAATATTTGCCTCAAAACATCTAAAACGTTGCATTTACGTTTAACACTGACAGTTCACAAAAACATGGCTGTCTAATTAATACGTTGAGCTAATTACAGAATATTCATTCTGTTACTACTTATTGAATGAAAATACATGCAAAACCCATAAGAAGCGTTTTAGAATAAATATTCTATTTTAAGTGCAAAATTTTTCTTTCTATTATGAAAAATGATTTCAGAGTCGTTATATTCCACTAATAGTCGCGGGGAAAATTAATTAAGATGAATCAAGAATATAAGTGAAATGTGTTTCTAACGACATCTCGTGACACGTATAAATAGTATAAACTAAACAATGCCAACGAATATTGGCTTTATCGACTCGAGTGTTTATTGCATTCTAAGTTATCGCTTAGACAACGATTTGCATTTAAAACATTCAATCGTAGTTATCTGGTGGCATTACTTAGTGAATCAATAATATATTAAAATGAACAATGTACTTCTCCAAAAATGAGAGAGGGTAGCAGAAAAAGTTAGTGAACAGTTGTTACCAGAAAATCTAAAAGTTTGTACCTAAAAACTTATGCAGCCTTCAAAGACTGCTGTACAGCCAAAAAAACTGCCAAACACTTTAGAAAATATTAGTGAATTTTCAACAACAAGCACAAAATAAAAATGCATCGAGTTTATGGGCAATATATTCCATGCTGAAACCAATTATTTTAATAACAGAAAATATTCATATTTCTAAATATTTTAAATTACAAGCATTTTTAAAGAAGCAAAATGCCAGTTTATACCAAAGAAATCGTTGGTATTTACGCAACTAGAAACTGAAAATTACCACAGGTCGTGTTAGTAATTCTAAAGTTCGAGCTTGCAGAACTGATGAATTGTGTAATGTGCGGGTGAAAGATTTTGATTTTCGTGATGATATTATAATTATCAATACTCCAACCAGTAAAAATAATTTGTTATTTTAGAGCCACAATAATAATAATAATAAATACATATGTTAAAAGTAGAGATACTCAGATCTAGAACATTTTTGTTAGTTCATTAAAATTACCTGATGCAAACGAATATACCGGACATTCATTCTCGCGCACTTCAGCTACGATTTTAGCAGAAAGTGGTGGAGGTTTATTAACCCTTAAGCAACATGGAAAGTGAAAGTCGTCGACAGTAGCAGAAGGATATATAGAAATCCTTACCAAATAAAAAAGAATTGCATGAATTGTGCAGCTGCGGAGTGCAGTAAATAGAACAACCCTACCAGCTACCTCTCAACATAGGTAACCCGGACCAACAGGTCAGTTGTTGCAATTCCGACACAAGGTTGTTCCCAATTTACCAATACCTTACGTACTTATCCCAAACAGAGAAATCCATATTCCTGATGCTGTTTCAATACCTCAGTTTGATGTTCCGGGACCATCCTATAGTTCAATTTCTGTGGTCCGTATCAATGTTATTCCTGGTGCACTAACTAAGAACAGGGAAATGAATGTACCAGTGGAAAGATTAACAAGTACTGCTACAACAATAATAACGGCACAATTAATTACTATTTTAAAGATGAATGTAATTAAACTCGTATAGGTACGTACACAACGAATTAATTTAGGTTAGGTTTTTGTGTTATATTTTTATTTATTTTTTTGTTGTGTAAGTTAGATTTAGATGTATTTATTCAGAATGCATATACTTTTGTTTTGTACTGTAAAGTATAGTTGGTTACCTAAATTTACGTTCGCTTAATTTTGTAATTAAATACATATTTTGATATTATAATCTACTTTGCTTTGACTATCAGCAATTGAACAATTCATTATTGACGCATAGGGGGCGAAACGTCGGCGTTGACAACTTATTGAGTTTGTTTTTTCATTCTCCTCCACCTAGAAGGACTCGAGAAGAGCAAACTTTATATAAAACTTATAATTTTGGAGGAATACTCACCTAATAAATTTATTGTTAGAGACGTTTGGCAGGAGATAAAAAAAAACAATTTTGCTATTTAACAATCGGTCAGTAACGATCATTTCTAAAGTTAGTAATGGAAAAAATAATGGCTTAAAGAAAATTACATTAATTATTACACATAATTTTGTAAACACGAAAGCTTTTAATAATTTTGATACCTATTTATTTAAATAATGAAATTATGATATTTACTAAAATTTCTTAAATTTAATACACATTCAACTAACAAACATAATACAAAAAATTTAACCTTTCAAAAAAGTCTTGTTTAAAATTTTATACTCGAACTGCTTACCTAATAAATTTGCATTAATTTAAAACAAACACCGTTCTTAATGATGGTAACATTATTAAAATGTTTTACATTTTTAACTAAAATTAATTAAATTAAGCATCAAACTTTTTAGCAAAATTCAAATTACTTCGGAGGAATTTGATTTAAGAATGCTAACCGGATTAACCATATAAACATGTCTACTCTTTTGTTAGTTGTGAAATAAAAATGTAGTTTATGTTTCTAACTGTTAACTTCTATTTTGTTTTTTGTGTTAGCGATTCGATAAGTTTTAACAAAAAAAACTATAAAAATGTCTTTATATTGTATTATCTTCTTGTGTATATTTATGTAATTTTTGAAATGAAAAAATGCTAATTATCAAGGTTCTAACAAGTAAATAGTAGCTGTTCAATCATTTTGTTTGAACACTGTAACCCAAATTAGAATTATGCTGTAAAAATACAAATTAACTACAAACTGGTTTAATAGGGTATATATTAATCAGTTAGTTAATTGTTTTGTTTTTTATTTCAGAAATGAACTTTCATTTCAAATTATTCTACAAGTACAAATTTCAATTCTTTTGTGTACATTTAATTGGTTTTTCTACAAACTAGTATGAACTTTTGACATTTACATTTGAACTTTGATTTAAAATTTTAATAATTTAAAATATTCATTTGCTTCTTTTTAATAAAGATAAAAATCATCTTGAAAGAATTACGTCGTCAATATCATCTAAATTATTCTAAGTATTCCACTATTTTTATGTGGTGAGTGGTGATGTTATTCGTTGTTTATCATCGAGTTGAGTTTTAGAATTCATGGGCGAGACCTTTTCAGAAACGTGAAAGCGTTCTTAATATAATAGTAATGCATACGTTTATTAGTTGCATGTAGATTTAATATAAGTCTCCAAATGAAAAATTAATTGACTTATCATTGGTCAGATTTCTTATTTTAAAATTGTTTATAATCAGTTTTAATCAATTTCAACGTAATTCTGTCGCAAGTGACATTGTCTCCTTCAACAATTTTTTTTACATTTTTGTTTGCTAGTGTAAAAGTGCCGTTGATTTGTTAAATAATGATAAGAACACAACATTTTGTTAAAACTTTGAATACATCAATTCATTATAAATTATTATGACTTGTTTTTATTTATTTTGAAAATAAACTAAAGTAGTGTGATTGTAAACTAAACTCCACGGTCAGTAATTTTCTGTATCTCAAAGGGAAACTGTGGCAAATGACGAACAACTTTTCAGGAGAGAGGAAAAACGTTTCAAAATCTGATAAATCTAATATATCTATAAAACTAATACTAATGACTTAATATAGGTAATTATTAGCATTGGAATAAAATTCTGATGATGACTTAACATAGTTTATCTCTAGCTCAGAATAAATAATATGTTACGCTCAGAAGCGAAACTCCTCGCGGTTTTTTGATGTTCTGAGGTTAAATTTGAGTGACCTTGACGCCATAGTTTTGGTTGTTTTAAGCGGCAATTTTAAATGATTTGAATAATTTCTTGTACGTTACACAGTTAACATTTCATTTTGTCACAAAATAATACTTACTACTTGCTTTATACAAGTAGTATAAATACAAACATTTACAACATTAAATTTTACACAGAATTTTCAAAATAGTCCTTTTTTTGACATATAAGTTACACAGTTTAAACTAAGGTTGACAAGTACACCACCAAGCAATGGCTACTAACAGAAATACATCATCTCCCCCAGAATGTATAAAGTCCAGATGATTCTATATTTGCGTATGAAGTTCACGAAGTTGCCGATAGATGGCGACACGTGTTACATTATCATAATATTTTAGTTTCCTGTTATTTTCACACCTAACATTCAATATAAAATTAAAGATTAATTTAATCAAACTGAATAGTATATCCTAGTAATATTTATACAAATAAAATATTAAAAACTTTAAAGAAATATATTTTTAAATTATTGCGTTGTTCCGTCGTGTGGTAACATTATTTCCGGTATTACAGCGTACAGCCATCTTTGATAAAATATAATCGATTCTGAATCGATATCCATCACGCCACTATAATCGCGATATTCAATCAATGACGAAACTGAAAAGCCAACGCATGACGCCATCTGTCGGTGACTGAAGAAAACACTAACACGTATAGAGAATCTACTGCTTGTATCTATGGGACATTCTACATTCCGGGGAGATGATGTATTTTTGCTACTATATTATTAAATTTTTGATCATCCGGATAAGGGGGAGTTTCGCTTCTAAAGTGTAGCGTATTAAATATTCCGTCTCTACTATATTATAACAATAGAAAAATAACCGGAGGTTATAGAATAGATTCTGTATAGTAAAATGTTGTACGTTATAACATAGCTCCGTCTTTGGTTGAGAGAAAAACTACTCAGCCGAGATAGGAACCAAATTTCTTAGGTCAGATCCTAGTAAAATGGCGGAAAACTTAAATAAGTCAGGACTATTATCTACGAAACAGGAATTATCGATTTATTACTTGCTGATTTATCTAAATAGATTGAAAACCTTTTTTTCAATTTATTGAACAAATCAAACATTTCCTCCAAAAACACACTTTTTATCTATAAACATAAACGTTAGCATTAGGCAATCTTTACAACGCATTTGTAAAATAAACGACATCCTCTTAAATCTACAGAATGTATCACAAAAATGTTTTACAATTTAAGTAGTATTAGTGTACAGTAGTTATTAAAGCAAATCATTATTCTTATATGAGCTGGTGGTTTAAGTAAACACCATCTTTATTATTCAGCATACGCATCAATTATTAAGCAACCTTCGAACATGGCATATAAGAATTATTATGGAATTCTTTTTTCCTGGTTCAACAAAGAACTTAAACCTGCAAAGAATGCATTTTTTCAAACAAAACCAGCCACATAATCGGATAATTTGCGATTTCCGTTTTTTAAATTGCTTCAAAACATGGAATGGAATCATTTTCTTTTCAGATTACGTAGTGTAGTGTAGTAAAAATTAAATTAAACGTATCTGCAGTAAGTAACTTTAAAATAAAATTCGAACCTTTAATAACACATCTTTTAACGTTATAGAAATAGTACTTAGTCAAATGGCACCAGAAGTGTGAATATAAATTTCATACCAAAACACCTCAGTGGAAAGATTGTTGTTTCTAAAACCTTTGTTGCCGGATAGAACCAAATAATTTTTTCTTCATTACCTTAACCCCAGTTAACGTTAAAGTGGAGCTTTTCATTTCAGTACAATAACTTATACAAATACCAATATCAATACCAATATACTAAGTATTATACCTTATTTGTTTATATGACTAGTTTTAAGTCAATGTAGTCATCGTCAGTATTTAGTGTAAAAACGTTACAAATTAAATTGACAAAGACATTAAATTAAAAATAATGACATCTCCGCTTCTATCAATAACAACAACGTCACCTCTGGTTAAGAGAAAAATTACAAATATGGTTTCACATGCTCCATATTTTCCGACCGTAATTATGACCTATGATTATGACATATTAATGTATAATATGACATGGTTTAGTAAGTGAAATGTGTGTCATAGACATCTCGTGTAATCAGAGACACGTATGGCTTTATCGACTCGAATGTTTATTGCATTTTAAGTTATCGCTTAGATAACAATTTGCATTTAAAACATTCAACCGTCGTTACAGTTATCTGTTGGCATTGCTTAGTTTGTTACTATTCATACGTGTCCCTGATTACACGACATGTCGTTAAACACACATTTCACTTATGTTCATTGCTACACGAGAGTTTAAAAGAACTAACCGCCTTCTTGTACAGTTGTATACCGCACTTAAGTATTCATCTCTGAAGAGCTCATAATAAGAGCGAAACTTGCATCAGGTGTTCTTTTGTGCATGTATGCTACTGTACAGAAATACTTGGCTTTATCGACTCGAGTGTTTATTGCATTCCAAGTTATCGCTTAGAAAACGATTTGCATTTAAAACATTCAACCGTCGTTGCATTGCTTAGACTTAGATGGTTTAATAACTTAATATTGGTTATTTTTACGATCAGAGTATCATATTTGACAAGAAATAGTTATTTTTCTAACAAGTGTCAAAAGTAGCAAATGTCATGCGAGTGGTTCTAAACACGAGCACAGATATTTGCACTTTCGTACGAGTCAGGAACACTATTTTTTAGACGAGTACAATACAAAATTACGTTCTTACTTGTTAAGGGTTAAGAAAAACAACTTTGCAACTCCAGTGTGGTAACTTTTGCTTCTTACAAAACTAAGGGCAGTGTTAATTGGATATTATATTAATCGCTAGTGCTCGACATTTTTAATAATTTGAAGACTTTAAAGGCGAAAACAGATTTAGTTTTTTACTGTGCTTTAAATAAATAACGTATCAAATTCGGCAGATGTTCACCTACTTGGTTGAATTAAGTGGTAAAAATTTATACGAAAGTCGTTGCTAAGCGTAACTAAGACGATATGAGTGTAAATAAACTATAGAGTTTTATCCCAACAGTTTTGAAAGAGTTATGATATTTTGCATTTTTGGACACAACTTTAAGTTGTGATATGGTTACTTTCGAGAGTAGTCGTCTAAAAACATATTATGCTGCTTTCAATTTTATTTTGATAACTATTTTTAATAATTTTACGTGTTATTACAAAAAAGAAGTTGATAAATTACATTTCATGAAAGAAAGTGAAACTCTTACATGCGAAAATGATTTTTATACTTCATCTTTGTGGAAGATTATTGTAAAAAGGTAGAAACTCTTGGAACATATTTTTTTTAAATTGCCATCTATGCCTAAAACCATAAACGATGTAAAGCGGCTAAGAATTGTGACTAACTGCTGCCAATCCCAAGGTGTGATAATATTAAATTGTGCAAATATTTATGGTTGATGATCTTTATCGTTGTTATATTCTTTTTTAGAAAAAAATATACTATTTTTAATAAGCATGACGCCATCTCATTGGCACTTCTTCTATCTAAAGTTTTATCCCACATACAGCAAAATGTTTTATTTGTGGTTGAATTCTAAATAGTATAATTGAAGTCCATAATTTGAGTGAAAAAGCTTTGCGCGTTTGTCAAGAAGGGCGTTGGCAAACATTTTTTATGATCTACCATGATAACTTTTGGGTTCCGATTCTCTCTCCATTGATCTTATCATCTTTTTTCAGATTATATCGTTCTTTTGTCCAAGTAAGATGTTGATCATGTTCTTTTATGATTTTCTTCTGTGTGATGTCTACATCTTGTAACTTTATTAAAAGTTCATCACATACATCACAAGTATCGTTATTGAGTATTTTAAATCCATAGTTAATTACGGTATTGGAAATGTGTTCGTATAGCCACGTTTTTGCTACAGCTTCTTCAGGACTTTCATCATCAATTCATTTCTGGTTATATAGTTTGTATATCCGAGAAATGTTCAGAATATGTGGGTCTTTACGCTATCTCGCAGTCTTTTCGATTTTATTCGTAGGGGCTTTTTTCCTATTTTATCTTCTAATACCACCCCAACACAAAGTTTTTCGGATAACACAACCAACACTTACAAAACTTTGCAAAATTGCAACGTATAAAAAAAATGTTTTGCATGTAAGAATTGCGATTTCCCCCGGCCGGAGTCATTGTTGAAACAAAAACGTCTCCCGGGATCGTATCGAAAGGTACTCGTAGTTTCCAACGTTTCGCCTATTGTACAAATGAAAACAAACAATGGAAAGTTTAAGGTAGACAATTAAAATCAGGTAATCAACTTGTCAACCACGCCAGATTCTAGAATAAAAGATTAAAAGTTGGCACGGTCCAATCTAGAAAGACGATTTTGTTTCAACAATATTTTGCATTGTCAATTTTTTTTTTATTAACAGAAAAAAAGTATTTATGTGTCGTATTAATATTAACCGGTAATTATATTATTTATTACACACATGTGTTATATTAGTTTTTCCCAGTTTAATATACAAAAAGCAGTTAGAAAGAGATTGTAGATTTGAGAATTGTCTCAATTTATTTAAATTATTTGAAAATCAAAAGTGTACTGTACTTTTAACAATCGCAACTTGCAAAAATTAAAAAAGCTGAATAATATAGTAAAGTGTAGTTACTTTATCTCAAAAAATTAAGCAAAAGAGACGTGGAGTTCTCGTAAAAAAACTTCACATTGGGTTGGCCGCTTTGTGGTGTTGCAATCTATGCAAATTGTGAGGTAGTTAAAAGATAAACTCCAACCTGTAAGAAATGTAAATAGAAGAAAGAACGCTTATATTGAAATACAGTAAACTGGGCCCTTGTATAGTTCACTGACAAATTGTCTACAGCGTACAGAGGTCGAGAGGGGGTTTAGAATGTCATCGTTGGAGGAAACTCACATGTAGTGTGAACTAAAAGTTGTTGCAAAGTGATCTCTGACCACCAATAAGTACGTAAATCAGATACTCTAAGAGTAAACTGCCCTCAAAGTACCATTTACTGATCATAATTTCATTCCGATGCATGACGATGTGCGACCTTATGATGCTCGCATCGTCACAAAATATTTCAATGAGATATTACATCTATGGCATAGTTAGCGCGGAATTAGGATTTAAATCTACTTAAACATGTTTGTAATATGCTTGGTAAAAAAATTAGGAGCAAAGCATCTACATTCCATAGGAGTACTGAAACTATAATTATAGAAGAGTGGGGATAAATTATATAGCACCACTTAATTAACAGCATGCCAAGATGATTGAATGCCGTTATTTAGGTTTGTGTAGGTTATACAAGATATTTTAGTTCTGTTTTTTTATTTTCATACTTGCAACATAGTCTTGTTTTGTTGTTAAATCAATCAAAGTGTACTTTACTTTTATGATTGGCCGTGAATGACAAAATCATTTGACTTGTTTTTTAATAAATAATATGTGTCACACTTACGTACTATGTATCTTCAAATTTTTAAATTTTATTAGTTGATAGCCTTTAATACCTAATTGTTTTGATTTGAAATATTATTTTTAAAAATTATAGGAATGAATAAATGGGCATAACTAGCGAACCGTCACCTTTTCTAATTAAATAGAATTTAAGAAAATTACCCGATTTCCTGTATTTGTTTTAATTATTAGTATTAAAAATTTTACAGTTGTTAAGAAATATTTCTTCGTTTGCATTAAGTGCTCACCGACACACAATTATTTTAATTACAGCTTTCGAAAAATATTTGTTTAAATTGGTTACACAAAAAGTAATATGGACTGCGTTAAAAATTTTAAAACCAAAGTCATCATCCTACAATGTTTGTAGTCTATGTAATTTTTGTTCGCGTTTGAGAAAATAAAATTACCAAGCATATACAAACCACAACGTTTGTTGTCGACAACCAAATCGGAAAATGTTACTCTTTTCCTACCTTATCGCACAATTTGAGTAAGGTTTGGAATACTTTAAGAGGCGACAATTAGACCACGATTGAAACGCACACGTCATGTGTAAAAAACAGCCATTTTGCAACTTGTTTTATACAAGATTTTTTCCAATTAATTTGAGAAAGAATGAAATTTAATTTTATTATCTGGTGTTATTATCGTTAGGTATATGATTTTCTGTCTGGACAATTCGTCCATCGGTGAGTTGCTATGTGAATGGAACCGATTGTTTCGCAAATATAAAAAATATATTTTGCCGTCAAGTTTGCATTTACAAAGATTCAGAGATTCTCCTATACCTTCAGACGTTGAAGAAGTTGCAAAGGTGTACTTGCTAATTTGTTACCAAGTAAATCAAAACGGTTATACAATGCCAACTATGAAAAATTTGAAAATTAGGTGCCATTCTAAGAAGATAAAGACAGCTTCCGAACCAGTGCTTCTTGCCTATTTTGACCACAACAAAAAGTTTTCAATCCATCAACAAAGTGTAGTCACTATTCGATTTTGCAGACGACAATTTATATTCACCGAAACGTAGACATTAGTAAATTTACTAGACTGATTACCTTTTGAAAAAGAATGCAGAATTTTATCGACCACAAAAGTCGAAAAGTTTGACTAAAGACAATTTTCTCAGCAATTAAGCCGTTTAAGGGTTTATGTCCTATAAAAAAATTCACCAATTTACGAGACCTCTCTGGGGTAGAGCGTTGTCGGTCGAATATAGCAACACCCTGTATATGTCAAACCTATTCCCCATACTTGCCCCAAATATTTTTTTTGCCAATCCTCTTAGCTGTACTACATCTTTGTTATCATATCTTATACTATACCTTAAAGACCACCACTCATCTACTTCTTTTTATTTTCTCGTTTTCCTATCTCCACTTTTCCTTTTACTGTTTCCTCTCTTTTTTGAAATATAATAATTTTAGATTTGTAATGGAAGCAAATGGCGCGATAAATTTTGGATTCAAGGTACATAACTAAATATTCAATGAGGATTTTCTATTTCTGTTCTCTACTCTTCCAGGTTATTGTGATTGTTGAAATTGGCGGTGGTTGTTGAAAGGATGAATTAGTACGTATGCGTGTTAAAGATTCTTATTCATTCATTAAAATCATTGTCCCAGAAACAAAACCCAAGTTTCTAAACATTTACAATAAACGAAGAAAACATTAAGGATGTCAGTTAGACGAATTTCTTAATTTACTCAATCATCTCCAGAAAAGTAGAAAAAGCAGATAACACGAAAATAATTCATTAAATTCTGCATTCAATGAGAATATACAAAAATCACTTGCAATTTAAAAGATTGACCTTTGACAATTTTAATTTTCTTAACTACCGATACTCCTGGCTTACAGTAGGACGGCGACCCGAGATTTTGGACAAAATCAAAATCTCGGCCAAAAGTCGAACAATTGGCGGTTTTGATATGGCGGCGCGCAGTAGGCCCTTCGACTTGGTAAGGCTAGCCATAAATCCAATCATCCGAAGATGCTTAAATCTGTTAGAAACACAGTACTGGACAAGTGAAAATCTACATTACAGTAAATACCGCGACATGTCGTTTCTCACCGACTTTCATGGAAACACGGGAACAATTTGTTGCGAACAATAACAGAAAACAGACTTACACGAGTCACGACGCTGTTTTTTGTGCGGCAAAATCGAATATCAGTAAATATTACAAACAGAACTAATGCGGCCAACAGCAATAAATATTTACATTCCGATTCCGCTTTGGACATTCTAAAGTACATATCGACATATACAAACGGAAGATGAACATATTGAAAACAATAATAACTGTCAATTCGTCGCGCTAATACAGAAAGTATAGGTACGGTGGCGACAAGGACACTTCTACAGCAGTAGCAAAAAGTAGCACATCATGTTTTCAGAAATTGCAAAGGAGACTTTCAGCTGTAGAATTATTAAAGCACCTCGGTGGAACCTCGTAGAACTTTTTATTATAGATCACGAAATGTGCGCAGAGAGAACATAAAATTTGTCTCTCGATAAATGACTCAAACACCTGTGACAACTGATGATGATGTTTACATTACATAATACAGTGTTTCTAAAAGATTTAAAAGCATCTTCGGATGATTATATCATCGGATTTATGGCTAGCCTTACTAAGTCGCCAGGCCTACTGTGCACCGCCATATCAAAGCCGCTAATTTGATTTTTGTTATTTTGACTTCTTAATTCATAATCAGCGACCCCGAAAACCCCCAGTAAGCATTTACAGCTAAATCCGTCGACATATAAAAATTATCGCCGCCATATTAAAACCGCCATTTTGAATTTTATCATTTTGACCACAAATTCGTAATCAGCGTTATTGCCCAATTGTTTGACTTTTGGCCAAGATTTTGATTTTTGTCCAAAATCTCGGGTCGCCGTCCCACTGTGCAGCCCTCGCCTAGAAATAAATTTCAAAATGTCTATACTGAAAACATAGTCCAATAACATATCGAACTGTTGCACAAATTTTCCTTATCTGCATTTTATGTTTTATGAAATATTACTTTTTTAGTAGATTCAAATTTTTGTTGCTAATGCTTGAAATAATTTTTTTTTCTTAATAATGGTAAGAGATATGGCTGGTAGTAGAAGACGCAAAATTTTATGCGAAAACCAAAATAAAATAAAAATGGAGCGTTGTATTTAAAATAACAAAGTTAGTATTCATTTCCTGGTATAACCGGAAGTCAAGTGCAGTGGCAGAAAGTTATGTTGAGGAATTGATAGAAAACAAGAAGTAAACAGCTACGAATATTGGAATGGATACATCAGTAAGCATCTCTGACACCTTCATCCACCGATATTGTTGTGGACTCTCACCTACCTCCGCTTAAAGGTAACAATGGAGATGAAGGATTGAATCGATAGAAGATAACAGGGGTTTATAACAATGAATTTGAAAATTGTACAATTAATTTACAGAGTGAATCACCTCTAACGGGACCGAGATTTATAGCGAAATAGTAAAAGTTTTGTCATTGTAGTAGCTTGCAGATAGACAAATTTTACAATTTATCAAAAAAGTGTGGCGCATCAAAGTTATATATTTTCTTATGGAACACTATCTATATTATTGCGTTTCATAAAGGTTTTCTATACCTAAATACAGAGCGTTCTGAGTTACCTCGACTTTTCTCAAAATATGGAGTATTAAAAAATCAATCTCTTCTAATCCAACAAATTATAACAAATTTACTCTTAGGTCTAAATAGTTTGATATTAGATAATGTATTCCTTGATTAAATGTTAAACATCTCTTTACAGGGTCTTTAAATTTTACTGGTTAATTATCAGATCATTTAATATGTAATATAAGCCTTATTTTAAATGGACAACCTGTATTTTATTAATTCGCAACGTTAACCAAAAAGTACTCTTTCGATTGGTATAAGGGTGACCTATGCCTATGTGTTACAGTTTTGCGCAATTGACAATTTTCTTTAAATTAATGGTAACGAAAGATTTTAATTTAATAATTTTGTTATAATTTGTTGCATTAGAAGATATTGAATTTTCTTGTAATACCCCATATTTTACGAAAAGCCGACGTAACTCAGAACACTTTGTATGTAGGTATAGGAAACCTTTATGAAAGTATATCTTATTTTTATGAGAAATTAAAAAATGCAATAATATACCTAATGTTTCATAAGGAAAATATAACTTTGATGAGCCACACTGTATATTTCAATAAATTTTAAAATGTAAAATTTATTAACTTTCAAACTACTAAATGATTTGTAAAACTTTTACCGTTTCGCTATAAATCTCCGTCCTGTTCGTGGTGGTTTACCCTGTATATATAATAAGTAAACTAAATTAATTCTTGATATACACATTATTGATTTGCTAAACACTTGTAGCCATTTTATCACTAGTTGTAATATCACCTTTGTTTCACAACTGAAATGACGTATCAAAATTATAACTTAATTGGAAAAAGAATATTACACAACAAGGGCATAAAAGGGCAAGATTTTCTAAGAGATTTCAGATTTCAATCATGTGATTATCCGAGCTTTCATTCCACACAGTTACAAAAATCGTAAGTTCTCAGTAACAGAAAACCGTATGCAATCGCCTTCTTTTCATAATGAAAGTCAGAAAAAGAGCATTGTTCAACAAGTTTGGAAAAGGCTCTGCTCATTATTTAAATGCAAACCCGTGTAAAATTTCAAAATTTTTTCGACTACCAGAAAAGGAAATATATGCATATTCAACGTAATCATCTATTATAATACTTCTATATTAGAACGCGAGTTGGTTCAGTAAGTACAGTAACGCGTTTAAATACTCTGTTATACTGGGTTCTCCATATTAGACCATACAATTTAAAAGTCGAATAAAAACTTTCTAATCAAAGTAAATTAACTTTTTAATGGACTAATATGTTGCTTATTCTGTGGGATTTATGACTAAAGTAAATAACAATTCAAGTTTTAAAGATCATATCTTCCAAATGCCCTCCTTCGACTTCAATGAATTTTTGAATTCTAAGTTCAAAATGTATCGTCACTCGGCGCGAAGCAAATCTCCATTTATTCCTGCAATTTCATTTCGAATCTGCTCCTTCAGCTCCAGAATTGTTGCGGGAATTGTTATTTACTTTAGTCATAAATTCCACAGAATAAGCTACATATTAGTCGATTAAAAGTTAATTTACTTTGATTAGAAAAGTTTTTATATCTCCATTTATTCCTGCAATTTCATTTCGAATCTGCTCCTTTAGCTCCAGAATTGTTGCCGGAATTGTTATTTACTTTAGTCATAAATCCCACAGAATAAGCTACATATTAGTCGATTAAACAGTTAATTTACTTTGTTTAGAAAGTTTTAATTCGACTTTTAAATTGTGTAGCCTAATATGGGGAACTCTGTACAAAAAGGTTCCAAGACTAAACCGATTTCAATTGTGAGCTAATCATAAACATACATAGTTTTAACTACTACTTAGTGAATTTTTTTAAGGTTATCATTTATATATTGTTTCATCACCGACATTTTTTTAATTAAGAAACTTTGTTGACGGATATGTAAAAGCAGTTACATAAGTTGATCCTTTGATAATTATAGCCAACATAAGTGTTCACAAAAAAAAATTTCGAATCACCAGCTGTAAATTCTCAAGAGGTTGTAGAATAACAAACAAACACCGAGAATCACTCGACACTGTTTCGTCCTTTTGGGACTCTTCAGAAGTGAGAGAACTCGAGTGTAAATTCACTATTATACAAATACGTGCTAACACCTCGCCAGCAAATTAATCCACACAATTATATTTTTTAACGCCAAGTGAAATATGTTATTTTTCTTCAAGCGTTTATTGCTAGTTTTCATGTGTTATTTTCAGATTTTCGAGATTTTTGAGTGTTATAGTGACGTTTTATTCTCGAAGAATCAATTGGTACTTTACATTCGTAATAACCGAGGTACCAACCTCTAAATAGTTGTGAAAACAAAAGAACTGTTGTTTTTAATGTTTACACAGTAAAAAGCCTTTTTAGCGTCTGCCAGTAGTTCAATAATATGCCGTTTAATGCCGCTTGAAGAAAAAAAACAATTATTGTTGAATTTTGTTTATCGGTTATCAGAAAACTTCTGATCTAAAGTTCGGGCAACGGTTCGGGTGAAGTATAGTTTAGTCTACAATTTTTGCCAAAATTTTATTGTACAACTATACCACACATCTATACCTGTGAGAAGTACCTCAAACGTTGTACAAGAATTAAAAAAAAAAGTACACCAAGCATTGAAAAAATTGTCGGTGACGCCACAAAAAATCAATAAAAATGTTTAACATTGTTTTACGAAGTTGTAGGCAAAACTGTCTTATTTATAGATATACATATGTATTTTGATGTTAAAATTGCAATTAAAGCCTCTAAATAGTCACAGTTTATAAGCCATCCACATTCTCTGCTGAATATTGCACCCAATTTCTGCAATCGTATGTTTTCATCAACAAAACCGTGAACAATCGCATACTTGTTATATACGAGACAATTAATAGCACTGAAATATCGTAACACACTAATTTATTAGCGTAGTATACAGTGCAGTATGGCCTTCACGGTGCAAAAGAATGACAACACAGTACACATAAAGTTGACATGACAAACATGAGCCTAAAGAACCTCAAAGTAGTCCCCTGCTATTGTTATTATACGCTGCCAACGATGTGGGAAGCGCTGACTACCATCAGCCTCAGCATTTGGCGCACCATGTGTGAATCGGGTCGCTTGTTTGCGCACAGTATTAGCAATGTCCACTTGTGTTGCAAACCGTCTACCACGTAGTAGTTTCTTAATCTTACGAATGAATTCGAAACTTACAACGCGTAATGTCGGGGGAGTACAAGAAAAAAAATAGTTGCCGTGACTTATGCCCCAACCCTCTAGTACAAGGAAAATTAAGGTTGTAGAATTTTTGTTGAATATAAATCTAGGTTTTTGGGGTAACGACCCTCCACCTCCGGACCCCTCATTGAGGAAAGAGTTAAATTACTTTAATCGGTTACAATTTGCGATGCAGTGCTTGTATAAGGGATTCAAAGTGTTTGTTTTGAGGAGAATTTTAGGCGCTACCATTGTAGTCCTTAGAACCAAACTTGAAAAATCAATATTTTTCGAAACATAAGCTCTAAGGTGGGTTTCTTATAAACAAATAGATTCGTTTGGATTGGCGAAAATCCACGACTTATGTTTAGATTGACGCTCGATATTTTTGGTCTGCGCACACCAACATCGAAAAATCGATGAGATATTGAAGTTCTCCGAGTTTTAAATAATACAGGTAAGTAAATTTTTAACTACTAAAACAGGGTTGCATGATTGCACTGCAATGTGTCATAATTGTGAAGGAGAATGCAGTAACAAAGCGAATATTCTTGAGTTCAAAGAGTACGATTTGAATTTGAGTGCGCTGCTCCCAAATTAAAGACAAAGTTAGGAAACCTCGACCAAGAAAAATGCATAGGAAACAGCAAAAAAGCGTACTAAAAATGGGCGGATTTGGCCAGTTTGTTCCCATAGCGGATCAAACAAGGTGATTCCGAATACTCAAACTAAATACGTCGCCTTGGATTAGACCTTCCGGGGATGCCAGGTTAATATAAAGCGTGTCTGCAACTTTACCTCAACGGTGATGTGGAACAAAGTTTTCTTGACATAGTAAAAGTTTTTACTTTTTAGCAGAACTTTGCAAGTAAAACGGTATTGTTTAAAAAGTCGGAGCACTTTTTCTCCAATATCTCAAAGATATCAATTTTTTGAAGTTGGTGATCATGACTAGACGTGAGCGCGAAAAGATTCAAAAGAGTTGTCGTGGAGCAGTTTTTTGTCTATATCTAGGAAATTATCGATTTTTTTTGAATTTGTGAGGGGACCAAAATTTTTGTATATACAAAAACACGCAATTTGAATACGCTAGTGTTGCATTCCAACGCTTCTTCACGCGGAAAATGACTGCAAAATGTAATTTTCAAAAATTTGTTTCTATGCGACACCATGTCTTGAAAAGTATCGATTGTTGCCTGCAAAAAACACACTTAGTCTAAGAGTGTTAGCATAACATTTCGTGTTTTTTAGCGCGGAATTTGGTCGCGAGAAAAAATGTCTGTCCAATGAATTCGCGAGATATAATTCGCGTCAAAACTAAACAGAATATGTGTCTTTCAGAGACTATGCCTATTTTCAAGGTTGTATTTAAAAAAATATCAATTTGTCGAGTTTAGTCAAAGAGTCTAAAATAGCCGATCAAAGGAATTCAACCGTCTTCCCGATTATGTGTGGTTTCCGGGGTAGTTGAAATCCCAAAAACTCCAGCAAAAAACCCCCTACGAGGTTAAGTAGATTTTTTCGTTTGCGCAAATAATTTCCACTTTCCTCTTTTTTCAGAACAATTTCCCCGGACTAATAGTGGAAGTTGGAAAATATAATTTGAACCCTGAAAGTTTCTTAACTTATTGACATTTTATATACTGCTTCCAATCAATTATTAATATTAACATAATTCCCAAATAACATATATTTATATTGTTACTTAAACCACTAATTATTATTTAATTTAAGAGAAGCATTTCAGCGAACACCATGCGGATTTGTTACATTTGCAAACGCAAAATGCATGCAACAACAGCTACATTTGTTGACTACGTTTTTGTAACATTTTGACTACTTCAAAAAGTATTCTCTTTGCTACTAGAACCCTATACCTATACGATACGTTAAAATTTTATAATTGAAAATATATGTAGATGTTATGTATTAAGATGAACGGATTTTTTATTTATATTATTTTGTTAAATTATTATCAAATTACTTTCAACGTCCAAAAATTATTTGACTCTAGATCTCAGGGTTTTTGTTTTACCGAGTAAATGTATCAGCATGTTGGTAATAATCTTTAATTTGAAAATAACAACTTTGTTTACTAGAAATAATAACCTTTTGATTTTCTTTCAGAGCTACTAAATCTTTATGACTCACGATGATGACCATTGATTGAAATTAAACCGTTAACAAGAATATTTTTATTTACATACATAAAATTTAATAATTATAAACAAAGGAAATATTCGCTTACTTTTTACGAGCGTGCAACGTCGCCTTTTACTTTCGCAACACGTGCTTGGATATTTCAACCTCAGCCGCTTTTCAATAAACGGTGGTTATGTTCAAATGCAATTATTTACAAATTTTACATAAAGCTACCTAACCTAATTACAACTGATTACCAATCTGGTCTGTTTCCGTTCTCTTTTAGATTGGGATGCTCTAGGTTAACCTTGTCGTTCCCGACCGTGGTCTCTAAACAACAACTCGGTCAAAACTACCAATTTATAACACACATTTTTTCAACGTTAATAAAATTCAACAAAACTTTACTCGGCTAAGTTAATCTTTAATTTTACTATTCAATTAATTAATTAAAATTTTATCGGTGCACTAATATTAATTTTTTATTTCTTAAATTGTGCACGGCACTCGCGTTTACTTTATTCGTCACTTTAAAACTTTTCAAATTTTCGTTGGGTTTATTATTCTGTGACGTCATTTCTCTCTAAAATTTTTATCAATCGGCCGTTGTTTAACGCGGATTGAATGGAAGAGAGCTAGCTGGCATAGCAATTCGATAACAAATTTTTGAATTTTGTTTTAGCGTGGTTCTTCACCTAACGCTCGTATCTAGCGGTATACGTCGGCAACTAAATTTTATTCGGTTAGATACCTTTATTCACGTTATTAGTTTTTTGTAAATTAATTGTTTTTTAACATAGCAGATTGTTTTAAGCACTGGAAAATGTTTCAACACAAATTCCACGTACTTAATAGTTAGTTTCACCCGGCACACATTGTTTACACACTGTTTTATTGTCTTCAAAACTATAACTAATGCTACTTCACTCTAGAGTTTGGTACCGTATTCGAGTTTTAGAGCTGCAGGGGATGATGTTTTCAAAACGGAACAAAACCAAATTACATCAATTTCCTACGCACATTTCCGAACACCAACGATTTACAATTAGGATCAACATTTGGGGGTTTAATTGTTATGGAATCATCGTGGGATGTCAATTAATTACTTATTTTGGGTTCAGACAAGCGGAATAATATCGTAATATATTGTTGAGTTTATTCTACATTTTAATTACGAAATTCAATATCAATCATGATTTCTATTTTGCTCCAGGTGGTATTACACATAACGTTATACAAATGATTTTTGAAAATTGTAAATATTACTAACTTTATAATCAATGATATTACACATCTCTGTAACTTTTCATCGAATTCACTTATTATTTAAACTTTATATGTTTAAGTAAAATGTGTGTCTTGCGACATCTCGTGTAAACATTGACGCGTGTGTGCTTCTGTACAAGTTATACTTGGCTTTATCGGCAACGTGTGTTACAAGCATTAAAGCTATCATTTAGATAGCGCTTTGCACTTTAACACACATGCCGTTACAGTTAACTGTTGGCATTTTTCTTAGTTCTTATTTTATATGTTTAGTTTTTGTTGACACTAGATTTAGCAACACTTTTGTTTGTAATGTATATTATTTACGTATTCCAGGAAACAAATAAATTTAATTTTTTAATGTGTAAATCCATACAAACTGTTGAATACTCAAAATGCTTAAATGATTCCTGCAATACGGTTCCTCTCTATTAAGAAACTAGTTAATCTTCTTTAAGGAAGAGCACTAAAAGCATTACATCGTTTTATTACGCGACGTTTTGTGCATTATATGTACACATCCTCAGGTCTCAATTTATTAGAAGAAAAAAAGATACCATTAAAATGCAAGTACATAAAGATTTTAGAGTATGTATTGTTACATCAACTTTTTGTTTAATCACAGTTTTGGGTTAGTATTATTATACGGCACTGACTTGGAACTGTCAGTTAAACCACACAAGGTGATTGTTGTAGCAAAGTCGTCTTAGATATTTTAGTGCTCTTCACCTTTTATATTTGGACCGTATTCGCGTCTAGTTGTCTGTGCAAACTGCATTCTCAACGGCTTTTCCTATTTTTCGCTTTATGAACCACCATCGTATCTTCAACTGCCGAGATTAGTTTGGTAATTTTTTAACGTAGTAGCCATCTGATACAAAGTTTATGTTAGAATCCAGGTTGTTTAAGAAATCATTCATATCTGTCAATTTTTAGGTTATATTTATATCACGTTACGTTTTAATGAGTTTCACGCCACCATGCGTTATTTTGCTGTTCTTTTGCTACACTGTAAAAATAAATAAATAAATTTATTTTCCTGACCTGCACAGATCAGTTTTTATTTGAGCACTTGTTATACCTATAGTTTTACTCACATGCTCTTACTTAATATTTTTTTTTTTATACTACATAACCACTTAATGGATATTGACAAAATGTTAAAATTACTGTGTATGTCCGATTATATTATTACGATAAGATATTAGAATAAGAGAGCAAATCAGACCAGTAACTATATTTGTTTCTAGTCACTATACTTACTTATTTTTTTTTTTACCC
>JALBCR010002607.1:0-325000 GCA_030710515.1 Abscondita cerata | reverse complement strand
AAATATCTTCGCTTGGTATTTTGCGTAATTAATTTTGTGTACCATTTGATGAAATACTGTTAATGGCGTATGTTGTAATTCCATCCGTCTAAGTTAGAGCTTTGTGTGATAATAGCTGTATCGTCAGCAGATATGGCTAATGACGTTGATACTAGTGGTAGTGCCCACAAATATAGCTATTAAGAAGAGAGTGGTCCCAGAATACTTTCTCTGGGAAACGCCCATGGAATTGTTTTATTTTGAGATATGTAAGAGTTTACTTTGACTGCAAATTGCTTGTGCTCTAGAAAAAAGAAGATGATTGCTTTTAGGTAGCTGAGGATCTGAGATCTTCTTCTTTAGGCTTTCAATCCAGACTTTGTCAAACGCTTGTGCTATATAAAGTAGGATTAAAATGTGCAGATTTTGCTTTCAAAGGCAGTTGAAATGATTTTGCTGATCCGTTGCAGTTGGTAACTCGTAGAATGCCTTTTTTGAAGCCAAATTGCAAGGGTGGTAGAATACGCAGTGTTTCAATTTCTTCGAGTAAACGGGTGTAGATGATTCGTTCAAGGACTTTTGATAGGGTGGTTAAAAGGCTTATTGGTCTGTAACTGTTGATGTCATTTGAACATAAGTATGTGTGCTAGTTTCCAATTTAAGGGAAAAATGGCCTTTTCTGAGACATAAGTTGTAAAGCGTCGCTAGGTACGCTAAGCATTTATTGGTTAAATTTTGAAGTACTACGTTAGGAATAAGATCACATCCATGCGTTTTCCGTTTTGGTAGAGTTGCTATAATTTGTGCTATTTTTCTAAGAGATGTTGGTTTATTGATTTCAAGCATGGGAAGATGTCTGTCTATGTTTTTAATCACAACGAGTGACTACTTTGGGTTGCGTAGATGTGATGATGTAAAAAACTTTTCAAGATGACAGGCAAATGCTTACGATTTTTTAGAGTAGGTTGTAAGTGTGTCGCTTCCAGAAGTAAGAGTAGGTAGTTCATCGTGTTCGTTTAGTGGGTTTCCACATCCCGGGATCAGTCGGTCCTATTTCGGATATGTATCTTTTGTATGACTCTATTTTATATTTGTCAAGCTCCTTTTTATTCGGTGGGTAAGATTAGTTAGGAGTGATTGATTGTGTAATGTCTGCTACAGTGGTTTTAAGACTTGCGTTTAGTCGCATTTTGAAGATGTCCCAAATTACTGTTCCATTAATTAGTCTTCGAGGTGGTTGTTGAATATTATTTTGGACAAGGTTAAAAGGGTTACCAATGCCGGTAATTGGTCAGAATTTAGCTCGGGTATTACCCTTTATTTTATTAGTTTTTTGAAAAATTTTTTGTAGCACTATGTCAAGAATACCTGGATGATGATCGGCACGATACGGATAACATGTGTACTCGTCTGGAGTCATGATCTGGAAAGTGTATTTGGTAGAATGCTGTTCAAGTTTGATGCCTTTAGGATTTGTAGCACGGCAGCTCTATTGTCTGTGTTTTGAATTAAGATCCGCTATGATTAAAGTTGGCTCACTTATATCGAAATGCTGTTTTAAATTGTCTTCATCCAGTTCTTTATTTGGTTGTCTGTAAGAGCAAAAGATTGTGAGTTAGCTTTGATTGCTGAGCTGAATTTTAATTCCAGTAACTTCTATGCTGATATTGAGTAGTTCAGGGAGTTTATTGTGTTAAAATTATTTTTGCAACACCCTTAGAAGCAATCCTTGAATTTCTGTCTTTGCGGTATGCATAGTATCAAGGTACTTTGAATGTGTCGTTTTCAGATGAGTTCCTGTGACGCATGCCACGTCAATGTTATATCTGGCAAGAAATGCTATACAAATTGCGCCTTAACTTGCAATACCATTGGAATTCCAGTTAAGAATTGTTAATTTGTCTATTAGTTTTTTAGACCCGTTATGAGCTATTGAGTAATAGTGGTAGTAATTAGTTGGTAATAAAATGTTCTGTAAGATCGTATTAAGCAAGTTTGAGAACCTAAATTTTTCATATTTTATTCTACAATATTTTCAAGTACATTATTTTAGTTCATAAAAAATGACATTAAAAGTTTATTTTTTAGTGTTTTTTCTTAGTCGCTCTTGGAATTTAAATTTCTGTAACGTAAGCAATCACTTGTTAACTTCTGCTGCATAAGGATAAATTCCACTCGCAATAAAAATAAGGACACGGTCACCTGAAATCATTACAAAATCACAAGAACATGCCGAAATAATAAAAGGTAGTTAATTGAAAATTTTATTTAGCTACTAAGACACTTAAAACTGTTCCATTAACTTACTGTACGTCGTAAAAATCCAATAATCCTTAACTGTTAACCAAAAGCGAGAAACTGATTGTTACTTACCAAAGATAGACTACTTAAAACGATTTTTTCCGAGATGTAAAAAATAACAAACCACAAAAATTGATGTGACCGGTTTTTTTTTAATTACGACAAAACGTTACATTCAATTATTCGAGCGGAAAAAGGCGTCTTGGTTTGGTTTCCATTAAAGCCGACTATATCAGCTTTTAATCTTTCAAGACATGGATATATTGATCATCAATTTTCCAGACATCACTGTCAGATTTGACGCAAATAAGCTGTACGCAAAGACGTATTACAGGCATAGGTTGAAATCACTACATCTTTGAAGCTCTTATTTGCTTATAGTAGACAATGTTTCAACGTATGTAGTTAAATAATGCATAACAATCTGTTTCACTTTATAATTAATTAAAGCCGAACCTAATGATCGATTTCACATATTAATTTCTATGGCTTTTAACAAATGTTTGAAAGCGAATCGAATATGTTAATGCATTTTCGAGACTATATTTTGATCAAGATAATGAACGTCTATTACCGTTCTTCAAATAAACCTTTCATTTTTTTTGTATTGTTTTGGGGTCTGTAAGACGTACTTAACTAGTATTAACTTTATAGAAAATACTTATTAATGTACGAAATTATTAATTAATGTTAATTTCGAAATATTTTCTTCAAAATGTGTAGTTTCCAAGTGTATTGTTTCTATTGGACTACCGCAGACATTAAGCTACTTACTGTTTGCAATTTTTAATTCATATAGATGAGAAGATGTTTACGTTAGATAGCCTTATTGACCGGGTTTCCTTTTGTATTTATTATTATACTAAAGTAAATAATAATAATAATAAATTATTTCAAAAAATGGCAATTATACCCCAATCTTAAAAAGACAGAGGTTTCTTGTTTTTCATTTAATAAGTAATGACAAAAAAGTAGAAAACTAAAATAATACTAAGTTAAACCATAATTTTAACAAGATTTATCAGGGAGTAACTTTAGATATAAGTTTATTATATGTCGTCATTTAAATGGCTGTGCTGTCATATTTTATGTCATTATGTACCTTCTAGAATGTTTACACACTTAATCAATATTATTATACAATTGACCGGCAAAGAGTTTGCATCAAATGGGAAAAATTTTTGTAATTGAGATATCCAAAATTTCGTTTAGAAATAAATTTAGCATATCCAATGACAAAAAGAACTTTGACTTTTCAAAAATATCAGTTTTCCGGATTTTTTCCGAAAATATTGAGAAAAACAACATTTTTTGCGTTTGATTTGTTAAACACAATAAACAATAAATAAATTTACAATCCATTAATTTTTATTTATTAGTCTACCAATGAACGGCAAAGAACAAAAACATTGTTTTTTTAGGACGCGACTTTGATTGTAAACTCATTAAAGTCACTGTTATTGAATACTAAGGTCAGGTAGGGGTTGACATGTTTTGGTTTTAATAGTTTTGCTCAAAGTTTGAAGCAAATGCTTTGCCAAGACAAACCAATCCACAATTGCACACGGTTTCGCCACCACACTTTACAAGTTTATACTGATATTTTGGGGCACCTATACATAACATCTACAATAACAATGTCTAATAATGAAAATGTACCTTATGAATGAATAAATAAATAATTTAAAGGTTAAATAAGCACTACATTTATCAAATGATATTGCATCGAGTATTGGACAATATCTTTTTTTAACAGTAAGTTGGTTACCAACATGGTTAAAATCAAACTGATGTTGTGTATATTCCTTGTAGATGTTGGTAAATTAACTTTGCATAAAAATGCCGACGTTTCGCCCTATAACTGAGGACTTTATCAAGGCTAGTTCAAAATAAATATGAAAAAAATGATATTAACTTGGATCATTAAATTATAAAGACACATAGATTAATTTAGAAATTACCGAACTTGATAAAACAAGATTTCAATTATTGTGACCTACATCGTTTTGTTCAAATAGAATTAGCCTTGATACTTCCACCTAGAAGGAATACACCCATCTTTCAGATTGATTTTTAAATTACAATTCAAGCAAAATAGTAGTAGAAAATCTTTCGAAAGTGCAACAAAAAGTTTATATTCAAATGCTTGAATAATCAGGATAATTTTTATATTGAAATTATCACAATTTCACACAGTTTCGTCAACACACTATACAGGTTTATACTGATCTTCTGGGTTACCATACATATCACTTACATCACAATACAATATTAACATATCAATAATAAATTTGAATCTGTTATACCAAAAAAAAACATCATAAATTTTTTCTTCATTTTTGTTTTTCTTTCTATTGTATTTTGACTCCATTGACTTGAAGTATTTATTAATTTAATATGTAATTTTTAATTAGCGTAATTAAATACAAAATTTATTTGTGCACCTGAGGTATCGTTAGCAGAGGAAGAAGTTAACCATAGTTCATAGATATATTCAAAAACAAAATAAATTGTTGCACCTCAAAATCAAATACATTTATCTACAATATACTTACAATGAATTAAAACATTCAAAAATGCTGATTTCTGCACGACCAACTCATTTTCGGCCTAACCTTTTAATTTATTCTGAAAAAATACCTCGCTCTTATGATACTGCATATGAAAAATTTTATTTAATGATAACAAAACGAATGAAAACTTTTTTTCACTAAAGTATAAACTTGTGGATGGATTTATTTCAACTTGATCTCAAAGTTAGGCATTACTTAACAAGTTGTGCCAACCAGAACCTTGTTTCCTATAAACACTTGTATCTTGTATCATCGCCAGTAAATTGTTTACATTTTCTCTGCGATAACATTGAAAATTTAAGTTTGAAGATTAATACATAATAAGAATAACATTTTTTAATTGTAAATAAACAATATTGAATATTTAAAACTTATTTTCACCCGCAACATCTTTTCTTATTAAAAATTTCCGATATGGTCAAAAATGAAGATACTTACTCTTGAACGAAAATGATATAAATTATTATTATTATACGAGTGATATAATTTCATATTTTATGGTAGAATTTTGGGTTTTAGAACGAGCACAACTTTTATAAAGAATAACTGTTTTTCATAAAATCAATAATAACAAAGTTTTTCATATGTAGCCAACTTACGCGGACACACAGTGTATATTACATATTCTTGTATTTTTTTCCAAAAATTGATTTTAATAATAATTAATTTTTCTTCTATTTAAGAGATGGTAAACGTTTAATAAAACATCTTCTTGTTAGAAACCAATATTCTTCACGTTTTAGGAATCTTAATTTCAAAAAGAGTACTTTTGCAATTTGATTTCTTCATTAGATTTTCAATTGGTGTTAGCAGAAATTGTTAGTCATCTTTGATAAAAATTATAGTGAAAAATTCACTCTTCATTAAAAATAGTAACTGATATCAAAACAATGCATTAATAAACAATTTATAATAATTATGTTAAAACTATTAATAGGGAATACATTTGCGAACTTTAACATAGGAATAAATACGAAATATTAATTATTATTAAAATATATTTTCAAAAAATTTGTTGGTGAAATTACACAATGTTTTTTTATTAATAAAGTATATACATATATATTTTTTAATTTTTTTAATTTTTTTTTTTTTTTTTTTTTTTTTTTTTTTTTTTTTTTTTATTTTTTTTTTATTTTTTTTTTTTTTTTTTTTTTTTTTTTTTTTTTTTTTTTTTTTTTTTTTTTTTTTTTTTTTTTTTTTTTTTTTTTTTTTTTTTTTTTTTTTTTTTTTTTTTTTTTTTTTTTTTTTTTTTTTTTTTTTTTTTTTTTTTTTTTTTTTTTTTTTTTTTTTTTTTTTTTTTTTTTTTTTTTTATTTTTTAAATTTTTTTTTTTTTTTTTTTTTTTTTTTTTTTTTTTTTTAATTTTTTTTTTTTTTTTTTTTTTTTTTTAATTTTTATTATAAAAATTAAATATTTTTTATTATTTAATTTAAATAAAATAAAAATTTTTTTTCTAATTTTCGTCTATAATACGTTTATTAATGTTTCTCAGTCCGAGTCGTTTATAGCTATCTATAAGAGTACACTGTACTTTAATAGATTTAGGATAATTTTCATTTGTATGGTTGGTAGTGCTAGTTCGAGATGATGAAGTTGTCATCTGACAAGTCAACATCGGGTAAATTATTTTAAGTAAATAAGTAATTGTAATTGCACGGAAGTAATTGTAATTTTACGTAAGTAATTGTAATTTTATGTTACATACTATAAATAAGACATACACTTAGGTACAGTCGAATTAATCATTGTTTTTTATTTCATTTTCTAGTACTCGAAAGACAAGTTCTGTTATTTAAAAGGACGAAATGGTGACAATACCAAATATTGTAGGTGCTGCAAAACGGCAATATGACGCATCCAAGTTCACAAATTTCAAGAAATTGGTAATCCCCATGTGACCACCTACATTATCTATAATTGAAAATGATAATAATACAGTATTTTTTTACTTTTGTTATTGAATAGGTAGGTAGGTACTTGTGAACTTGTATTGCTTTATGAATTATTTGAAATAAAATTATAGTAAATATTTGTGGATTTATTACAATTTCTTAATCTACTCATAAGGTATTACCTTTATAATCAATGGTATTACATATTACAAGGTGTTTTCAACGTACGACCCCAACTACTCAAGTGTTATGAGTGTTGCAGAGAGCTTGAGTCTCAAATTCCCTAAATTTTAAATAGTAGAAGTTCGTTAGTTACCTAGTTTACATCGAGCTGCATACGTATTTCATTATTTTGTGACAAAAAATAACGCAATAGTGTACATACGAACAAACGGTTATAATTTATTATAAAGAAGTGAAAAATTTAATTATTTTTGCTACATGGACATGTGTTGTAAACATTGATGGTCACATTTGCTGTATCGTGTGCTTGGACATTTATGCTTGGAACATTGCTATTATTGTGGACCGTAACAGTTTCATTACTTCCATAATTAAACTGCAGAGATGGATTTTCCTCCTGGAAGGTCCAGGTAAGGAAACGTCAGTATATTGTGGTCGAAGCATTTGTGATACATCAATTTTGTTCTTTAGGGATGCATCGACGTAACTTTCTGCTACAGCACTCGACTTCCAACCTCCGTGCCTCTTAATAGTCAGCAAATCACCTCCACGGTTAGCCAAATGAGTCACACTAGATCGCCTGAAACAGTGTCCAGTATAAAGCTCTGGATTGGGTAACCGAAGGAAACTGGCAATTTCTTTGCAAATAGCCCCCATCCTATTAATGCCAATAGGACTATTTATGCATTTGCCACTTCTATAGGTCAGGAAAAACCGCCGGTGAGTCACTTTTGTGGTCTTAATTGATAATATTCTTTTATCAGTGCAATCCATGTTCCCTCTGTGATTGCAAACAATCGGGGCTTATTGTTTTTGTTTTAGGCACTGAAATTGTCACCAATTCGGACTTAAATTCAATGTCATCCACACTCATGTTGGCGAGTTCCTCGCGTCTTAAAGCCCCATTGTAGCCAATAATTAAGATCACCTAAAAATATTATGGGATTTATGGATATATCTGGAAGAATTATACCACATACTTTCATTGCAAGGTATTTCTGATTTTCTGCGTCACAAATAAATTTATTTATGTCATACTCTTCCAGGATCTTAGATTTCTTTGGTACATAGCCTTGGGACGTCCTTTTCAGGAGAGCTTGGGGTTTTTGGTGGTTTGGGTTGGGTTTTTTTTTTTTTTGTGGGGTGGGGGGCCCGGGGGGGGGGGTTTTTTTTTTTTGCCGCGGGGACTCGAGGTATGCCAAGAGAACTTTTTTTGAAATGGTTTGATTTTTATTTTCCTTTCGCCAATCTTCAAACTTTGCGAATTGTTTTTGTATGTCGCTTCCGACTTGTCGGGTAACAAATTTGGGTGGTTGCTTCAGCAATTTGCCGAATTTCGGGCGGAGTGCAAACAAAATCTCTTCACTCATTATTAACAGTAAGTAACAATAATTTATAATAATTTTGTTTGAAATGACAAAACACGAAATTTAAATTAAATTTTAAAATAAAGTTGGCGGGGAGCATTACCAACCAACACAAAATTCCCTAGATCTAAAAAATTTTTTTATTAAAATAGGAAAAAAAGGTGCGCAAATTAGAAAAAATAGCATAAACAACTCGTTTTATAAGGGCATTGGCGCACTTGTCCCATAGAAAACTCGCCTTCGGCTCGTTTTCTACACCTGGGACGGCATGCGCCAATTCAACCCTTATAAAACTTGTTATTTAATATACTATTTTCTACTCCCGCATGGATATCTACGGTTTTTTTTTCACAGTTACCGAAACGTATAGGTATACGATTCCAGTCAACTGAATGTTTATGATCACAGACCTAATTTCAAGAATAAGGGCGGCTATGCTTTATTAAATGTCAATTACTTATCATATACAAAATAAATTGTCAGGAAACATTTAGATGGTTTATAATGTCAAAGCGCATATTTTAACACACATAAAAATTGCTACTGAAAAATATTTTTTTAATTGCAAAAATCTAGAAATATTAAACTGTATAAAGTTGTCAGAACAAATTCTGAATTTATAATACAAGAAAAATTGGTTATAAGATGTAAACAAATCAACCTTGTAAATGTTTCATGGTTTCCTTTCAGACCTGAGTTACAAACAGGTACACAAAAAGTACCGCTATTTATCAGACAAAATATGTGTGTGTTGGAAAAACAGTGTTAGTTTATAAAATAATTGTGAAAAAAATGCGTAAATCTCATTGTGAGGGCGTTTCATTTCATGTGTGAGTGAAAGTAGCAGCCGCAGCTACTGACGTGTAAATAAAAAGTGGTATGAAAAAGGCATTCCAAATTTTAGAAGATTGGCGTCAAGTCATCGGAGCATTTATTTCATTTTAAAATCAGTGTTTTTATTGAAGCAGTATTTGGATATACGCAAATTTGATAAGCTTATTGAACACTTAAAGCAAAAATCGACAGGTTGCCCCAAAAATCGGAATTTTTGTCCCGGACCAAATGAATCAATTTCTTCTCGAAGCTCCCTTACAAGGATTTTTTATTGGTGAAAGTAAGACAATGGTTAAATAAGAACCTCAAATTAATTAATTTTTATGTATTTACAGGCCGCGTTTATTTTTGGCGTTTTGGGAGCTGGTCAGTGTGACAAATTATCAAAGATATTACTAGATGACATTGAAGATTAAGATAAGACTACGGCATTACCAGTTCGGAACAACCACACTGTGCGCCTATGTGTAAATTACAAGCAAGAGAAATGACCTCACCAGTGGGGCTACATTCATTTAGAAAAATTCCCTTCTAAAATATCAATGGATCTTGAGTTACCTACACCTTTGGAGTACATGCTCACTTTAAAACGACAAGGAGAATGGCAAAGTACAGTGGTGGCTGAGGGCTATATTCAGGATGCAATCCAAAATAAACCAGATTATAGTAAGAAAAATACAATCAGGGTCAGCAAAAAATACAACTACTACTCAACAAGTAATGATTAACCCACAAGCTGCTACTTTGAAGATAGGTCATAAATCACTATCAGGGAATCAACATATTTTAAAGATGTTAAGATTCTACAATTCATATTAATATTTCTACGCCCTTTTTTTATAGATATATAACCTATGTAATTTCCATGATGAGGATTAGTAGTAGAAACAATATTGTGTACAACTCCGTGGATTGTACATATCGCACTCTCGTTGTACAAACAGTGATTAACACATTAAAGGAAATAATAAAACACATGTAAATTTAATTATTTTTATATTAATAGTTATATTACAATTATTACAAATCTTGAATATTGAGAGAATATTGGTATTAACATTGATATTGGAACATTTGAACTAGTAGAGTTACTCTGTTGTTGCACAGTACAGATTTTGTTCGACATTTCCCCTTGTTATTAAGAGATTCCTCAATATATCCCTCTGCGACATTGGTAGAATTCCATCCTCCATGACTTTCAAAGCGGATCAACTAAAATAGTCACAGAGGAGCGGCGGAAGCAATGGTCAGTGTATTCTGCCAGATTGTCTAAATTTAAATAAGCAGTAACCACTTGGGCCATTTTTCTGAATTTATGAATTCCCACTACTTGTCGACAACCCTTTCCTTTCTGATACTTGAAAATCAGTGTTAATGTTCCTCCGCTCGTAAAGCAACCTACTTGTGTTTACAGTTTTTTCACAAATTTTGTTGTAAGCATTTGTGGATCATTTAAAAAGATCTGGGTGGCACCTAACAAAATCTGATTATGACTCGTTATAAGAATCTTCCGTAAAGGTAAGTAAGAGACAAGTTGAATAGAATTTCAAGTTTTCGAACTCGAAAAATAGTACGCTTTATCTACTAGATACGCAATATAATATTTTTGTTTTTGCAGTATTCTTAATAAAATAAATTTGTTTATATAATTTTTTTTTTCTTATGCATGGAAAAAAATTCTTTAATTCCTTTTTTTTAATTTATTTTTTTACTTTGAAAAAGTTATAGTAGATAAACATGCGTTACCTTAATAACAAATTTTAAAATATATTACAGCGTCATACACACAAAATTAAATACTCAACTCGCATATACAAGTATGTATTAAATAAATATTGTAAGTATTACATTTAATACTTAATATAAATATTAAGAGTTAAGTGATAAATTTAATTTGTTTTTACAAGTTTATTACTAAGTAAGGAAAGCCTTGAGCCAATAAGACGTTTTAGGATCTCAAAGCAGACCGGTCAAAAATAAGAGGTTTACTTGTTTCACGTAACCTAAGAGTGACAATGACAATGAATAATTATGTATCTGCACTTGGTTTCTCAAATGCATTAATATTTGCATTATATTGTCAGATATCGTACATATTGCTTTAATATTTTCCATATTTCGATCTATTTTTATACCCCCTTCAATTCCAATTGTGCAGTTTGATTTTACTTCTCGGTCTTCTTTTTCTTGAATTTCTTTCTTTCTCCATTTTTCTGTTATAGTATTCCAGTTTCAACTTGATATGTTCCACATATTTTGTTATATGAGTAATCTTTTTTATTATTGCTAATTTTGTTTGTTGTTTTACTATATCAGTAACCTCTAAATTGACCTCTTGTTTACGTTTGTTTGTTTACACCTGCAATTATGTTTCTTTGTTGCTTCTGACTCTTTTTTTATGACTTCTATATTTTTATAACATACCTCAATCATAAACTTAATTTTTTCCATTAGAATTTTAAACATTGGTTTGATTCCTTCTGGCCTTTGTTCCTGGTTTCTCCTACTCTTTGTTCTTCCTTATCTATCTTCCTTCTATTTATTATATAATACATTACCTATGTTTTTCTTATAGTTTCCTGTTTTTTATTTTATAATTAGTATTCTCACCCGACCTGCCTTACGTTATTGGGACTGCCCATGCGAATAAAAATTTATTTTAATTAAACTTCTTTTCTTTTAAATTTGAATAATAGATTACAATTATGAGTGATTTTTTTATATTAAATTTATTTTACATTGTTTTTCACCATCGTGACATTTATACAGGTACTCATTCAAATTTAAAAATAACTTTTTCCAATTTCGATTATCGCAATATATTCTTAGCAATTTTATGCAGTCAATATAAAACACAAACAGAATAAGAAAACTTTCCTTCTTGTTACGTATTGCAACAACACAAGCAGGAAAATACATGCAATACGAAGAATAGATAATTCGCGTTTATTCTTTAGAAGGATTGCTATTTAAATCAAATTTCACAAATGAATATTTTCAGACCATAAGTGGTAGAATTCAATTTGTAAAGCCAAAGTTGCGAAAGTTTAAGCAAGAAAAAAAAAAAATTAATGATGGTGGCTTTGATGGAGTTAAACGTAAGTTAACAAATGTTACATAGATTATACACATAGTTTAAACTAACCATCTACGTATTTGTTTAAGTGCCATCTTACATTGCCTTTAGAGCTTGTGTTGCTGAAAACATTTTTAAAACACTTTGGATTAATTAATATTCTTCTCGTCTTTAAACATAACGGTGATATTCCGGTGTCATATATAAAAATTATATTTCATATTAGACAGCTTTGTATTAATTATTAGATAGGATTAGTTGAGGACAAATGTATCTGGTAAGAAAATTAAAGAAGTAAGAAGCTGAGTGTTACTGATTATGTGTATGTCGACTAGGTTTGTAAACAACAAATAACAATAGTTTGAGTCAAAAAGTAAAAACAAAGTGGCAATTCATAATTAATTAATTTTGATTTTTTAAGTGGCGTAACATTTCGAGATAAATAAATTTAGTGAAAAAATCTTATTACATAAGAAAAAGTTTGACAGTAATCTGAAAAGAAAATTTAAAAATGCTTAAATTAACAAAATTCCAAATTCCGACAATAGATGGCTTTACAAAAAGGAAAAAATAAATTGCCTGGCTTTAAATTTTTAGTAGGCCATGTATGAAAAAAGTATATAAGAAAACCCTAGAAATAATACAAAGAATAAGAATGCAGCACTGAACCCATCTCGATCAGAGCTTACAGCTCTAATTTAAAAAAAAATCATGACAGTCAAGGTCAACCAATACTGACCTACAATTATAGAAGGACTTTAAGTCAGTGGCTGAAAAGTAAAGCAAGTATAATCTAAAAATGTTTTCAACAGAAAATATCGAGGAGTAAAATCGAGTATTACGCCTATTAAAGAAGAGAAACAGTTAGAAATTCCACCAGCTGTTAGACGTCTCTGAAATCAAAAACTAACCAAAGAAAAAATAATTAAGAAGACATGGATTACCTACCAGACAAAGAACTGTAAAATTTACCAGATGAAGAACTGGTACACTCATAAAATTTAAAACTTGGACACCACAATTTCTGTAAACAAAAGTTTGCACATTGTGAAGCGGGCTTAAGGGTATCATTAACAATTCTAACAGCAGGTAGTCTCAGCAGGGGTTATCTTATAGAAGGACTGTAGAATGAATCTTTACACTAAACACGTTTTAGAAAATAGGTAAGTTACGTTGCTTACTTAATTTTTTTCTTTAAAGAATATATTTGAAGGTATCGCTAATTAATTATCATAGTTTAGAAAATATGTGTAAATAGTAAATGGAATCTACTAACGTAACGTTAAGTCGTTAATTATAGTTACATAACTCTCCTTTCATAAGATATAGTTCATATTAATATGCTTATTGTAAAGCTTCGTACACACCTGAACAACAAACCGAGGAACAAACAGAACAACGAACCGAACGGCAATCGGAACATTAATTTGGACGGTGCTACGTACGAATTTTAGAACAGATTCGCAAGTCCTGATTGTTCCACGAACGGTTTGCGGCGTTCCCGCAACTTGTCGGTTTTTCTCCGACATCAAAGAAAATGCGCGCGAATGCGTTTGCAGGTTTGGACGAATCTAAACAAAACGGCGAACAAACTTATGCGGGAGAATTAAATTATTTATTTTTGTCCTCCCTTTTGTGGGTTTGTTGTGTTTTAGGTAATATTATGGAGTTGACAGAAGAAAATGTTTTAAATTAATCAGTGTTTAAGAATGCAAGAAAAAATGATGTCCCTATTAGCATCATTTGGGCGGGAAATTCCAAAATAAAAAAAAGCGAAGTAAATTATAATTTTTACTCTTCTTTGTGCGTAAAAATTTGGTTGGCACTATCTTCTTGTTTTCCGCAATTTTCTCTTCCCAATAATAAATATATATGAACTGAAAACTACTGAAAATAATTATGGGAACAGCACAAATTCCGTGGATTGTGGAAATCATAAAAGATCGTTTGTCGTTCTGTTTGACTTTCGGTTCGTTGTTATGTTTGTTGCTCGGTTTGTTGTTCAGGTGTGTACGAAGCTTTACAACTTAAGCAACAATTTTTTGGCGAATAAAGATTAGTTTGTGATGTAATATTAGAAACACAAATTTATATCATATCAAATTTATGACAACTTAAAACCAAGAACGTGTATGTTATTGCTAAGAAATTATTAAAGAAAAGCGCAATTGCAGTGTAAATATTTATAATTAGATATTTTCGAAAGTTTATAAGTCCTCTATTGTAATCTTAATACTTAAAAGAAAATCCTGTCCATTAGCATTATAAGGAAATGGCTTTTACTTTATGAATAAGTTTCAATAACAATAGAATATCCTTGCTTGTTTAATTTACTTCCTTTGAGTCATATTGCTCTAAGGGTTGTTACATTGGTCATTAGAAGTATGTAATAAATAAACAATTACCTACTGTTTGAGAAGGGGTAGTGTGAACCAATAAATAAAGTAAGAAATGTAAATTCCATTTTAGTTTAAAATTTCAAGTGTTGTGAAAATGCCACCTCATCTCGGTGCTGATTTGAAAGCGCGGATTGTTTCGGAATTAGCGGCGGGCCGTAGCGTGCGTGAAATTTCACGTATGTTAGATATACCAAAAGCACCGTAGGGCATTACCGAGTAAAATGGAATCTTGAACACACTTTGGAAAGAGCCATCGGAAGTGGTAGACCTAAAGTATCTACACGTGCTCAAGATCTCGAGTTGTTTCATTACGTAACAGAACAACCATTTGCTACATACTCCAGGGCTATAGCAGATACACATTTTCCGGATGCCGTATAACTGCACAAAAAGATTAAAGGAGATGGGAATAAAGAAGTATAATGCTGCTGCGAAAGAAGTTCTCAGTGACGAAAATATGAGACGTCGTCTGGAATTTGCAAGGCGATATGTGAACGAACCTTGGAATTTTGGAATCGAGTGATTTTTAGCGACGAAAAAACGTTCAATAGCCGCAACGATGGACCACTAAAAGTTTTTAGAATGGAGGAACTCGTTACGAAAATAATCACATATGTCCTAAAACGAAGTGGTTATTTTTCTGTGAATGTGTGGGGTTGGGTTAGCGCGCGGGGTCCAGGAGTTTGTTGGGCTATCGATGGACGTCTTGATTCTGCTGCGTATTTAGATATTTTGGAAACTATTATGAAACCTTCAGTCGAAGTGTTTTATCCAGACGAAGATTATATTTTCCAACAAGTAAGTATTCTTATTTCACTATACTTTCTCCAAAAAATAGTTCGGGATCTGTTGAATTAACATTTTCATAATGTATTTTGTTGTTAAAGGACAACGCCCCTATTCATACTTCGCGGGTTGTGCGCAATTGGATACGAGAAAATAACTTGGAGCTGTTACCCTGGCCAGCAAAAGCCCAGATTTTAACATTATCGAAAATGTTTGGGCTCGAATACTTGCTGTTATCCGAAGACAACAAGGGCCAAATTTTATACCAGTAAACCGTAATGCACTAATTGCAGCCATTGATACCGCATGGGAAACGATTAATATTAATTATATTGATACCTTGATAAGTAAAAGAACAAACAGCACCAAAAAAGAATAAAAAAAAAAGAAGTTAAATCCCATTTTTTTTTTTTTATTTTTATTTATATATTAATCCCTTTATTTAAAAAATTTTTTTTTTTTTTTTAAATTATAATTTGTTATTTTAATTATAATTATTTAATAATTTTTTTTCAAAAACTAAATATACAGGGTGCCCATAATCTATCTCATAACATGGGTAACTTTCTTAATATGCAAAATAGGTAATCGGTTAAATTAGGAAAGTTGGGCAGAATTACAAGCAAAATGTTAAACTTTTTTCAAATTTGACATATGTCTTCAACTTTTGAAATTTTGTGAAAAACTGAAAACAGTCGATTTTTTTAATGTTGTCCTGTTCCACTACTACTTACTTTAGAACTGAACTAAAATGACATCTTATACATATTTTTACGTAGAATTCGATAAAATTACTCAAAATGTCATAACCCTCTTGATTTTCGAGATATAACACAAACTTACATTTTTTAAATGACAATCATAGTTGGCTGTGATCTTATTAAATAGCTTTTGTTTTTGCGATTTCATTGATATAAGGTTCGATATACTTTACTCTTGTATTTCTATTTAAATGCCCAAAATTGTGTTGTTGATACCATTAAGGAACAAAATGATTTACAAGTTAGTTAAACTTGAAACAAAAATTTATATTGACAATATAATACCACAAGTAGGTACTATTAATGGTTTGTAATTATGTTCTATTTCAATAATGTACAAAAGACATAAAAGTTCATATTAAATGTTCGAAATGGCCCCTGTTAACCAATATGCACATTTGACATCTTCTAACCATCTCTATGCACTTTTTCCAAACTGCGAGGACGAATTCTTCTAATAATCAACCTAATTCTATCTTTTAATTCTTCTACATTATTGGGTTTTTCTTTGTACACCCTGTCTTTAACGGTTCCCCACAAGAAAAATCGAGAGGTGTGATATCAGGTGTTCTTGCCGGCCAATTAATAGGACCTGAATTACCGATCCAGCTCGGAAAACGTTCGGAAAGATATTCAGAAACAGCTCTAAAATTATGAGCAGGAGCACCATCATGTTGGAAATGAGTAAGATTTTGTACCACATTTAATGGCAGTTCATCTAACATGTCTTCCAAGTCATTTTGAAGAAATTCTAAATATCGCCTTCCATTTAAATGGTAATTGTAAAAGAACGGACCAATTATTCTGCTACCGAGGATGCCACACCACACATTTATTGAAAAATATGTTGATCTCTCTCTCAACAGTAACATGAGGGTTGTTCTCAGACCAATAGTTATTATTATGTCTATTAAATACACCGTTATTGGTAAATTTTGCCTCGTCAGTAAATAAAATTCTGCGCGAGAAATATGGATCGTTGTCAGTTTCTCTTAAAACCATCGAGCGTAATTTAATCTTCTCTCTGAGTCGGCTGGATACAAGGTGTTGCCGATATGAAATTTATACGGCTTGAATCGATTTTGTTTTAAAATTAAACGAGCTTTTTCTGTAGAAGTACCACACTCACTTGCAATTTCACGGGTAGATGTTTTTGGTTTATAATTTACATATGCCAAAACTCTTTCTTCGTCTTCTTGATTAAACTTTTGCTTAGCTTTTGGTTTCATAAATGATCCGTATAGTTTTAAATTATTTTCCAGTTTGGAAAAAAGTCTTTTATCTGGTTGTCTTCTTTCCATATATCTTTGCAAATACATTTCACTGGCTTCATTACTATTTCTGTTGCTAGCATAATAACAAAAAGCATGTCGTTTCTCTCTTCATTTGAATACATTGTTTATTTTGAGAATTTTATGTTTTTAAAATAAATCACCGTGAATAATACAACTTACTTATGTAAATCAAATTATTTAGTTGACGACACAGGCTTTTGTTTCAACAGGTTTTTGTTTGAAGCATTTGTTTCCATAGCCTGCCTGTGTATTATTTTGCAGCTTAATTGTATCAATAAACTACTTTTAGCATTTACAAAAAAATGTAAGAGTAAAGTATATCGAACCTTATATCAATGAAATCGCAAAACAAAAGCTATTTAATAAGATCACAGCCAACTATGATTGTCATTTAAAAAATGTAAGTTTGTGTTATATCTCGAAAATCAAGAGGGTTATGACATTTTGAGTAATTTTATCGAATTCTACGTAAAAATATGTATAAGATGTCATTTTTAGTTCAGTTCTAAAGTAAGTAGTAGTGGAACAGGACAACATTAAAAAATCGACTGTTTTCAGTTTTTCACAAAATTTCAAAAGTTGAAGACATATGTCAAATTTGAAAAAGTTTAACATTTTGCTTGTAATTCTGCCCAACTTTCCTAATTTAACCGATTACCTATTTTGCATATTAAGAAAGTTACCCATGTTATGAGATAGATTATGGGCACCCTGTATATACCTTGAAAATTAAAATTTGCTTTGTTTTTTTTTTCAATTTTTATATTAACTACAGAAAAAATGAAAACTCATAAAATATACATTTTGTAAGGACTAAATATTATGAATAGAGAGTTTAATGATTTTTTTTAATAACTTACAATAATTAGTAGGTTAGATTTATTTAAAAATAAGTAATAATCAGTCAACCCAAATAACCATGTTTATTTTTTTGATTTAATTTAAAAGTTATTGCTTGTAGACGTTTTTTAAATCAAAATTATTTCTAATTTTATTTTGTAAACATTTCCTAAACAAAATTTTGATTCGATAATTAATCGAGCTATGGTGTTTAATTAGCGATACCTTCAAATATATTCTTTAAAGAAAAATTAAGTAAGCAACGTAAATTACCTATTTTCTAAAACGTGCTTAGTGTAATGATTCATTCTACAGTCCTTCTATAAGATAACCCCTGCTGAGACTACCTGCTGTTAGAATTGTAAATGATACCCTTAAGCCCGCTTCACAATGTGCAAACTTTTGTTTACAGAAATTGTGGTGTCCAAGTTTTAAATTTCATAAGTGTACATGTTTGCACAACTTAATATTGTTTGGAGGTTGCTATTTGCAAAAACAAAAGGTACATCTAAAAGGTCGTTAATACTTAATGTGCTTTTATTAGAAATTTAAATACAAAAGTAAGTTCATCCTCATAAAAAAACCCTTAACTGTTATTGAAGATTAAAATTATGAAAATGCGATTAATGACAGTTTCGGTGCAGATTTTGAGATTCAAAGTGTATAATTATACTCACGCCATGAAACCGTTCTTCTCATGGCTAACCCAAGAATTTTGAAGTACTGTATATTATTAAATTGTGATACCACTAATTTTTTTTTTGATATTTGCCATACCAATCTAAAACAGATCCAATTACAGATGCGACACAAGCCAAGATATTTTAGGGGATTGAAAGTATTTACTTTCACGAGTGCCTTATTTTAAAGGTTTTTGATAAGAACAACTAGTGCGACCCTTTTGAACCCGTTCTTGACACCGCCTGCTTCCAATCCGGTTTTTTTTAAATTAAAACGGCACTTTTAATATTTCCTGTAAAAGAATATTATCTTAATATCATTAAATACTTATGTGGTAGCCACAGCGCAATATTATCTTATCAGAAACATTAAATCAACACTTTTGATTTTGTATTATTTGAGGAAGATAATCCATAGTATCACGCAAAATTTATTTAGAAGATAGAGTAGAATGTTAAATTTTAAATAAACAAGAATACTTTTTATCCTAAGGTTCAAGCTACTTAAATTAATTATTTTGAGAACCTTTATCACAGTGCATCTTAAATATAATAGTATGAAGTTGTAAAGCCTAGAAAAGCCCTGAAAACTAAACAAGGTAATTATAATTCATGGATATTATTTTAATTGGTCCTTACTGGTGTTCAAAATATTAAAATTTTGTAAAATTTTATTTAATAACTCAAAGATATTTAAGAAAAACTTATTTCCAGCGGAGTCCGTCAGTAGCACATATCTTTGTAGAAGTCCTAGAGATTTCCCACATTTTCTCGGACACTCCTGTATTAAATGAGAAGTTGAACGAGTCAAACATTTGACATACTCTCTCACGAGGTGGATCAAGGACGTGCTTGAAAGCATATCCCTCACAAAGCTATTTTCTTGACTAAAACAACTATAAATGATCTAATGACATGACTCATATGCTGGGGTTTTGGGGTACGTATCTACTTGTGTCGACCCAACAGTACCTAGTACTTTTTTTCTACTAATTCTGTCGGTGAAGCCGCTCCTGCAGCAGCCTATGGAAAAATAATAATTGTGTTTAGTCGTCATCTTAGTTTGTTCTTCTAACTTTCGCTGTGGGGAATTAGCGTCGGCTAGTTAAAGACTAATAATCCAAGCCAACTTGTATATTTGTAATTGCTTCTATATTAACATTAAAAGGTGTATTCTAAACAAAATGTAACTTGATATCTACACTAGTATTAAAATATTAAACCTTCAAAATTGACCACAAATATGTAGGTACTTAAAATAGATTAATTTATCGTTTTGTATTTTAATGTCAGAGAAATTTAATATTTAATGGAGTTGTTACGTAGTCTGGCATTAACAGCTTGTGTTTGAACTTTTAGTATAGTACATTGTGGAAGTTCAATAAAAATTCTATTTGGCATTAATGTTGATAATTTCTGTTTTATTAAAAAAGTAATAAAGATTTGTGACGTTATTGCAATCTTTTTATTTAGCAATTAATTATTATAATATACTATACGTCAAAAGCAAAAGTGGATTAACAAATCACAAAATCATTACAAGGATTTTACCTAACTCTCTTAAAAATTATTCAACCAATCCCAAATACCAATTGATGCTTCAGCGAAGCGCTGTTTTCTCCTTGAGAATATAATACTTTACTATAAAATAATTATATATATATACAGGGTGTTCAAAAGGACTCACTGACAAGCCTTTAAGCCCAGAGCTTTTGAATCGTTTTTTTCCACTTTTTTTTATCTTGCGCTTGTAGTTTCCAATTTTGATTCCAGCACGCATCTTTTTGTAGATCTTTCAAAGCGAGGTACTTACACCATATTTCCACCAGATTATATTTGGTCTTCCTGTTGTAATGTCTGCGATTACTGCCTCCTAGATTATGGTGTTCACTTGCCACTTAAATGAAAAGTTGACTCGTCAGAAAATATTATGTTGTCCAAGACGTGTCTATCATCATCCACTCGACTAGCGGACTTACGCGAGTCAAACTTGAAGTGTTCCTTTTAAAACAACACTAAAAACCAGCCTCTTTGTACCTTGTTTGATAAACATTATATGAATTTTTAAGTTGTAAAGTCCTTTTTGAAACACGCTGTATATATCAGCTCAATGACAGGCTTTTAAGCCCATAGCTTTTGAATCGTCTTTTTCCACTGTTTTCTATCTCACGCTTGTAGTTTCCAATTTTGATCCCTGCCTTCTGTAGATCTTTCCTTACATTTTCCCCACCAGGTTATATTTGGTCTTTCTTCGATTACTGCCTCCTAGATTGGCAAGGAAAATTCTTTTGGCTAGGGTGTGTTCCTTCGGCTATTTGTATGTGTCCTAACCATCGTAATCGGTTTTTTGTGTGCGATGGTGCTTAAAGTCTGGTATTTATACATTTCTTTCCAGTTCAGCATTAGTTCTTTGTCTTCCACTATCCTAACTCCTGCACTCCAATTCATATATGTTCCTTATGATCCTCCTTTCCCAGATTTCAAGTTTTTCAGTGTCTCCTCTTGTTAATGTCCAGGGTTTCACTTTGCGTATAGCACTTTCGGTCTCACTATTGTTTTATATACTCTGATTTTTAGAGATCGGAGAGTGTTTGTATTATTTAGTACTTTTTTAATAGAGCACTGCACCTTTACTTCCTCCTTGCTGTTAGACGTTTTTCTATCTTCCGTTGTTATTCTCCCTTTGTTATTTAGTCTCTTCCTCAAATATACCTGAACTTTCTGTGTGTACTTAAAAAGGTATTGTCTCCGTTCCTATATTTTTACTGCAAAGTCTTGATTATTTCCCTTGTTTCTTTGCTTAGTATCATGTAATGATTTTTCTGCCGTTAATTTTTAGGCCATATTCTTCGGCTGTGTTTCAGATTGATTACATTTTGGGCTCTTCATGTCTCTGCCATAATTATAACATCATCAGCATAAGCTACATTGATATGATTGCGTTAAAATGTTGTAATTAGTGTGCAATTAGTACAATGTTGAAGAGCAAAGCGATAATGTGGGTATTTCTTTTTGTTTTAGGCCTACATTTGAGTAGAGAAACTTTTGATACTTGTCCTCTGTCTCTTATTTGGTTGGCTGTATTTGTTAATGTCATTTCCACTTAAATCTATTATTTTTTGTTTGAAATTCAATTCCGGTAGTGCTTCTATAACCTTTGTCCTTTTTAATTTTGTCGTATGCTTGTCTGAAATCAATTAGTATAGTATGCAGAGCTATTATTTTTCATTTTGTTTTTCTTGTACTTGTCGTATTATCTTCCTCTTCTATAAAACCAGCTTGATATTATCCCATTTTTTGTTCTGCTTCTTCCTATGTACTCTTCTCTTTATTATATGTACCATAACCTTATTGGCAGTATTTAACAAAGCTGAATGGGCCGGTAGTTTCCCCATTTGTTTTTTGTCGCCTTTTTATATAGGGCATATAATACCTTTATGCCAGTCGTTTGGCATCTCTTTTTCCCCACCGCTATAATCAAATCATGGAGCTTTGATCATTTCCTTTCCTGGATATTTTAAAAGCGGCTTTAATATCATCTGTACCAGGCCCTTTCTGCTTTTCACGTCGGCCATTACATCTTTCTATCCCTTTTTCTGTAGGTCTTTTTATCCCATCCTTTTTTCTGTATTGCAATTTTAAACGCTTACTTTTGTATTGTGCCTTCCCTTGTAAGATTTCTTGAAAGTGTTCGGTCCATGTTTCTAAAGTTTCTTCGCTCTCAATACATATATTTCCTTTTTTATTTCTTATTGCTACTGTCTACGCCTGGTATCCATGTTTTTCTTTGTCTGAGATCTTTATAAAACTTCTTTAGGTTCTTTGTATTGTACGATCTTACTATTTCTTCTATTCTTTTTCTTTGCTGTTCTCTTTTTTCCGTCGGCATATTTCGTGTGTTTTTTTCTTTGCTTTTTTGTACCTCTCTTTTCTTTGTTTAGTGTAGCCCTGTACTAGAATGCGTCTTGCCTGGTTTCTTGTTTCTACTGCCTCCTCACATTCTGCATCAAACCAATCTTTTCCTGCGCTTTTTTTGTTTCTGGTCTAATTTTGTTGTTTCCGCTTAAATATTTTTCTTTTAGAGCTCCCCAGCTCTTTTGTATGTTATCCGTTATTATTAAGTCGCTGAGTCTCTCGTTTAATGCTTCCATGTATTCCTTTTTCTTGTTCTCTTCTTGTAAGAAAATAATTAGAGTAACAAATATTATGCAGGCATTGATTTTCCTATGTTTCCAAAATTAAATGTATAATAGTACAGAGATGCAGTGTGTAAGCAAGCCTATCGAACACTAGTCGGCGGGTACAATAGGCGCAAGTGCTTAAAAGATTCTCATATACCTGTATTATACGTTATTTTCTATTAAACTTAAATTCAATGTTAATTGATTAAAAAAAGATAAAACTTTTGACTTTTTGCAGTGAAAAGTTGTCTCAATAGACGAAAAGTCCACCAAAACTGTTTATAAACATTTTATGGCTCGTGTAAAATTAAAAAATGTTTTTAATTTGCTATCGAGAAGATAGTATTTTTGTCACCGGCTTTGGCATTCCTAACTTTTACATTTCTTGTCAAGGCTGCTTTAAAGCGCGATGTGTTTTGATTGCTTTTGGCTGGCGATATAATAATTCTAAAAAAAAATATTATCTCACAAACTGTATATCATATAGGTATTTAATTTAAGAAAATTTGATTTTTGGAGAAACATTTTGGAGAAAAGGTAGCCTATTTTTTGAAATTACCTTTCGTTTATAAGCCATCTACTTTATTTAGTACTTACTCAATCCTCTAAAAAATAATCCCAAAATTCCAAAATATTTATCAAGGAAAAGAAAACTTTATAAAAATAGGGATGACAAATACTACTTAGTGGAAAAAGTTGTGTTAATTACTGGGTTTTTAGCGGGTGTCGCAGAGAAAAAAAACGTTCTCGCTTTTGGAAGACATAGAAGATTGCACAAGCTTTCTTAAAGTGAAGATTCCAAATAGCAAAACGAAAACTTTACAGCTGTTCACAATGACTTAAGAATCTGTAAATGGAATCAAATTCAAATATTTTGAAAATAAGTATAGCTGCAACCTCCCATACTGAACTTCAACGGTTCTTCTTAACCTACGGAAATTCTAACGGATGAACCCCTCCTGGAGGTATAAATACAAATGTGTGTATCCCCAAAAACGTCACACAATACTCCAGAGACATAGAAACCGGAGTTCAAATTAATAGAAAATTGTGTTTCAAGTAAAACCATAATTTCCAGGAGAGTTTTGGGAAAAATAAAAAATTACATTAAAAAAAGAAGGAACACTGAAATACAATCCAAAAATAACGACTTTGAATGGCATCTACCAGCTCTATGGACCAGTTTCATCAGCGTAGAAGTTGGCAAAAAAAATCTGCAGGCAACCACCGTTCATTTCAGTAACTTAACTAACTGTGTTGTTGTTGGCTTTATCGACACACGTGTGCGCTTCAAGCATTAAAGAGCTGGCGCACTTTTAAAACGCACACATGTCGTTACAATTTAACTGCTGGCATTTTTCTTAGTTTATACTTATTCATACGCGGTCGGGCCGTTTTTGGCCACCCTGAGATGTCGTAAGATTACCGACATTTTACTTTGTGTTGTTAATGCTTTACTAAACAAATAAAGTATTTTTATTTTTAAAACACTAATTAGTCTACGCACTAGTGCGTGAAAATGCGTTATTTTTGTAACCACAATGACAATCAAAAAGTCATTGTTATAAAAGCTTTTAACTTTCGAAACACGCACTGTTCATCTGAAGAAAAACGATGTTTTTGTAAGATTAATTTTGTAAAACGAAATACACAATAAATTAACTTCTCTATTGGAAAGGTACACAATCAGTTCAACATTTCTTTAGAAAGCGTCAATATTAATGATCGTACACTTAATGAAAAGATAAAACGCAATTTGTTGTATAGCTTATTAATATGTCAGATAAATCTAACGTAATCAGAATGTGTAAGAAAAAAGATAAACAAAGTTTTTAATTAATGGTTTTTAAAACTTCGTCTTAAGAAATCGCGTGTACAAAAATTATAATCCTAAGTTAATGAAGTTGCCACTCAAAATGCAGTTTTTATCAACGACTTTAAAGCGAGTAATCTATATACGTTCTATGCTAAATATAGTGTGAAATAATCACATGTCTTGATTAATACCCATTCAAGCATATAATGTTTAATTGACAAAATCGTCTTTATTATTGTAACAAAATCGTTATGCTGTGTACGTAACATTAATGATTTGCGTTTCACGCCAAAAATCGATTACGGTCATTTTTAATTAATATCGTCGAAACAAGATAAAAAATCAGTTCTTTTGTACTTTTTGACTGAATGAATTTATTAAATTCTAAACGGTTTGTCATTAATCATTGAGTGAATAGAAATTGGTAGCAGCAACTGATTTGATTATCTATCTTGCTCATGAGTAGTAATCGAATCAAATGATTGTAATGATGAGCTACCGAAAAGAAACGGGGTAAGCAACCGATTAACTTTTTTATTCGCTTAAGTAAAGCAAAATACTTATACCAAATTCTTTCTTGTATTTCTGAAAGTGAGACGCTCATATAGAAAAGTTTATATTTTTTTTTCTATGAAATTGTTTATGTATTATACTTATAAATTCTTTTTTTTGTTTTTTTCCTTTATAACTATTATCATTAGTAGAAAGGTACTAGCATTGATAAATGCGGAAAACTAAATGATGTATATGTTACTGCAGTTGTTACGACTTTGACGATAACATGTCTTTTATTAATGCCCATTTGCACCGGTTTAGTTTAAAATTTAACCGTAAGTTATCGGTTAATATTGAATTATTGTGGTTTAAATTTAATTCCCACTTCATCCACGGTTTAGCGCTAAACTATAGTTAAACTGAGAGTTTAGTAAGGTTATGTTCACATTTAAACTAACTGCTACACTATGAATATCGACGCAATTGAATATTTAGACGATGATGATGACTTGGAGATAATTGATTTGATCATGCCCAGGTTACCTCGCCAAATTTATAATCCTAAAATTTATTTTGACGTGTTGGACGAAGAGGGGTTTTGAAGACGTTTCCGTCTGTCAAGGAGTGCTGCTCATTTTGATTGATCGAGCAGGAACTAGAATACCCGTATAATATGTAAGTTGAGCTTTTTTTAAGTTATACCTACTTATGTAACTTGTTTCAGGAATAATAGTGTCGCACCAATGAATCAGTTACTAATGTGTTTAAGATTTATATAGTATATTATATATAGTTAAGAAAGAAAATTTGTTCTCTTAGTAAAATTGGATTCCAACAAATCTTTGAAAACTTAAAGTGTCGCAATTGAGCTTCTTTATTTGGATTTCCAGTTCTAGTGCTTTTTTTTAGCTGAAATAGTACTTCGTTATTTATCCTACTTCACTCTCTATCTTCATTATCTTTTTTTTTGTTTTTCTGCATTGTATTGTTGCTCAGTCTTCAGGTTTGCTAATTGTTGCGAATATAATTCTAATTTTATTGCCGCAACTTCCTCATACTTTTGAGCAACATTTACAGATGTATTTAGTGCTGGCCTGCGTCGTGAAGTATAGTTTCTACCTCTATTTTCTTTATTTGCCTTTGAAATTGGAGTTGTTGAGTTTAATTTAACATTCACGGATTGCTGTAGATCAAGTGGTTTCTAGAACCTAAAACGAAATACTTTAAATTATTGCTGTGTTTAATGTTTTTAGAACTTACATTATCATTCCAATATAATTTTTTTGTGTTCTTTCTTCATCTGAAGTAGCTTCATTTTCAGAGTTAAAGATAGTTGATGAGCTATTATTATAGATCACATCCCCATCAAATTTGTTGTTTAATCCCAAAACAGTTTTGTTTACAATTTCCATCGTCAGGTCATGCATGAATTGAAGACGATGGAGGCCCCTCTCCTGTTGTAATGAAACTAATTCGCTCTTTGGCAGCATTCTTTTGGGCAGTTATTTTTTGGTTTTCATACCACGTCTTAAATCTCTGAACTGAACGATTCACTAAAGATGGACCAGTTGCATTCAGTTGGTCATTATTTTGGCCACGCATGTTCTTTGTCCCTCCAGGTCACGCCGTTCGTTTTTTTGTTTTCGATTATGTGTTTGTATTTTCTGATTATGCTTAAGATCATTACCTTCTCGGTTCGCTGATAATGATAGCTTAGCTATTGAAACACGTGTCGAGTAAAGTTTTTGGTTGCACTTTTGGATGTTTTCTGTTTACTTAAATAGACGCTTTGCAGTTTTAGTGTTCCATTCCTTTGATTACCTTCTCGTCTGCACTAAAATTTGGCTCTCTTGCACGAGCCTTACCAATTTTATTACTCATTGCACTTTTATTTAGTGTGTACCTAGATGTGTTGTGTTCACTAATAATTTATTAAAATATAAAACCAGTGTCTGAACAAAATAAATAAAAACTTCAAAGAGGTTACACTATCTCTGTTACTAACAAACACAACGTAATAAAATGAAGTATACGTATACTTTTCTAGTGATTTACGTATTACCAACATTAATTTTTAAATAATCTATGGTTACTTAAACTTTGTACGGTGCAAAGATACTTTTATTTAACTGCTAGTTACATTTAATTGGCGATTAGTTAAACCAAAATGTTAATCTAAACTTGTGCAAACGGGCATAAAAGTTTGAGAATCACAATAGAAAAAAAATTTGTAGGTATATAATTCATAACTCTAATTTTTGTTTAAACTTGCAATTTGCTAAACATATTTTACAATCTGGAAAAGTTCAAAAAAAACCATTATTGGAATAAATTTGATTAAATGTTCGTTGATTTACTGGACAACGATGTTAACTGAAATTACAGTGTCACAATAATCATTAAATCATAAAAGATTCTGCTGAACTAACTTCGTTGTGAGCAATACGCTATAGTACAGTATGGGTGTACGCATTCTTTAGCATTATAAATTGACTTTTAATATTATTCTACAATCAATAAGTGTTGCGACATCTAGTGTTGTCTTGTGTTAACGTCCGAAAATGCATTCGCATTAAACCAATTTAGTTATCTGGTGTAACAGGGAACAAAATTGGCCAAAGGTTCCACCAAATTACAAAAATAAGTTGACAGGGTTTGCATAAACCTTTTTCTTCAGTTTTTTTCCAGAGATTACGATACAGTCCATGGAGCTTATTCTACAATTTCTCTATCTTTCTTCTTCTTTCTTCTTCTATCAAGATGCGTATTTCCAAACAATTCAAGTAGAAATAAGAATAGAACTTTACTTTTTTGTGATTGCCCGGTGATCAATCCAATTTTTATTACCACAATCCATTTTCGAATTAGAAAGATTTTAAAAAACTAGACCGAAATAACATGACAACCACAATCGTGATCATCTTCGCCACTATAAATGTGCCAACTATAGATAAGTATTATGTTTATCACTGATAATGAACCAAATTTAACCAATGAGTCCAAACCCTTAAGTAAAGTAATTTTTTTTATAAATCGTTACAACCAACATGCGGTTTTCTTGTACAGTTACGTCTCAACGCAAATGTGTATATTTTAGATGTACACTCATGAAATTTAAAACTTGGACACCACAATTTCTGTAAACAAAAGTTTGCACATTGTGAAGCGGGCTTAAGGGTATCATTTACAATTCTAACAGCAGGTAGTCTCAGCAGGGGTTATCTTATAGAAGGACTGTAGAATGAATCATTACACTAAGCACGTTTTAGAAAATAGGTAATTTACGTTGCTTACTTAATTTTTTCTTTAAAGAATATATTTGAAGGTATCGCTAATTAAACACCATAGCTCGATTAATTATCGAATCAAAATTTTGTTTAGGAAATGTTTACAAAATAAAATTAGAAATAATTTTGATTTAAAAACGTCTACAAGCAATAACTTTTAAATTAAATCAAAAAACTAAACATGGTTATTTGGGTTGACTGATTATTACTTATTTTTAAATAAATCTAACCTACTAATTATTGTAAGTTATTAAAAAAATCATTAAACTCTCTATTCATAATATTTAGTCCTTACAAAATGTATATTTTATGACGTTTCATTTTTCTGTAGTTAATATAAAAGTGAAAATAAAAACTAAGGCAATTCTTATTGTCAACGTATATATTTAGTTTTTTGACAAGAATTTATTACATAATTATAATTAAGATACCAAGTTATAGTTTAAAATTAAATGAAAACTTTTTTTTAAATAAAGGTATTACTATATAAATAAATATAAGAAATCAATAATGGGTGTGACCTCCATTATTTTGATACATTCTTGGAGGCGTCTGCTCATTGACGCTATCAAGGTATCAATATAATTAATATTAATCGTTTCCCATGCGGTATCAATGGCTGCAATTAGTGCATTACGGTTTACTGGTATAAAATTTGGCCCTTGTTGTCTTCGGATAACAGCAAGTATTCGAGCCCAAACATTTTCGATAATGTTAAAATCTGGGCTTTTGCTGGCCAGGGTAACAGCTCCAAGTTATTTTCTCGTATCCAATTGCGCACAACCCGCGAAGTATGAATAGGGCGTTGTCCTTTAACAACAAAAATACATTATGAAAATGTTAATTCAACAGATCCCGAACTATTTTTGGAGTAAGAATACTTACTTGTTGGAAAATATAATCTTCGTCTGGATAAAACACTTCGACTGAAGGTTTCATAATAGTTTCCAAAATATCTAAATACGCAGCAGAATCAAGACGTCCATCGATAGCCCAACAAACTCCTGGACCCCGCGCGCTAACCCAACCCCACACATTCACAGAAAAATAACCACTTCGTTTTTAGGACATATGTGATTATTTTCGTAACGAGTTCCTTCCATTCTAAAAATTTTTAGTGGTCCATCGTTGCGGCTATTGAACGTTTTTTCGTCGCTAAAAATCACTCGATTCCAAAATTCCAAAGGTTCGTTCACATATCGCCTTGCAAATTCCAGACGACGTCTCATATTTTCGTCACTGAGAACTTCTTCGCAGCAGCATTATACTTCTTTATTCCCATCTCCTTTAATCTTTTTGTGCAGTTATACGGCATCCGGGAAAATGTGTATCTGCTATAGCCCTGGAGTATGTAGCAAATGGTTGTTCTGTTACGTAATGAAACAACTCGAGATCTTGAGCACGTGTAGATACTTTAGGTCTACCACTTCCGATGGCTCTTTCCAAAGTGTGTTCAAGATTCCATTTTACTCGGTAATGCCCTACGGTGCTTTTTGGTATATCTAACATACGTGAAATTTCACGCACGCTACGGCCCGCCGCTAATTCCGAAACAATCCGCGCTTTCAAATCAGCACCGAGATGAGGTGGCATTTTCACAACACTTGAAATTTTAAACTAAAATGGAATTTACATTTCTTACTTTATTTATTGGTTCACACTACCCCTTCTCAAACAGTAGGTAATTGTTTATTTATTACATACTTCTAATGACCAATGTAACAACCCTTAGAGCAATATGACTCAAAGGAAGTAAATTAAACAAGTAAGGATATTCTATTGTTATTGTAAAAAGCCATTTCCTTATAATACTAATAGACATGATTTTCTTTTAAGTATTAAGATTACAATAGAGGACTTATAAACTTTCGAAAATATCTAATTATAAATATTTACACTGCAATTGCGCTTTTTCCTTAATAATTTCTTAGCAATAACATACACGTTCTTGGTTTTAAGTTGTCATAAATTTGATATGATATAAATTTGTGTTTCTAATATTACATCACAAACTAATCTTTATTCGCCAAAAATTGTTGCTTAAGTTGTAAAGCTTCGTACACACCTGAACAACAAACCGAGCAACAAACATAACAACGAACCGAAAGTCAAACAGAACGACAAACGATCTTTTATGATTTCCACAATCCGAACAACAAACGGAACGTTTGTGCTGTTCCATAATTATTTTCAGTAGTTTTCAGTTCATATATTTATTATTGAGAAGAGAAAATTGCGGAAAACAAGAAGATAGTGCCAACCAAATTTTACGCACAAAGAAGAGTAAAAATTATAATTTACTTCGTTTTTTTATTTTGGAAATTTCCCGCCCAAATGATGCTAATAGGGACATCATTTTTTCTTGCATTCTTAAACACTGATTAATTTAAAACATTTTCTTCTGTCAACTCCATAATATTACCTAAAACACAACAAACCCACAAAAGGGAGGACAAAAAATAAATAATTTAATTCTCCCGCATAAGTTTGTTCGCCGTTTTGTTTAGATTCGTCCAAACCTGCAAACGCATTCGCGCGCATTTTCTTTGATGTCGGAGAAAAACCGACAAGTTGCGGGAACGCCGCAAACCGTTCGTGGAACAATCAGGACTTGCGAATCTGTTCTAAAATTCGTACGTAGCACCGTCCAAATTAATGTTCCGATTGCCGTTCGGTTCGTTGTTCTGTTTGTTCCTCGGTTTGTTGTTCAGGTGTGTACGAAGCTTTACAATAAGCATATTAATATGAACTATATCTTATGAAAGGAGAGTTATGTAACTATAATTAACGACTTAACGTTACGTTAGTAGATTCCATTTACTATTTACACATATTTTCTTGGAACATTCGATAATTAACTATCGGGATATGATGACCCTATACTTCGCAGGTTGTGCGCAACTGGATACAAGCAAATAACTTGGAGCTGTTACCCTGGCCAGCAAAAAGCCCAGATTTTAACATTATCGAAAATGTTTGGGCTCGAATACTTGCTGTTATCCGAAGACAACAAGGGCCAAATTTTATACCAGTAAACCGTAATGCACTAATTGCAGCCATTGATACCGCATGGGAAACGATTAATATTAATTATATTGATACCTTGATAGCGTCAATGAGCAGACGCCTCCAAGAATGTATCAATAATAATGGAGGTCACACCCATTATTGATTTCTTATATTTATTTATATAGTAATACCTTTATTTAAAAAAAAGTTTTCATTTAATTTTAAACTATAACTTGGTATCTTAATTATAATTATGTAATAAATTCTTGTCAAAAACTAAATATATACGTTGACAATAAGAATTGCCTTAGTTTTTATTTTCACTTTTTATATTAACTACAGAAAAAAATGAAACGTCATAAAATATACATTTTGTAAGGACTAAATATTATGAATAGAGAGTTTAATGATTTTTTTTAATAACTTACAATAATTAGTAGGTTAGATTTATTTAAAAATAAGTAATAATCAGTCAACCCAAATAACCATGTTTAGTTTTTTGATTTAATTTAAAAGTTATTGCTTGTAGACGTTTTTTAAATCAAAATTATTTCTAATTTTATTTTGTAAACATTTCCTAAACAAAATTTTGATTCGATAATTAATCGAGCTATGGTGTTTAATTAGCGATACCTTCAAATATATTCTTTAAAGAAAAAATTAAGTAAGCAACGTAAATTACCTATTTTCTAAAACGTGCTTAGTGTAATGATTCATTCTACAGTCCTTCTATAAGATAACCCCTGCTGAGACTACCTGCTGTTAGAATTGTAAATGATACCCTTAAGCCCGCTTCACAATGTGCAAACTTTTGTGGTGGTGTCAAGTTTTAAATTTCATGAGTGTACAAGAGTCCAAGAAGAAATTGAAGTAAGAAGTTTAGTGCGATATTGGGACCCAAACCCTTTAGCAAAAGTAACTCAAATCGCATAAAGTAAATGACAGAATAATTAACCTAGTCATCAAAAATCTAGTCGAGAATGATCTGAAAATGTAGTAAAAAATGAAGATGTGTTTCAAAGGTGCCCCTTTTTTTCAAAAATTCATAGAGTAAAGTTTGAGGGTGTCTATCAAAACTATTAAAATAAGAAACAAATCCGGATGACCGTTTTTGGGAAATTAGTCTTAGAAATGCAAAAAAAATATTTTCGCGCTTAAAACAATTTGTTTGTTTGTATATCACCGCCCATGAACGCAAATCTAGGTGGTTTAAGGCAGTAAGAAGAGATATGTAGGAGTTAAAATGTATGTTTTTTTTTTGTCACTATGTTAATTGCAAGTTTCTTTCATCAACATTTAAGTACTTTTTTTTAGAAAAAAAACTGCCGGTAGTACATGCCGCAGGTAATCTATAAAACGTTAGAAACAAAATTTGACTGAAAAAGCTGTTTCTGCAGCTGCAGTCAATAGTTAGTTGGAAGAGAGGTTAACTCAATGAACAAAACATAAACATAAACAACTTACTAACTTTTTAGAAGTACCGGCAGAGTATAAATTAAATGTACAAACAATTAAGTTAATCAAAACTGGACAAAATTGGTCACTGGAGAAGAGGCACCATTTTAAAGAATCAGAACGGTGAACGCAAGTCTAGTCTATAGAATAGCAGCGAAATTCAATAGGAAAAAAGGACATTTATAACTCTTTCAACGATTAAACCCAGTTGTTTATACTATGTTAGTGATGTTGCGTAGAATGTTTTGCGATATGTCACAGAGTCGGCCCACAAAAACAAACAACAAATCAGCTCGTACTATCACTGAGAAAGATAAGGATATGTTCAAATTTAGTGTACCTACGCAACTTTTTGTTATCTCTATCAAAGGATGTGCGTCACGTTGATAAACAGTGTGGTTCAAAAAGAGCGCCGGTTTTGAAACGGCTGGTAAATTACTGTTTGTCGGTAGGTGACATTGTTGTGGTTTCTTTGTATTTTCAGGAAATCCCTATCAGAATGCAACAACTGTCAGGTGACTTCAAAAAATCCAAAAGCGTATTAAAGCACCGAATGAATCAAAAGTTTGCAGACTTATGAAAAGTTCCTTAAGACGAAATCAACAGTAAACCTCGAAAGTCCTGGTCATCGTCGTTATGGCCAAAGTGAGAAGGACATTGCGGTAGTTTGTGACAGTTTGGCTTTTAGTCCAATAAAATCAGTTTTTCATGGTTCCCAAAATTGAATTAAATAGTTTTTCAGTACGGAAAAATTTTGCAAATTTCCTAGTAAGTAGAATGTTAAAAATTAATGTTATTAGCTAATGAACAACAATGTTTCATAGCAAAACGACATAATACCACTCATAAAATTATAATTTAACAATAAAATAAAAATAGGTAAAGATAACGCAATGAAAAGGTATGTTTAAAATATGCCAATAATGAACTTTAACGTTGTCAAAAAAAATTACCATATGGTATTATCATATGTAATTGTTGATGCTACAACAGAAACAATTCTACCAATATTTGAACAAAACGGCGCCAAAACGTCCATGTGCAAAACTTCATCTAGCTCCGTGTGCCAAGACGGTCCAATAAAAGCGGCGCGAAAACGTCCTAGTGGCAGTACCTGATTTTATTAGCTAATTTTCAATTTTAAAAGTTACGTCAAACCAAAATAAGAATACACACATCTGATTTTTTGTCTTGGAAGTGAAATGTAAAGTAAGCTATTAGTGAAATTAACTTAATTAATATTTAACATAATTTTTAATAATCATTTATTAGTTAGAAATTAGAAATTCTAGAAAATGAAACTAAATATCAATTCAAAATTAATGTTATATTGAACCAAAAAAATTAAAATAAGATATCAATAAATAGTGGGTTCTCCTCTGTAGTTTAAAATCGCCCTACATCTTCTTGGCATAGATAGAATACGTTGTCCAAGTCTTCTTGTGGAAGCAGATTCTACTGATGTGAAAGAAGTAGAAGCTGTCGTAGATTTTGTATTGAGTCTATATGTGGCAGGCGTTTTCAATGAGAATGGGAATTGAGCTAGGCCATGGTAAAACTTCAATTCTGATTGATTTAGCCAATCGGTAACAACTCTTGTCACATTTGGATGTGCATTGTCATTATAAAGGTTAAATTTCGGTCCAACGCTTTTGCAAGTGGTTGAACAACACATTAGACAATATACTGAATACGTTGCTCACCATTTAAGGATTAATCAGTAGGAGATAGTCAACTCTGTCGGCAAACCTGAAGAGTGGTGTACCGATCCTGAATAGCAGTAGCTGCGCGACTTTTTCTAAGATGTTGTTCCCTGGGATTACCTGTAACTTTATTCTTTCCTATTATTTATGATTCACTAATAGGTTTCTATTTAATTCACCAAAACTTTAAAAAAGCTTAACAAATAAAATTAATCATCCAAGCTCACGGTTTAGTAAACACATTCTTATATAGCTCTCATTCGTCCAATATCTATAGGGTTTAATAGGAATAATAATAATATTAATTATGGTAGCGGAAATCTTGAAAACAGCGTCTGTAACTCCTAATATCATTAATAAAATTAACACAGAAAAGTTAATTGAAAAAGTTCACGACACAACTATATCAAAATTGTACAAGAAATTATATTAGATACCTTTCTTTCCGAAACACTTGTTTGAATTAATTTATGTGCAACTATTACGGGGTGAGAACTTTGGAATATCAAGTCAAAATATTCACACTCATTTTTATACTTTATACTTAATAAGTATAATATGGGAGGATTTAATATTTTTCTGTTTTTAGTTTATTCATATATAATGTAACTTGTAGTTGTAAAAAATAATTATCCCAGTGTTTTTTATTAATAAAACAAGATTCAAAATTCATAGTGCCGTCCACAGGGCAAATCGCCACCAACAGGATGAAGAGTTATAGCGAAACAGTAAAAGTTTTACTAGTTTTGTCATTTTAGTAGCTAGCAGGTTGATAAATTTTACATTTTAAAATTACTTTAAAATATACAGTACGTTCCAAAAAGTGTGGCGCATCAAGGTTATATTTTTTCTTATGGAACACCTTCTATCTTATTGTGTTTTTGATTATATAATTTATGTATTTTTATTTATTTATTTATTTATTTATTTCAAATAGAGCACCCTGTATTTTATTAATTTATAACGTTAATAATAAAATCCTCTTTCGAATGGTATAAGGGTGTACTATGCCTAAATGTTCCAAGTCTTAAAATTAACGGTAGCGAGAAATTTTAAAATAAGAAATGCATACGTAATTTAATTAGTTAATAACATTTTAAATCATTACAGTCTGATAATCACATGAGTTACAAAACTCGTTACATGTTACATACAATAATTTTTGATAAAAATAAGTTTAAAAAGAAATTAAATCTATTCGAATTCAAATTCTAATCGAGGTGCCCGATGTTACCATGATTACGATTTTCAAAACAAATGTCGAAACAAACTCACAAGTGACGAAAAATTTAATTTTTTGTAGTTAGTTAAGAAAAGTGGACCATTTTGACAGTTACTTTGATTATGAAAAGTGTCACATCTCTCACGGCTACCCTATTACAAAAACAAAAAAAAAATTTTGGAAAATTTAGAGAACAGTTAAACGAGTCTGGGAAGAATGCTTAAAAGAAAAACTGGTATAATCTGTATCACATTGGACTACACCAGCATTTGACAGAAAACGATTGTGATAATAATAATCTTTAATAGATAGGATTAAAAAAATAATAATAATAAAATACACACCAATTCATGAAAAATAATAATCCTAATCTAAATGGGTGAGATTTCGGCTACAGCCGTTTTTCAATCTTGCCCTAACACATTTTACAAAATTATTCAAATTTTGAGTGTAAATAAAAAATAATTTTAGTATAACAACCAGTAAAGAAGAAATGAAATTAATAATTTAATATACAATAACTACAACATAGTATTACAACAAAACAGTACTCTGTTCATAAAGAAGTTTAGTCTTTAACAGATCTTTAAAACATTTTAATGAATTTGTGTTTGTGTAATATTCATGACTCTTGTTTAATAAACTACTCTCTACATATTGAAATGAATTTTGAAATTTTTATAGGCGGAAGCTAGGTAGGAAGTATTTATCCTTGTACCGTAGGTTGCGTTCGTGAGTCTCTAATCGTTTGATTAACAGAGAATATTAATATGGTGTGAATTTTGTAATAATAAGATTATATAATAAAGATTCATATAATAACTGAAATCTGTAGGTCAATTTAAGTATATTATTATTAACGTAATGTTTGGTAATATGTTCTCTACGATCAATCTAAAACTCAAACCTTAAGCAAGAATTTTGTAGCACTTGAAGTTTATTTTGTAAAAACAATAGTCTAAGTTACTTAAAACTAAACTGTTAACCTATTTCCATTTTATTATTGTTGGCAAAAGTTGTTTAAATTTATACAGATACTCACAGAGCACTGCTTCACAACATAATCTTGACATGTTAACTGAGAGTCAAAGATGACACCTAAGTTTTTTACACTATTTTTTAGGCTGATTATTTGGTTATTAAGTATTATATTTGATTGCAGGTTATTTTAAGCACTGTTTCGAACTGATCTTTGTCCAACACATATAGCTTCTGTTTTCGTAGCATTTAGTAGTAAACCGTTTTTTTCTACCATATTGAGACTAAATTAAGAGTTTCATTAAGTTGATCTATACATACATTAACACAGTCAATTTCACAAGACGTGTATAGTTGTGTATCATGAGCGTATAGGTGCACGTTGATTTTGCTAGGTATCGTATTTAAAATATCAGATGTAAAAATGGAGCAGACTGATTAGATTACGTATGCATTTTTTGTTTTAAAATCTTTCGCTACCATTAATTTAAAGAAAATTGTAAATTGCGATAAAACTGTAACACTTAGGCATAGGACACCCTTACACCATTCAAAACAGAACTTTTTTGTTAATGTTATGAATTAATCAAATACAGGGTGTAAAAAAAAAAAATAATGATGTAATAATTAACATGTAAATTCTGAACACCATATAAAGAAATGTTAAATATTTAATCATGGAATACATTCATCTAATATCCAACATTTTAGACGTAAGAGCAAATTTGTTATGATTTGTTGGATTAGAAAATATTGAATGTTTTTAATACTCCATATTATACTATCAGAACTGCGGGGGATAAGAACTAAAATTAACGATTTTATGTCATCAGTTCTTATTAATCATTTTGATGTGATTATTATTACAGAGACATGGCTTTATAAGGAAAATTACTAATAATCAACTGCAATTGAGTCCTTACAATATATTTAGATGTGATCGAACAATTAAAGGGAATCTAAAGGTGGCGGGTTGTTAATAGCAATAAAGAAATGTTTTCCTTCCCACGTTATTTGTTGTAATAATTTGATTGAGCATTTGTATGTTAGCACTTCCATTAATAATATTAATTTTGTTATTGGTTCGGTTTATATACCTCCTAGGTCCAATGAATTCGTTTATAGTAGTCACTGCCAAGAATTGGAGGACATCATCATAAAATATAACAATCATAAATTTATTATATGTGGTGATTTTAATTTGCCATTACTCAAATGGAACGATAATGGTCTTGTCTTTGAGTCCTTAAAATCTTCGGACGTTAGTGCAGATACGTTAATCTCAAATTACAATTTCTTTAATTTAAAGCAATACAACACCTTACCGAATTCGCGTGGTGTTTTTGGACTTATTCTTCAGCAATTATTCATCTATTAAGGTTTGGAATTCAGATAATTTATTACTTAAGGAGAACATTCATCATTTTGCATATGCTATCGATGTGCCAATGCAAAACTACGTGCCATTGATTAGTCGGGAAAAGCGTTACTTGTTCCATCTGGCTGACGTTGAAGCACTTAACAATTTTTTAACTCCTTCCAGTGGGACTTGATTCTAAATACTCTAGATGTTAATGATGCTGTAGAGAATTTTATAAAATCTTATATGAGGGAATTGATAGATTCGTTCCATATAACTTCATTAGGAGGCTTCCTAGTCATTTTCCACAGTGGATGTCACCTAGGCTACGTAATCTTATTAAAGATAAGAAAAAGCTCACACTAGATATAAAAAACTGGCAATCCCAATGATTATAACAAGTTCTCTTGGCTCCGTACTAAATGTAAACTACTATGTGATGAGTTGTACAATGACTACCTTCAATCGATGGATGCAAGCCTTCAGGTCAATCCTAAAATGTTTTGGAAATATGCAAAAACTTTAAAGGAAGATCACTTTATTCCGGATAGAATGGATTACGAAGGAACGAAAGCTAAACATGGGCAAGCCATTGTGAATTTGTTTGCGAAATATTTTGCAAAAGTATATGAGCGATATCCGAGAGTGGAGAGTGACAATATAGCTAGAGATTGTGTAATGGCTCAGTCTTCATTTGTTGTTTCTGTATCAGACGTGTTTAAAGCAATTAATGATTTGAAGGACAATCAAGCTTGTGGTCCTGATATGATAAAAGTATTTTTATAAAAAATGTATTTTTCCTTATGTAAACCAATTCATTTATTATTTTCTATATCACTTAAGACAAGTTCCTTTCCTATTAAGTGGAGAAATAGTTATACGATCCCAATTTTCAAATCAGGTGAGCGTCAGAACATAAACAATTATCGGGGTGTATCTATTCAATCTGTCATTCCTAAAATGTTAGACAAATTAGTGGCTGAACAACTTAGATGGATTTCTACATCTATAATTTCCCAATGCCAGCATGGGTTTATGCCAGGTCGATCTACTCTAACGAATCTACTCGAATATAGGCAGTTTGTGTCTGACGCTTTAAAACACGGAAAACAAGTAGATAGCATATATACGGATTTTTCCAAGGCGTTTGACAGAGTCGACTTGTCAATCCTAATTAATAAATTAAATATGTATGGGTTTAGTGACGGTATTGTTAATTGGATTAGTTCTTTTATATGTAATAGATTTCAAACAGTGAAAATTAATAATTACGAGTCTAGTCGTATAGAGGTTTTTTCGGGTGTGCCACAAGGATCACATTGTGGTCCTATTTTATTTAACATTTTCATCAACGACATTCAAAGCATTGTCATGCACAGCCAAATATTGATGTTTGCGGATGATTTGAAATTATTTAAAGTCATAAATGCTATTGAAGACTGTTATGATCTGCAAGATGATTTGCACAGGTTAATGTCTTGGTGTAAATTAATAGATTACATTTGAATTTGTCAAAGTGTAATACAATATCTTTTAATAAATCGAGGTCATTCATAATCCATAGTTATCATGGGGATTCGTTTGTTCATGTTCATTCAAGAGCTTTACTTGAGCAACTAACTTTTTACGTAGATATTAGAAGCGGGCATTCTCGCGCTAAGCCTGTATTTCAGACTTCAAACGGTGAAAGCAAATTTTGCTTTAAATGTACCATTATATCGTATAATGTCGGCAGCAAATAACCTCAATAAAACATAATTGGTTTCATTTATTTGGTTTCTTCACCGGAGTGTTTTAGAGCACGATTATTAGATTATTTTTTAAGTATTAGATGCATATAAACAAGGGTATTACTCTTAGATTATGTTTGCCAGTATAAAAAATTGTGTTTTTTGTTGTGTTTCTGTAACGATTTTTCATTCAGAGTGTAATTTAGTTATTAGTAGTGTAATTTAGTACCTTTGTATATTTTCTTTTTTGTGTAAAATGGAGAATCCGTTAATAAATTTATTATTATTATTATTATTATTATTATTTTAAGAAAAGTCGGACATAACTCAGAACGCTCTGTATTTAGGTAGGAAACCTTTATTAAAGTATACCATTATAGAAATTCTTTAAGGTTGCGACTATAAAAGTTTATTAATCTAATACCTTATTTAGAAAAACCTTTGTTGTGTTTCCATCAATGTAATACGGGTGAATAGTTGTAGTAAATTCACCACTCTTTGTAATTATGAGTGTATGGAAACCGTTAATAACTCATTACACCTAATTCTTAATATTTACAATTCTTATTATACTTAAAATTCATTGCCAACCTTATATATACTTCCGTTTCTGAGATAAATCGATTTTACCTTATTTGCAGACCACTCCAAAAAATGCCCAATAACTTCAAGATAAATAAGAACAAACAACTTTGGTTTTTCACCACCTTACTAAAACTTTTAACATCTCTTTAGCAATATTTATTATTATGTTATATGTACAGGGTGTTTTAATACTACCGCATAACATTAATGACTTAAAACTTAAATAACTTGGTTAACTTAAATAGAACACCTTACATTTCTGTAGTTTGTTAAAAGCTGGAACAAATTACCTTTTAGTCGGTATTAGGGTTATCAACCCGTAACTCTAATCAGGTAAAATCGATTTATCTCAGAAACGGTTGTAAGTTGGTATAGGAACATGTTAAAGAACATACATTATTTTTATCTTACAATTCAAAAATGAAAAAAATACAGGGTGTTCTATTTAAAATAACCAGTTTTGATATAGTACGTGTTTCTGGAGCACTCTGTACAATCGAAAATATTTTTAAACTGTGGTTTCAAATAATCTCGATATATGTATGCTTTTCAGATTTCTTACATTATTAGTCGTTTTAGTGCTACAGAATAATTTGTTAGTAGTGCCCCACCCTGTGTTACGAGCAATCAAAAAACGCAATAACATACGGGGTGTTCCATTAGAACAAATATAACTTTGATGCGCCACACTTTTTTGGGGTATATTGTACATCCAAAATAATTTGAAAATGTTAAATTTATCAACCTGCAAACTACTAAGATGACAAAATTTGTAAATCTTTTACTGTTTTCCTATAAATCTTCATCTCGTTGGTGGTGATTCACTCTGTATATATTATATTGATGACTACAAAGAAGACGTTAATTCATAGCACTCTACATTTTTTATCATAGTAGCATTGCTAGTTATATCAAACCTTAATGTAAAACGGTTACTTTGGTTTGTTTAAAGGAATATTTCAGGCCTCTAAAATGCAAAACCCGACAAGTCGCACTTTTGTGACAGCAATGCTTTCGTTAATGACAGAGCTATCAATTTCTATACAGTTTTAATGCAAAACCGACAAGAAAACCGATAAGAAAACCAATATATGACCAAACGCTATTTGTATGCAAACGTTGACATGTCAACATCAACCAATAGAGTTGCTTGTAATAGTGTCACGTGATGCCTGATGACTTGCGCTGCCGTTGAACTGTTTCACTCTTCAGATTATTATTAAGTACGTAATTATTTTGTTGACATTCTACTGAGAAGTTGAGTTGTTATGACTAGTAATATTGTTTCAAATTCAACAATGAATGAATTGTTAGTGGTAGCAGAGAATAATACATCTCAAAGAGAATAACAACAACGTCAAAGCGTGAATTAGCTAAACAAAATCGGTAAGTTGTCAGATTGTATGTTCTGTTTGTTTCAAAATTTTGATTACGTTGTTTTTATAGATATGTACCGAAAAGTTTACCTGATTTTCTTCTATGTGGCCACAAAGGTAAACCACATCAACCTTATCAGTGTTCATCCTTGCTTACTACGAGGGATATCAAACATTTTCATGGTGCTTTTTTTAAGAAGCCTGATAAAATCGCTCAGGACCATTTTATATTAAAACACTGTACCACTTATATTTCCAAGAGTGCTAAAAAACAAAAGGAAGAGAAGAACAAACGAAATCACTGTCAGTATCTTACCATATTACAAGGAAAGGGTGGATTACTGGTCCATGTGTAGACAAACCTTCATGGGCATTTTGGGAGTAAAAAGACAGAATTCTGAACATATTAAAACGATATGAAAAAATGAAAATGAGATGCCTGTCGAACGCCGAGGAGAGACCGTATTAAAAAAAACAATAAACGAGCTGCTATAAAGACATTCGTAGAGTCACTGTCGTCTCATTACTGTCGTTCCAAAACTGCGCACAGATTTTATTTGCCATCCGAACTAAATATCCGGGAATAGACAATGTAAACCTCGACCGAGTCGTTTTTCAGATATTTTTTGTGAGAACATACAATGTTGGTTTTGGTATTCCGAAAACGGATCTATGTACCACATGTCTACAGTTTCAAGAAAAAATAAAGACTGTTACTGATCATGGCATAATTAATACACTGACGGTTCAGCAGCGTCTTCACAAAATTTGAGCAAACGCCTTTTATGAATTCTTAAAGAGAATCAAAAGAATCCGGGGGTTCTGATGTTTAGCTTCAATTGTCAAAAAAACTTGGCGCTTTCTAAAATTCCAGATCAAACTGCTTATTTCAGTTTGCAACTAAATTTTTACCATTTTACTATCGTTCAAGAGAGTTCTAAAAAGGAAGATTGAACTAAGATACAGTTAAGTAGTACGTATGAACTGAACTAAACCACCCAAGAGGATCTAATGACATAGAATTTGCACTGTATCACGTTCTAACAACTTATGAATTTAGTGACATTGTCAATCAATCAATCAATTTCAATTTATTTGTTTATTTATTTTAACAAAAGATTCGGTTTTTTCTTAACATAACAATACAAGCAACAACAAAAATAAAAAATTTCGCTCTTCTCTTCATTCTATTCTTATTACTACTTTTTTTTTCATCCACTTTCTTTTTTCCACTATCTTCTTCATCCACCCAATTCCTTCCACTCTCTTTCCCAACAACACTTTTCTCATTCTTTCGTCCGCTCTTCTTCACTACACTCTAATTTCAAATGCTCTACCCACTCCTACACATTCTACACTTCCCACCTTCGTCCTTCACTTATTTTCATTCTCTTTGATTCCTACTCCAAATCTTGCAATTAGTCTTTTATCTTCTAATGTAATTCTTCCGGTTATGTAATTCGGTTTTCCATCTGTTATTAATTCTTCATACTTCGTGTTGTATTTTCCTTCTCTAATTCTTGCTCTTCTTTCTTGTGCCTGTGTCTATCTATCTGTACTATTTCTTTTTCCATACTTCTTCCCCATCTCTTATCTTTTTATTTCTTTCCTTGCATATCTTCCTCTTTCATAATATCTTCTTCTAGCATCTTCGCCATATTTCCTGTTTCTTCTCTACTTCCTTCTAACATTCATATAATATCTTATTTTCTTTCTTGCTTTCCACCTTTTCTTCATACCGTATTGCCTTTTTCCTGTCTGTATCCTTATTTTTTCCAGTTTACATTCTTCTTCAACTATATAACCTGGTGTTTCCTTCTCCAAACCTAGTGTCCACTTTCAATACCTTTCCTGTATCTTCTCCAGTTTCTCCCATTCTCTCCATCCCACACTTCTGCTCCATACATCAACTCACCTTTTACTATTCTCTCAAATATCCATCTTCTTTTCTCCAAGTCTTTCGCAAATATTCTTTCTCCTATATCCCATGCCTCCCTTATTATTTTATTTTATTTTCTCAAGTTCCTTAATTTGGTCTTTGTCCTTGTAGTCGTACTTCACCATATACCCTAGGTATTTATATTTGTCTACCATCTCTATCTTTTCCTCTGCCCACTTTCATTTTCCTCCTTTTATTTTACCATTTTTCTTCTTAAACTCCATAATTTTTGTTTTTTTTACATTTAATTCTAATTTCTTTTTTTTTTTTCCGAATATTTATTTATCACTTTTATCATTCTTTCATTTCCTTATCTGTTTTTATCCAAGACCACCATATCATCTGCGTAGGCTAAAACCCACACTTTTCTTCTACTCGTCATTATCCTTCCTACTTGCTGTTCTTTAATCTTCTTCCTCCAAGTTTCTTACATACAAGAAAAATAAATCAGGGCTTAGTGGACACTCCTGTCTTAACCCTTTTGCTAACTTAAACTTTCTTCCCAGCTTTTCTCTTACTCTCGTTTCTTGTTTTTATACATTTATTCTATTGCATTTATTAAATCTTCGCTTGTATATTGGGCATATTATAGCTTCTTTCCATTTTTGGTAACCCTCATCCTTTCCATATTTTTTCAAATATTCCTCTTAATCTTTCTCTCATCTTTTCACCTGTGTATTTCCACTGCTCCCTCTGTGTTCCATCTGTGGCCACCAGTTTTTCCTTTATAATCTTATTTATCGCTTCTTCCATCTCCTTCTTTTCAATCCCTCCTTCTCTTACTTTGTTATTTTGCCTTTTTCTTCTTTTTTCTTTTGATTCTATGTCTTCCCCCTCCAATAACTTTTTACAATGTTGTTCTCTATTTGTCCCTTTCTATTTTTAGATCAGCTCTTTTTTTTCTTCCTTCTTTTCACAAACTTCAAACTTGTTCTTCGTTTCTTATTTCCTCGAGATCACTTTCTAACCTCATTTTAAATTCTTCTTTTTCCCTTTTGGCATTCTTCTTTAAATTCCATCCTAATTTTTTTATATTCTTTAATTGCCATTTTTCCTTTTTCCATTTTTTTTTCTTCTCCTCATTTCATTCCTTGCTTTCTGGCACTCTGCATTCCACCATTCATTTCTTTTCCCTAAATTTCCTGTTCTCACTCTATACTTTCTCTTTTCTGTTGCTTCTTCTATTTTTTTATTATTTTGTTTATCTCCTCCTCTATTTCTCCTTCTGAACTTTGTCCTTCCTCCATCTTTTTTCTATATTTTCTTCCGTCTATACCTTCATCTCTCTCCAATCTTTTCATTTTCTTCTCCCACTAAGGTCACTTCTAACGGTTGATGATCAGAATCTTCACTTTCACCAATTTTGAACTTTACTATGTCTTCCATACTTCTTTTATTTGGGATTACATAGTCTATTACCGACTCTCCTCTTCCTCCAATAAACCTGAATTCCTCTTTCCCTCCTTCCTCCATGTTTCTGTTTAATATTGTCCATCCTTTTTCCTCACAAAATTCTACCAATTCTTTTCCTTGCCTATTTATTATTTTATCCATTGATACTCTTTTCTTTACCCTTCCATTTACCATCATACCTCCTTTTCTCCTATCCTTGCATTAAAATCGCCTCCTAATATTAGTTTTTTATCTCTCTTTTCATTACTTTATCTATTTTTTTCTTAGTCGTTTCTATTTCTTTTCCATAAATTGTTATTATTTCATACCTTTCTCCTTCTTCTGTTTCTATATTGGTTTTCATCACCCCCATTATCAATTCCTCTCTTTCCTTTTTTTCATTCTTCTCTCACCTCTGTTATTATTTCTCCATTTGCTTTTCCCATCTTCTCTGTTTTTCCGCGAACTGTATGTCTCCATATAAATTCTTCCGGCATTTTGTCTTTCCACTCTTCCCAATCTTTCCCTACCATTCAGGTTTCAACTAGCCCCACCATTTTAAAATCCGCTAATATAACTCTAAAATTCCCTTCCTTTGTTTTTATTCCTCTCACATTCCAAAATAGTATTCTGTTTCTTCCCTGTTCCTTTCTACTTTCTCCCCTTTTTTTGATTTCTCCCTTTTTTCCCTTTTCCTCCCCAATTTTCTAGCTTTTGCTGCCTATTTTCTTACTTTTCCTTCTTTTTCTATCCATTTTCTTTCCTCTCCTTTCACCCACATTTTTTGGAATCCTATTTTTAATTTTTTTTCCTTCCTTTCTATATTTTTGCCTTTACCTTATCTTTGTTTGTATATGTCTTTCCTTTTTAGTCATGTCCTCGTCATAAAGATTCTCGTACCTCTTAACTTCTTTTTATTTCGTAATATCTCTAATTTTTCTTCTAAACTTCCTACCTTTATTAATACTACTAGTAACCAAGCCTATTTGAAAAATGACAAGAACAATTCGTAGTGTTTTCAAATATTACTTCATTTATAAAAGGTGCATTTTGGACTGTCAGAATAACATGCCTATGTTTCCTTGGATTTAATATGAGGCCACCGCTTCAGGTCAGAGGTCAAAGGTCAGGTCAACTTGGGACCTGTCTTAAAACATTCCCCTTGACATCCTGAACACTTTGATATACAAACATGCCTATGTTTTCTTGCTGATTTAATATCAAGTCACCAGCTTTAAGGCAGAGGTCAAACCCAACTCAACTTGTTGCACGTGACATCCCTAAACACTATATATAACATGCCTATGTTTCCCTAGTTTATACAAAGTCAGCGCTCCAGGTCAGAGGTCAAAGCAGTCAATTTAGGACCTATCTTAAAACATTTCCCATGACATCCTAAACACTTTGATATATAACATGCCTATGTTTCCCTAACTTTAATAAAAAGTCAACGGTTTCAGGTCAGAGGTCAAGGTTAGGTCCAACTTGTTCCCCATGACATCTAAACACTTTTGATATCTAACAATATTTTCCCAGTTATAATATAGGCACATATTGTGTCTTCTGGTCATATTTTTGGTCAAAATAACCTGCCCTTAGCATATTTCCCAATAGTTATAAATCACCCTGTATAACAACGTCCTTCACTCAAAACACGCGTTCCTTTCATACTTCACCTACACCAACAACAGATAGCTTTATTAATATTAATTGTTCTAAATCTACAGTTTTAGTCGGAGCGAGTTTACTTCACGTCTTAACACTTTGCACGCCGAATACCGAATCGTCAAAACCATTTGAATTTTTTGTGACGACTGTGGAGCACAAAATAAGAATTCCATAGTCATTGAAATGTTGTCTTATTGCCTGTTAAACGGAAGTCCTCTAAATATTAAAAAGTGGAGGTTATCTTTCCTGTGCAGTGGTAGGGCATCCCTCTAGACAAGCTTTTCGGTCAGATCAAAGAGAGAAGAGCCAATTTTTATTTTTTTGTTGTTGCTTGTATTGTTATGTTAGAAAAAACCGAATCTTTTTAAAATAAATAAACAAATAAATTGAAATTGATTGATTAGTTGACAGTGTCACTAAATTCATAAGTTGTTAGAACGAGATACAGTGCAAATGCTATTCATTAGATCTTCTTTGGGTGGTCTAGTTCAGTTCATACGTACTACCTATCTGTATCTTAGTTCAATCTTCCTTTTTACAACTCTCTTGAACGACAGTAAAATGGTAAAAATTTAGTTGCATACTGAAATAAGCAGTTTGATCTGGAATTTTAGAAAGTGCCAAGTTTTTTGACAATCGAAGCTATCATCGGAACCCCAGTTCTCTTGATTCTCTTTAAGAACCCAAAGGAAACCTAAAATTTCGTGTCAGAAGATACATAAAAATAATAAAGAAATGGGAAAAAGTAATCAAGTTAGAGTGGATGCACCAGTACTTGACTGAAAAACTAGGTACAATGTGTTCTAAAACCACCATCACAGTGGCACTTTCAATTTCAATTCTCCAAACGCATTTTGATTTCAAAAAACGGTAATGGTTATACACTAAGGGACGCATCCATGTACAAGAACAATGTGGGTTCTGAAAACTTCTTATTAGGTAGAGGACGCAAAATGAATATTAAACCAAACCGTATAGCAACGAAAGTACCGGTGAAGCACGATAAATTGATTATATAACCAAATTAATTGAGAAGAATGGCAAAAAAATAAATCGTTAAAATTTTTCAATAATGTTTTTAAGAAAAATCTTGTGGCATCAACGTTAGGATTAACTGCAACAACAGGTGAAAAACCCAGTGTGAAGCTTAGAAGAGCCTTCTGAGCCACAGGAAAATCTGTATGCCAAAAATTTAAGTTTTGGAATATGAACTTTTACACTCAATTAAGTCGATACTTTTTTTGTGACTGCTAGTTTGAATTTCGCAATAAAAAAATCAAAATTAAGTAGTTTATTTTATGTTCAGTTAATTTAACCAATAATTTCTAGTCAAAACCCGACTAGTCACAATTTTAATCTCAATTTAAAGAAGAACCAACCATACTGGATTTTGGCCTCTAAGCTATTCGGTAAGGCATACACCCTTAGAGTGGTTAAAATTTCGTTATCCTGTGATTAATAATAACTCGTTGAGAAGTTTTTCGCGCTTCCGCTAAAATTTGTTTAAATGGACTTGTCGGGTTTTTGCATTTAAAGGGACTGATTTGCTTGATACAAAAAATATTGTACAAACATCTTACATTCGCGATATGTAGGAAAAACTTCTTCCCGAACTTGGTTCGTAATATTAATACGTTTATTATCATATACAGGGTGGTCCAAAAATAGGTCTAAACTATACTACGCTACTAACGATAAAACGTTATGAAAATTTTTTTATTTATTATGAACAAAAGTGTTCTTTCAATTTTTCGTTAGTATAATATTTTTGAGAAAAATCGTTTTCTTTAATGTATGTTTGTTCTCATCAAAAAATTATAAAGGTAAAGTTGTCATTGAAAAACAAATGAAAAACTCAAAATTTTATTTTTGTTATTTATAAATTTATTTTAAAATAAATATCAACAATAAAAAAATAACTTAACAATTAATATTACATTTACATCTTACAAGGAATGCTCAAAATGTTGCACTTGTGACTCCACACATGCCATGATTTTAAACTTTTTTAACTTTTTATCAACATTTATGTTATAAAAATGAAATAAAAAATACAACTACGGTCATAAAAACAATTGCAGTTGTTTAATTCAGAAAGTCTCCTATTATTTATTTAAAATTAGTATTTTGATTTTAAATCAAACGAAAAACAGACATTAAAAGAAAACCATTTTTCTCGAAAAATATTACATTAACGAAAAAATTGAAAGAACACTTTTTTGTCTGTAATAAAGTACTTAGGGTAAAGGGAGGACAGTTGGACCACCTTTTAAAAAGACGCAACAACTTCTTTATTATTTAACAAAATCTTTTCAAAATAATGCCACAACATAGAGCAACGAATTGTTAACTTATATATTTTTACTAATAACCTAGCGAACAGTGTTATTTTAGAATAAAAGAAAATTAAATAATAAAAATGGTCCATCTCTCCTACCCCTACGAGGAGAGATGGACTTCGTAGGGTAGGAGAGATGGACCCTACTATATTTATGGTTTTGCTTGGTAAGTTTAATTCCGCAAGTTTGACAGGTATTTTTATAAGACGTGCAGTCCTCATGCAACCAACGCCGGCATATAGTACATTCTATCCAGGCAACTTTCTTCTCGGTAAGTCGATAATCTTCATTACATCCCACGCATTCGTTTTCTAGGTCGCTGAAATGTTCAGCCTCACTGGAAGTGTCGTTGAAAATCGGCTCATCTGAATCTGAAGAAGATGAGTTACATCTACGTTTTTTATTACTTTTTGAGTTTGTTTTCCTGCTGTTGTTTTTAGTTTATTTTCCTTGTCCTTTCTCTTATTTTCTTCTTTCTGTACCTTGGCTTTTGTATTCTTTTCTTGTTTTTCTGCTTTAGAGCTCTTCTTTTCTTCTTTAGCCTTCCTTATTTCTTCTTTCTTTACTAGAGCTTCCTTTCGCTCTTGTATATATTCTGGTGAATTAATAACACCACTTACTACTTTCTTACGTACTCTTTTTAAAGCGGAAGTTATTATTGGCACAGGTGAGACCACCTCTAATGCTTTTCCAGGTGTTATATCTTCCTGTTCAATTACGTTGTCCGGAGTGATTGCCCTCCGTTGAACACCAGATGATCCAGCTTGTGGGGAGTTAGTTGTGTTACCCACCCGTTCTTGAGGTTGCATGTGACTTAGTTCTAGAGACTTTTCCTCCTCCAACAAAAATGCATGGTCTGGAATTTTCTCCGAATTAAATGGAAGTATTCCAGTTGCTCTAAATGCTGAGACCGCATTGTCGACTGTTGCTGCTTTTCCCCAAGATTCACCTAAGAGCCTTCCAAACTGCAGCCTGTTAAGTTTCCTGTTTGGATTATTTAAAATCATGTGTCTGCAGGCTTCGTAAAACTTCTGTTTCAGTGATTTGAAGAAGGCACGGTCTAATGGTTGCAGGTAGTGGGATGTATGTGGTGGTAAACAGTACAAAATTACATCATTTTGTTCTGCTGTTTCTAGTAGACCAATGTTAGTAGTGTGCGATGAATGGCCATCCATTAAAAGCATAACCTTTCCAGGACTTTTTCTAGGGAGAAAGTGAGTCGTGAACCAGTCTAAGAATATCTCGGAAGTAACGTACGCCGATTTTTGTGACATTTGTATTCGCGCTCCGGGAGGCATGTCATCACACCATTCTTCTTTTCTATTTTTACCTTTAAAAATGCAGTAAGGTGGTAAATAGATTCCTTCTGCACTAATGCATGCGATTATACTTATGGTTTCTCCTTTCTCACTAGAGCTAATGCTAGGGACAGCTTTAGATCCTTTGGCAGCAACAACCTGTCCAGCTCTGGTATTCAATTGAAGGCCGGTCTCATCTGTGTTGTACACATTAGCAGGCTTATCAAAGAGAGAGTTGTCTTGAAGAATTCTTTCAAGGTTCTCAAAGTAATTTTTAACAATATCTCTGGACATGCCTCGGGCTCGAGCCACTGATGTATTTTCAGCTTTTCGGATAGAAAGCTCTTGTCTTCTTCTTAAAAAGACTGCAACCATTTTTACCAGCCTTTCCTGTAAGTGGAAAAACATAATGAAAAAATTTTACTATGTAAACCGGTTAGCTTAAAGTTTACCTTCACTATGGTTAAATTTATGTGGAATGCCTAGTTTATTCGCTAGTTTGTATGCCATTATACAAACTTCTTCTCTTGTTGGTGCAAAACCATGTTGCTGTAGTTTTTAATGTGATTGGCCAGTTTTCCTTCAGCATTTTCGCCTAGCATGGAATCAGGGCCTAGTCTTTGTTGTTTCTCAAAATTAGTTGTTTTTAGTCGTCGTTTTAATGTAGTTTTGGGATTCCAAACGTTGTAGCTGCCTCATTTACACCCAGTTCATTGGATATTACAGCATTTACTGCAAGATTTAAACTTTCGCCACTCCAACATCCCCTTGGCGTGGTATTTCTTTGCGAAGGTATCTGTTTGGCATTCTTATTTCGCCTAAAAATAAATAAGCTTCGTTAGTCTTCCCTATATTTTACTGGTCCATCTTTCCTACCTAACACTGGTCCATCTATCCTCAAACAAGAGGAGAGATGGACCAGATAATAACAGACAAAAAAATGCGTTCAAGTAAAAATTTTAAGGTTATGGTACACAAAAACTTCTAACTCGTCTTTATATTTATAAAAAATGGTATTATCTTACCTAGCACACACAGGATTTGAAAAATTTTAACCACTGACAAAAGTTTTAACACTTGAAAAAATATTATTTTGCTCAAAACTTTTAAACACACCACCATAGAAACTAACCAAACAATGTACCGTTACGAACTGAAGGTGGCTCCCAAACACCGCTTCACAGAGCACGCCTTGTTGCCAGACTTACTGAAATATTCGTAGTAGTCCATCTCTCCTCCTGGTCCATCTCTCCTCCCTTTACCCTATTCTAAACTTCGTACAGGGTGATCAAAATTTCTAAGATTTACATCTATTTTTAGTAATATCCTGAAAGCTACCCTAGTATCTAAGCTACTGCTTAATATATTTTTTTAAAACTTTAATAAATTGTGTACCATATTAACATATTTTACCATACAAATTTCAGATTGTTTCTTTAACTCACTTCTGAGATAATAAGAAAAAACCAATTTTAAATAAAACTTTACACAGCCGTACCTCCTTAATTATTTGAAGATTTGAATTGTTTTGCAACATTTGCAACAAATAAAATCAGAGTAAATTGCATTCTAGATAACGAACAATGTAGGTAAATCAACAAATAGTCCGTACAAAGCTTCTAATATGGAGTATATTACACATGTTCGGGATAACAGCGTTTTTTGTGCCTGTTTTACGTGTGCTCTTAATTGTTTAATAGGTAGTGCAAAAATTCATTTAACATTCTAGAAATTGTTAGAACATCATATATTTTCAGTTACATATGCTGGCGTTGTGTAATTGCACTGTCGGTTTTAATTACTTCGTTTTGGTAAATAATTGAGTTAAAAAAAGGTGGTTTTTAAAATTTACTGTTACACTAAAATACTTATGAAAATATTCTGAAAGCAAGCGTCATTAGAAAATGTTTCAAATTCATAAAAATCTCTTGATTTAAGCGAAACTTTTTGCATTTTAAACCAATATATTAATGATTTATGCGGTGACAAAAACAGAGATTTTTACGACCCACATTTTTGAAAAATCATAATTGATTTAAGTTTTAAATAAAATGTACTCAACATCACGTTTATAAAGTTACTTAAGTAATTATTTTGACAACGGGCACTTTTGTAAATGCTACAATTTACCTTGAATACCTAGTACCTTAACCTTACGAGTTTTGTAATCCTTTTTCTACCTCGGGTGCCATCAACCCTGGCGGAACTCGGGTTATAATAGAATATATGAGCACTAGCAAAATAATCTGTTAGTTCGAAAAGATTCTCCATTAGATAGATTGTATCTTTAATGAATAATATTCATTTTTGCCATACACCAAACTTACCCAGTTTAAATTTTTGTGAAAGGTACGAACATTAATCTTTTTTTAGTAAATGCCTGGATTGATCCTAGTAATACAAAACCTTAAATACTATTATTAATGTATTCTACAATTAAAAAATAATTTAGCTAATTCATTTGAAACGAAAAAAAATTACTACTAAAAATTAACAACGAGGGTATCATTTTCAATTACTAAGCTACTTTACGTCTAATTATAGTTTTGAATGATTAATAACAAATGTAAAAGTAAAAATTTTAATAAAACACCCAGAAGCAACAATTTTTTTTAACAAGTAATTAAGTTGAATGTAACAAGTACTTCTTTTAATTGCAACAGACACAATTTAAACAGTTATCTTCGTAAATATACGTCGCTAGCTATAATTTTCAAATTAAAATGAATGCGCACTAAAATAGATCTAATTCTATAATTACATATTTATTATTCGTGTAGAATAGATACAGTGTGCATTGAATAAACATGTATGTACGTTTAATTCAAATCAATACGAATTTGTGTAATTACTTATAGTTCGTCGGTATTTGGCCAATTAATCAATGTCGTTTTGTAAATCATATGGACAGTTCGTTTTAAGTTGATGGTTCCTTAGAAAGAAAGTGAGTTTTATTTTTGGTTTAAAATAATTATAAAACTTACTTTCTTTGACATATACTTTATTACTCTGTGTAAATTGATTTATTTAATTTTTTTAATATGACATTTAGTGAGCTAGGGTTGAAATGTAGGATACTCTTCACTTCATTTTTTTATTGTTATTGTTTTACTGCAATGTATCCTTATAGTCAAGAACAATATAAAACGGTTTGTGGCCCTCCGGCAAAGGGTAAACTGTAAAAAAAGTTGATTTAAAACAAGTTCAGTTTTTTCTGTTCGAAATTAATTAATATCAAAGTCGTTCGTTACGTTCAACGATGAAAAAGTGAACAAACTGATTATGCAAAAATGCTATCGAGCTTGTGTTCTAAATTCATAAATGTGCATTAAAAGAAGAGAAAAAACTAGAAGCATGTGAATCTCGAGGTTTGCGGGTCCAGCTTGCAGCTTCTGGACGGGTGTCACAGTTGTCGGCTTGCTTGGCCATGCGCCGCGAGTCGATGGCACGCGCTGTAGACCCTCGGAAGCGCTCGCAAGAACCCTCATCAAAGTGGAGGGGATGAGCTCAAACGCCACTACAAAGACTTAGGTAACGTTATGCCAGGTATCATTCCGGGTGTTGATCTCTAGTAGGTAGTGTTAACTTCTTCAGCCACCTTTTTACGTATATATTAATATTTATACGAAGATTTTCTCTGCTCATTTTTAACCCTGCGCTTGTATTTTGTTGGTGTTTTAACTCAGACTTTTATTAGTGCGCGAATCGTGAAGAAATGCTCATGGCTGCCGTCCAAGGTGTCAATAATATGACGTTAAATCAGCAAGAAAAAATGTACGACGTCGTTCCTGCGAGTTGTATTATTGTTAACGCCGGTTATGGCCAAGCGTCGACAAATTCGGTTATTCAGGGTAAAAGAGTTTTAGCTCCAGCACCCGAACGCAACACGGTACTTATTACAAATAACGCAGATATACGCTGCAAAAGAAAAATTCAATTTATTCCACATTCTGGATCAAATATTCAACCGGCTTCAGTTGCACGACGAAACGCGCGTGAAAGAAATCGTGTGAAACAAGTAAACAACGGATTTGCAGCTCTCAGACAACACATACCATCCACAGTTTTATCATCTTATTCTCCACAAACCCCAAATACTTCCACAGGAAGGGGCGCAAATAAAAAACTCAGTAAAGTCGAAACTTTAAAAATGGCAGTTGAATACATAAGAAGTCTTCAGCAAATGCTCGAAGATCACGAAGCAGAGATGTCATCAAAAAGTCCGATTAGTGATAATACAATAAGTGAAAATCGTTTTTATACGAGTAGTCCAGATTCAATTTCTCAGCAGTTCACAAATTATCCCTTAATTCTCCCAACGCCGCCGGCGTCGGAATCATCTTCGTCACCTACGCCATCGCACACTTCAGAAGGTTCAACACCTGTTTTTACATCCGCGACAGTGTATAAACGATGCGGTTACGACAATTATGATCCCCACAGTCCAGAAGACGAAGAACTGTTAGACGCAATCTTTTCCTGGCAGCAGAACTCATAACAAATTTACTTACGGTAAGTACGTTTTTTAACAACCCTCCGTTATAAAAATAGCTCGAGTGCAAAAAAATATTATCTACCCATATTTACGGTCGGTAGATTTAAAAAACAGTCTAGACTCTTAAAAGCCCTATTTTTTTGTGAATTTGGAGTAAAAAAGCGATTGCGTTATAAATTATGCAAGGTCGCTTCTTCATGCGTAAATTTAGAAAAGAATATCGGTAGGGTAAAAAACATCCATACACCCTAATCACCTTTTTCGAGTTTATTACTTTAGTTGCAAGAAAATTCAGGTAAAAAAGGTATCCCAATTGTTCGCTGCTAGACAATACGACGCTATATTTTTGAAAATGATCTCCAAATATTAAAAAGTTAAAAATTTTTGCGCAAAAAAAAATTAGCTTCCGTTATGATTTTAATGTTTAAATATTTGGACAAATTTAAAGCGTCTGTAAATCGCTTTTCTTGCAACACGTGCTTGTAACCCGGAAACTATGAAAGTTGCACTTAATTAATAACATGTGGTTTTAGTTATATATTTCGAGAGTTCCAGTCAAAACAGTCATTTCCGAAAAGCCACCCTCTTAAGACCGGAATGTATAACTTAATTATTCACAGCGCACCGTCCAAATTGATACATTCATATTTTACGGTATAATTTAGAATAATAGCGTTGATTATTTAAGATAAGCATTACTTTCCGGCATCAAACAACGTCTGCTCTGTATATACGAGCATATCTAATCACTACCTATAAACCTTGATACCTGGGCAACCGCCCTTGCCGGCGTCGTTTTACCTGGCGGTGTGGTTATAATCCCTCTTCGCCCCTCTGGATTTCCTTTTGCCGTGATTTCCTATTCAGCTTATATTTTGTTAGGTCCGCTGGAGTTTTTGTGTCGTACCTTTAAGCATTATTAAGACGAAGGGATCTTGCGAACTGGTTCTTAAGAAACTGAATAATCATAAAAGAAATATGTCTCAAGGCAAGTTCATTTACCCAGCAGCCCTAAACAATACAGTCTGCGAAATAGAAAAACGACACGCTCTTTTCTACTCTCGAATTCCGTTGCTTACCTTTTTGATTTATATTATTCGAGATCGAGCGTGTATACTTATGGATCAAAGCAGGTAGCAGCAAAACGCGCGACAATTCAGTTAAATGCAATTTTTTTCCTTCTTAAGTTGAGGTAGGTAAAAACTTTCAATATTTAATTGAAGGTGTTCTGTAGGTGGTAGGCGTGTATACGCTTTTTAACGTACATTTAAATCACGTCAAGACGATTATTCACGGTCATCAATATGCATCAATACGCAACTTAATGAATTACACTCCTCAATCGTTAAACCATCGACGTCTTTGGCACTGACAGATGACAACAGGAAAATACGTTTTCCGTTCGCACGAAAAAAAGTAAAAGTCGTGAGAATCTCCCGAAACTATGCCATTTTTTTGTGGAACCAATCTCGGAGCAAATTGATTAGAAAATTAAAAAGACTTGTCCGCGGCGCCAGACGTGCGTGAATTTATTTTACATTAATTCCAGTTCAAAACCCGTTCTAATTGCTGCCCTATCCCAACATCAGCGGACCCAGAAAATCAAGTACAATGCACAAACGAAAATAAACACTGTTTTTTTTTTGAAAATTTTTAATAAAAGCCTAGATTGTACGAAAGCTCATATTAAAATTTTCAAGGGTATCTGTAATTACTCTGATGCGACCAAGATGAGATTTAATTTAGATTAAGAAACTCGTTCGAGATAATTTTAGTTTCCTTGTTTTTATACCTGATTTTTTGCAATTATATTTTATATCTTATGTCATAAAGGTTTTTTCATTGTTACAGATTCCAAACCGATCGGTTCATCTAATCAAACATCGTTACTCATCATTCCTCAATCCCAGTGCCTTCATTCATTCCAAACAGTGATATTGTTGAATCTCAATTAAGGACTTTTTCGTAAAAATTTATCATTGTTATCTAGTCATTGTTTGTAAATATGTTGTACAAAATTGTTCATTGTAAAAAGAGATAATACGCTTCAACTCTGTATATATGTATATGTATGTGTTCGAGAAAATGAAACTAATTCATTTTCTTCTTCAATTTAATGTTATTGTTAGTTATTCTTTAATTTGTTTATAGTTTATGATAAGAAAATGTACTTCAACCCGAGTGCTTTCTAAAAATATAATGTGCCTTAAAAGAGAGCTACGCATTGGAAGGTACCAACTTTTGTGTTACCTATTTAATTACCTATTATTAGTGTCAACAAATGCCATTTTCTCAAAAGAAAAACAATACTAGTACTGGTAAGATTCATAATTTTACGTACTTAAACAAAAATCTTACCAGTGACCAAAGCCAGTGTTTTTATTCCTCATTTTATAGTAGCTTTTAAGTATTTTTATATGGTACTCTTTTCTATTTTTTATAATTGTAATCTAAGATTTTTGTAATGACGAAATACAGTTTACATTTTTATACATGTTTTGTTTTATTTAATAATTAATTAGCAAACATTAGTTGTACAGTTTCATTCGTTAAAGTGGTTAAAAAGGAAGACCAAGTATTATTGTAATTATAATAAAATCAAAGACAGTAAGTATCACAAAATAATTATAAGCATATGGATTTATTTAGGTTTTAGAAAAATATCTTTTAAAATAAGGTGCGTATTGGCAATAAACCCTCTTATGGATTTACACAAAAATTTATTGGTGTATATACTAATTTTTCTACTTACTAGCCAAATTTAATGTCCTTAAAATAAAAAATGAAACAAACAATTTTCGTTTAAGCGAAATTGTGGTACAATAATGGCCACAAAGTATTGCACAGGAATGCAAATAAATCAAAAGCATTAAAAGCTACATACGTTGATAAACCAACTGCAACTGATTCACTAAACACTTGTGTGACATATTTCACCTTTATTTTCTGAAAATTATTTGGGTGATATGTAAATTAGTTGATTTAGGAGCAAATCGCAGCGGTTTAGATTTGTCTGACATGTAGAAATTTTAATGTCTTTCCAAAATGCTTTTTGTTATTAAAGATTATATCGTATTTAATCAAGTTATTTTGCACCGACTTCAATAAATAGGAGACATCGTAGAAATAATAGATTTTCTTATCGTTTACGAGAAGGTTTGGTTTTTTTCAGGTGACACATATATTCTTTTAATTAGGCTTAGAAAATTTTACTACTGCCCTAACATTCGGACCGCATTGTAATTGTAGCTTTTCTATGCAGTCTAATACTATCGACTTCAATTTGTCACCTTTACATATCGTATTTGTAAAGATGTAGCACAAGAGTTGTTTAAATTTTTATATATAACTCTAACCATGATCACGTAGCAGTTTGAGCTTTTCAAAAAATTTAATACCTACTTTAAAATTAACATTTTGGGGCTCGTAAAATATAATTTTAGTGAAAATTTTTGCTCAGTAGAAATCAATGACATCAATTAATTTGAAGTCATCTGATTAAAGACAACCAATCAGGACAACATTACACTGAAAACAGATCACATGGGCTGTTTTCACTCACGTTGCCATGGATACATATTAATTTATTTCGATTTTGACGTTTCAAATATTTATATTTCAAAATGTCACGATTTGGTTCTAATACGGACATCATAATCAAATTATTAACAGCATCCGTAGTGGAAATTCATCTTCATCAGTTATAGAAACTAACACGTCTGGATCTTCATTTAACTTTTCTAATTGTTCTTTTTGTTAATTGCACCTTTAAATAAATTGTTTTTGCTCTGCATTTTTTCTATAATTTGCAAAAAATTTTCTATCAAATAACCCTCGAACATTGATAATGCTCAAAAAATTTTATAACAACTTTTTCAAGCTTGTTGCTTTAGAAACAGACCTCCGCCTACGGCGTCGGTCTGTTTTCAAGCAACAAGCTTTGAAATCTGTTATAAAATTTTTCGACAATTATCAATGTCCTTGGGTTATTACTACTGAAAATTGTTTGTATTCCGTATTTATCTCCTGCTTCTTAGTGGTTTATTTTTTTAAGTCCACTTCGGCTGTCACAATTTGTGCTCTGCTTTCGGGAAGTAATCGTTGGGAGATGTTAACTTCAATTGAAGTGCTTTCTTTTCACGATGCAATTTAAGAATGTTTCTCCGTAATTTTCTTTACCTAAGAGTATTTGAGCTGCAAGCTTGAGTAGTTTTGGTATAGCTAGAGATGTTAACGGGCATTTATTGCTTCGCCATATACCTTGCATCATTTGAATATTGGGTTTCAAGAAATTGACACTTGTAATTCATTTAGGAATGGCAAGTGTTCACTACATACTCGTTTTAGTTTACCAGTCGAATTTGTAACATTTTCACTCGCTTAGGTGTTTTTGGATTCTTAAACTTTCCAAAACTAATAATAACACATCAAGAACAGTGTATTGCATTCATTAATAGGATTGGCTTACACGGGTTATTTAAAAAAAAATAGATCTCACTTCCTTCGAATTGAGTTTTATGGGTTTTTGAAGAAACTTCGTTCTACAACTTTCAAAAACCTATGAAATTCAGCATACGGAAAATTAGTCAAAGAATTCAATTTTTTTAGTTTACCAGTCAAATTTGTAACATTTTCACTCGCTTGGGTTTTTTTGTTCCTAAGCTTTCTATAACTAATAAAATAATACATCAGTAACAGTGTATCTGCACCCATTAATAGAATTAGCTTGCTTGATTTATTTAAAAAAAATTAGACCTTACTTCCTTTGGATTGAGTTTTATGGGTTTTTTAAATAACTTCGTTCTAACACTTTCAAAAACCCATGACATCGGGCATTCGTGTATGTAGAAGTTTAGTCAAAAAATTCTATTTTGTTAGTATACCTCTCGAGTTTGTAACATTTTCAGTTCCTTGGGTTTTTTGGTTTCCTAAGCTTTCTATAACTAATAACAGAATACATCAGTAACAGTGTATCTGCACTCTATTAATAGAATTAGCTTGCTAGATTTATTTTAAAAAAATTAGACCTTATTTCCTTTGGATTAAGTTTTATGGGTTTTTGAAAAAACTTCGTTCTAAAACTTTCAAAAACCCATGAAATTGGGCATTTGTGTATGTAGAAGTTTACTCAAAGAATTCAATTTTGTTAGATTACTAGTCGAATTTGTAACATTTTTACTGGTTCGGTTTTTTTGGATTCGTAAACTTTCCAAAACTAATAATAATACATCAAGAACAGTGTATTGCACTTATCAATATAAATGGCTTGCTTGGGTTATTTAAAAAACAATAGATCTCACTTCCTTCGGATTAAGTTTTATGGGTTTTTGAAAACTTCTGTTCAAAACTTTCTATCTAAAGTTTCTATCTAAAGTTTTTAGAGTCGAGATTTTTATGCAACAGATCGGACCTTCCAGTTTCTGTTAACCATTCAAAATACCTACAACAAAATGTTTGTAATTTACTTAAAATTCTTGATGTAACTTAACTCGCCTGGTTAAATCTCCTTTGGGAAACCTGAAAAAACTGATTCTACCATCATATTTAATAAATAAATAAATTCAGGTTATGTATTTGCGGTTATGGGATGGGGGCGCGAATTTTAAACTAATGGCATTTTTTTATTCAAATAATTTTATCGTGTTAGGTAATTTTAAGCAGCAAATACGTTAGAGATAATCTACTGGATATAGAAAATTATGTTTCACTCGTTTTTGTTAAACAACTATTCTTAGATTCTCAAAAAAAATTGAATTTGTCCATTATTAACCTAGGTCAACAATAGAAAAAATTATTAACCACTAATAGAGAAATTCAACTTCTCAGTTGGCTAGGAGATGCAATAATTGTCCACTTCACAGCTAGTAGTAGAAAAACATAATTTTTTTTATTGTAAATTCGAGTGTATGAAAAGAAAGACCCCTACATATTATATTTTTCTGTTAAAATTTTACACAAAAATGTTCTGTTCGGATGAAAATGAATGAGGTTATGAAGTACAAAATATGTGTTACTAACTTTATTCTATTTAAGAACTTATAAACGATACAAAATAAGTATATTTTTTAAGGATTTAATGGATTCTGTAAGGAAATTATATTAAAATAATAACATGCAAGATTAGGTTTAGTGAATGCAGAGGTCATTGAATAATGTTATTTATTCCTATTTATTGAGCATTAACCTAGAAGTTGATAAGTTCTCTGTAGTTATGAGTAGGTATATGTGCATCCTGCTGAAAATATGGATTCTGTCTTATGAAAACCTATTTATTTTTATTCTGGTAAATAGTATATCCACTCTATTAAACATTCGTAAGTATTTCTGTGAGTTTATTTATTTCAACGTGATAGTCGTAATAACAAATGTAGATGATATATAAATACTAATGGGCTAATTAATTAAAGGTAATTTGATTAAGGTTATTGTTGTTCATTGCCCCATAGTTACTGACATTAAGAAGCAAATATTATTAACGATTTGAATGTAAACAGTGCCCTAAGGTCAAAGGCAAAGACAATTATGACATTTTCTTTACTCTCCTAACCGTTTTGTTAGTTGCAAGTATTAGTTCAAATATATTAAAATACCCACAACTGATGATCCTTCTCCCAAACATCGGTTTATTATTAACAATTTTTAAATGTGTATTTCACATTTATATATACAGTATGAGTGTAAAGTATGGAATACAATTCATTATATTTTTATCTCTATTTTCATGCAATTTTTCTCGGACAGGTCAATTTTTATTTTTAAATTCCCATCTTTTGGTATAAATCAACCCATTCTATCTCCACCAGTATAAAAAACTGGAAAATTTTAAATATGACAATGGGGGTCAAAAGTTACATTTTCGGAAAGACCATTTCATCTTCTATGCAGCAATGTAAGCATCTTGAATTTCGGTCGATTAGAACAGGAAAAATCCAATGATCGGCAAAAATATCGTCTAAAAAGTTACGTACTAGTCTAGCATAGTGAGGTGGCGCCTCATCTTGCTGGTACCATAAGGAATGATGTGACAAGTCTGGATCATTTGGATGTGGGTATAATTGTGTCAGTGAGGAACTAACTTGTCTTTCAAAAACTTTAAATACATTTCTCCTGTTAAATTATCCTCAAGATCCACTCCACAATTCGCCCAAACATTAACTTTTGGGGGTGCTGCGTATAATGTTGTCGCTTTCAGTGAGGATTTACAGGAGCCCAGTATCGCAAATTTTGACAATTTACATCTCCCGTAAGAGTAAATTTTGCTTCGTCCAAAAAAATTATTCTAGCCGCCAACCTCTGGTCTCGATTATACAATTCCATCATTGTCTCGTAGATCTCTATTCGATGATTTAGATCATCTTCACTTAATTCATGTACCAGCTTAAGCTTATAAAGATGCCATTTTTCAAATTTTAAATACTTAACCACTAATTTCTGACTTATTCCATTTTCTAAAGTTAATTTACGGGTTGTTCTATGTGGGTTTTCTTGCAGGGCAATTGACATATTAAGCCTAGTATCAATAGAAACCTTTTGGCGCACAGTTTTGGGCCGATCTTTACATTTCCTTCTTCCCAGAACTTGGTTTGTAATTTACTAACTTTGCCAATTGAGTGATAGTTTTGCCAGGATATTTTTATTAAATAAAGTGCAGACTTTCGTCTGAGAGCTACTATTATCACCACTACCAAGCAAAACTAAATTTAAATCTTTTCTTTTCAGTTAACCGGGCCATTCTGTATAACTTGATAGATTTAAGATATTATAGCAGTTCGTTCAATTTTATTCCAATCGCCCAATTTTAAAACAATTACATTACTAAATAGAAGATGAAAAGATCTTTCCAAAAATGTAACTTTTGACTACTAGTACCATTTAAAATTTTCAAATTACCCTTCGTTGCACCGCCACTGGTTGTGATAGAAATGTATCATTTATGCAAATAGGTGGGAATTTGGGTAATGCTTTCAGAGAACTATTGTTTGCGTCGATTGATTAATAGAAAATACAACCAAAAATTATTAGTGTAGAAAAAATGTTTAAAGGTTACTTAGAAATGTATTTAGAGTTTTTGAAAGATGTGTTAGTTCCCGCACTGACGCAATTACACCCACATCCAAATGATCCAGACTTGCCACATTATTCCTTATTGTACCAGCACCAGATAGAGCGCTACCTCACTATGCTAGACTAGTACGAAACTTTGTAGACGATATTTTGGCCGATCATTGGATTTTTCTTGTTCTAATCAACCGATGTTGAAGATGCTTACATTGCTGAATAGAGGATAAAATGGTCTTTTCGAAAATGTAACTTTTGACCCCTATTGTCATTTAAAGATTTTTGTTGCCCTTTGTTCGCTGCCACTGGTGGAGATAGAAAGGGTTGATTTATACCAAAATATGAAAATTTAAAAATAAAAAATGATCTGTCCGAGAAAAATTGCATAAAAATAAGGATAAAAATTTAATAAATTTTATTCCATACTTTACACTCACACTGTATATATATTTATTAATCAATCAGTATTGATCCTATACCACTCCAATAGACGGGGAGGTGAATGATTAAAAAAATGAAAAAAAAAACTAACGTATCTATAACTGAGTCACCGTGAAGTGAACTGAGGCAATTCGAGATTTGTACAGATAATAAATGTGGCTCTGGTTTACCTGTTTTATTATTATATTGTTTATACGACATTCATAACAAGATCTAGGTGAAATCCACATCATTCATGTGCTGATTCAAGATTTGAAAGATGCAGAAAAGCATGCTGATTATGACGGCCAATTTCTGCAAATGGAAGACATTTTTATATTGACAACATAACAACAAACAGTTGATGCCTACGTCATTTTTATTCGTTAAAAACAACGTGCAACAAACGGCAAGGGTGTAATATCTACCGTAAAATTCAAACTCGACCCTTATTCACTTTCATTTAAGAATACTGATTTTCTGACGTAGGAGAAAATAAAGGTAATTAAAAAAAATGATTTCATATTTTTTCTTAAGAAATATTCACTCCCTTGTCGTCAAGATATTCTGCACATAAATACATGGCATTCGTCTGTAGTAGCAATATTCCGTGAAGTGTTTGAATTCTGATAAATTGGTAGGATGTCAACACATCCCAATACCTCGCTAGAACTTCGTTTTTTAATGAGAACCTTTTTTGTCTGGTTCTGTAGATCAACGCCAAAGAAATATAAAGTGACCTTCTTTAATATGTCTTCTAAAAGTAAGGGTGTAAACATGCTGCAACGTTAAAAGTTAAAATTTTACTAAAGTTGGTGAGAATTCTAGTAAACTGTATAACATATAAAATATAAAAAGCAAGAGTGTATATATAACAACAGTGAAGCTTTTAAAAAATATGAGGTATTTAATTAATTTGATTTATCTTCTAAAATTAAAGTTGAAGACTATTATCTTACTAGGGATTCCTTGAAGTGGAGGGACAAAATTAAATCACTACCCTGGATTCAATGTGCAGGCGTCTCGCCCAACCTATGCAGGCTTTTTCAAGGCTTCTTGAAACTAAGGCGTGACAGTCACATCTAGCATACTACATAAAACCAACAAACTGTACAATGCATTAATCATTTAGATTGACGGCCGTCACAAATTAAAAGATATTTATAAATTAAATAAATAAATATATATTATTACGACACTCTATAGCACGAACGGACGAACAATATAAACAAATTCTTGCAATCACATAGAGCAGTAAAAAATATGTAATGTATTGTTACTTCCAAAAATAGGATAAGAATAAATATCTAGTCATTTTTAATTATTGTATAAATTATATAATGCTTATTTTACGTGTTAGAATTAACTTGTTAAAATTGGTAGCCTTATTAAAATTAAATTTCATTTTTAAATTAATTGTAAATGGTAGCTATAGTTTGAATTAATTAACAATTAATTATTTTTTTTTAATTTATTAATGTTTGGCTACTAGGTTTAATTTTGCTTATAATATTATTGTAAATGCTGTTTAGATTTTGTGTATCTGTATTGAAGTTAATATTTAAACGATGAGTATTAATAAAAATCATTTCAGATACCAGTCTTTTTTTTTGTAATTATGTTATACATCGAGAATAAAAGATTTTTCAAAATTGAACGCCTATCCTGTCATTATACAGTGTGTCGACAGTCATATGTCTTCAGTCTTATTGTTACAGTTGTCTTGATGTAGTTTCTGTTTAGTCTATCCGATATAACATTTTTGGCAATTGTTACAATTTATCTTATACATAACTTTGGATCTGTCTTGTCTTTAAGTCTGGAGTAAACATTGTTCTATATTGTATTTTTCTTGTAAAGGACAATTCTTACTTCTTTAGTGCTTAGTAGGTTTATTAGTCTTTTACTAAGCGTCGGGACATTAACGATTTTTTGTAAGTAATACTAAGTTGGTTGTTTTTGTTAGTTTAGTTTTTGGTGTTGATTAAGGTTAGAGTGAAGTAGTTTAGTTATTAGTTTGTCAGGATAGTTATTATTTTGTAGGATAGTTTTGTGAATGTTTTTATTTTTGTCATCAAATGTCTCATCACTTAGTCTCAGTATTTTATTTCTCATGACCACTATTGTGTTTATTTTTTGATGTAAAGGGTGTTTGGAGTAATAGTTAATGTGTCCTCCCCGATGCAATCGGTTTTATGTACCAGCCTGTCAGAATTGAATTATTGTCCATGTTTCGTATCAGTAATACGTCTAAGAAGGAAATGGTTTATATTTATTTAATTTATAAATCTCTTATAACTTATGACGGCCGTTAATCTAAGTGATTAATGTATTGTACAATTTGTTGATTTTATATTGTATGTTAAATGTGACTGCCACACCTAATTTCAAGAAACCTTGAAAAAGCCTACATACGTCGGGCAAAACGTCGGCACATTGAATCCAGGGTAGTGAATTAATTTCGTCACTCCACTTCAAGAAATCCTTAGTAAGATAATAGCCTTCATCGATATGAGATATTACAAAACTTATAATACAAGAAAAATACAAACTGATTTTGAAAATAGAATAATTTTTCCAAGAAAAGGAAAGCAGAACTACTACTGAACTATGAATTTGTGTATAAGCTTGATGTCGGGTATTTCAAAAATATTAACAACAATTAAATGTCAAATATGTAGAAAGGGGCACAGTTATGCTAAGAAAATTATTAGCTTTTATATAGATTTTGTAGAAACATTAAATATGAAACGAAATATAATGTTTAGGTTTTTAAAGAGAACTGGTACAAACAACAAAGAGAGCAGAATGACTTATAATCTATACAAAAATCAAAGGAGAGATAATCGGTACCTAATAAAGAAGATAATGAGACAGAGCTGTAGTCTTTCTTCTCTATTATTTAACACCTATAGTGCCGTGTCTGACAAACGCTGTCCCCCATTTTACAATAAATTATAAAGTCCGATTTGCCATGGGGGACAAACGCTGTCCCCCAGGACATTATTCAGTTGTAGCCACGTTGATCAACGTATATGCGACAGATCAACGCTGGGGTATGTACATTACTTTCAAATAGTTATGGCAACATTCTAACATGCTTGGTTTTGGTGTCGACCCCTCACAGAAAAAGTTGTGTCGCTTTTATCACAATGCCGTAATAAAACTATCATATGTTTGCAGATTAGATTTTATTATAGTTTAGGATGCTTTACATAAATGGTTATCGAAAACAATTCAAGCAGAAGTATTTCACACACCCTTTGCATCTAAATCTGGTTTTGGTGTTTTATTATTGACTATACTTCTACCAGAGCTTGCTGAAATTTTTGCATAACAAGAAGAACATGATCGTCGCTTATCTTCTTCAATCAGTCTATGTTCACAATTGATTTCTTCATTATGCTCTAACTAGTTAGCATGGTGTATAAGACCTGAAAATAAATATTTTCAGTTTTAATAATTTCATGAAAAAAAAATAGTAACTACTGAACTAACCTTTTATCACCTCTTCTCGAAATTTAGTAATTGTCATTTTATTATTAGTCACGTTTTGATGTAGCCAATATGCATTCACAATAGCGGCCCCTATCACAAATTCAATAGCCAGCTTTCGATACCACTTGAGTCTCCGTCGCAGTGACGAATTATAAGATTTCATCTGGTCTGAAAATAAGATTGAGGTTAGAAAACTTTTGTTTACTTTGACTTACTCATAGTATATGTATACACACCTAATATATCAATATAGGTATGCCTTATGTTTGTTGTATTCGAGTATTGACTTAGGCTTTTTGACATCTCCGGACCTCTTTCTAATTGTCAGCATTTCTGGGGAAAACCTTGTGTTCAGCATTAGTACATCTTTACGATCTCTCCACTTCTCAACGAAAATCCCAGTGTTACTTTCTTCTGCAATGATATCTCCTCGTTTCAGTTTTTGCTCAATGACATTTTTTGGATTTTTTTTTCTGTTACTGCGTATAGTTCCTAAAATATAAGTATTTTCTGCTAATAATGCATGGGCTAGTTTAACAGATGTATAATAATTATCCACGACTACTGTACGCCCCTTGTTCAAAAGTTTCTTACTCAAATTCATTACTACTTTGGGTGGAACTGTTTGTGCATGGGTATTATCTTTCTCTTGACCACAATAAACAGACAGATCATATGAGCAACCCCCATCAAGGCATAATTTAAACAATTTTATTCCAAATTTGTGACGTTTATTGCTAATGTATTGTTTAAATTTTAGACGTTCCTTGAATGGTACAAGTATATACAAGGGCATACAAATTAGTTTCAGTGACAAACAAGTGGAATATATCGTCTGTAATGAAAAGTTTGTAGAAATCGTAGGGGGATTTTTCATAATTATCGTTACTCGGAATTCCGGGATTCGGCTCGATAAATGGAAAAGTATTCTGTGATAAGCCAGTCACGGGATTCCAATTCAAATCTTCAGAGCCCCTTTCATTTACCTCTGTTTCAGTTTCATCATAATTTATGTTCTGCAAAATCACTTGCTCAATTACGTCATCAATATTGTCACAACCAAATGATGTAGATGACTGATGTGCATCAGAAGGTGGGAGATGTTGTATATGGTTGATCTTACTCGACGAAGACGGTTGGCATTCATTATCGCTAAACTCAAGGGTTTTTTTAGCTCGCTCAGTCTTTTCATGAACAACAATATTTCTTATTTTTTTAGGAGTTTCTACATCTTCTTCTGAGCTGGATTCTTCTGAAGGTTCATAATCACTTATGTCAGGGAAAAAAACTTCTTCATCTGCTGACAGCACTTCTTCCCACAACTTCAAAAGGTGCTCTTGTTCGCGTCCGATTTATCATGATCGCGGTATGTTATATCATTCTTGCAATAATAACACTACACTGGTGATTCCAGAACTATTAAAAGGATTAAACAAGCAATAAAACTGTAATTAAAGAGGATTAACGAAATAACGCTTGAATCACAAAAAATCTTAATCAAAAAATGTTAAAAAGAATAGATTATATAAGGAATATTGTCAATGCTAAAGTTCACATATGATATTTTAATTACTGTTAAGAAGCAGGTAGATATAAATGAAAGGGTTGAATGAATTAGTGAGACAATTATTTGAAATAAACATTGAAGTAAAACAATGGTAACGTAAAGTATAGTAGTTATGACAGATCATCAAGATTGAATTATGAGTATTGGGTTTCAGACGAATCCAAAGTGGCAAATGAAGAGGAATTATGAATTGAATAGCTGACGTAGAGAGAAGATTATTTGTGATATCACAACATCAAATGGAAGAAGAGATATGCCTGTTGAATATATCCTGCGTTATCAAAGTGTAAACAAATATAGTTTGGGAGGCAACAGCAACTACAAATGATTTTTTAACAACTCAAAAGAGTGACGTAAAACCACATAAAACCGGGCACTATCTGATAATTTTTGAAACTCCCTAATTTTGAGAAGGTTAGTTTTAAAAGTCGAAAATATAATAATCAAACTATTTTATAAAAAAAAGAAGTTCTTTTTAATAAAAAAAAAAAAACAATAAAAACTATTAAAATTTTTTTCTCAGTTAACGTAAAAAAAGAAAAGAAAATTAAATGTACTAGATACTATATTAATTACGCAATTTATTTCTACTGCTATTAAGCGGCACGCAACTAAACGCAAAAAATGAAACTTCTTTTTTGTTATACATTTAAAAATCAAAGCTTGATCCTTGATAATACAGTATTTAACAGACCAAACAAAAGAAAATCGTACATACATTACCAAAAAACCGCAAAATTGTAACTTTGTAGCTTTATTTAGACGTTAATCCTTCTTGAATGCTCGAAACCCTATAATCAGCATGAACGAAATGCGTTTTTCTCTGTTTAAATTAACAATGTTTGAATTTAAGTTTTTACGACGTACTAAACTATAGCCTTTTTATATGAGCCATTATTAAACTTTTCAAGAAAAACCTTAATTGTCATATGAATTAAATGTCCATGTATAGTACCTATGTATTTTTTTAATAGGTAATATTGAGTCATCAATTTGAAAAATAACCGAAACACAAGGCCATCGAGTAAATGTAAAATTAAGAAATTCATTTCGAAGACAGGATGTTACACGGTTTAAAAAAAATAACGTATAAAATAGAAAAAAAATAAGAAAACCTTGAAATGCAAATAATAAATTATTTAAAAAAAAGGTACAGTGATAATTATTTTTTATAAACATTAGAATCACATTATATATTATATATATATTTGAAAAAAAGTTAATGATCTCAATTTAATAGCAGTTTAGCCGCCTACACATACATGTTAATGGAGAAAATTTATTTTAGCTTTAATCTGTTTCTAACACCATTGCATAAATACAATCACGATTTTACTAAAGGGCATGTAATATTTGTTCATGTTTGGATTCTCTTATTGTCAATAAATTAATTCTAAGAATTTTACGTTTATACGAAACTGTTTACCTAACCCGAATTTTGTTATGTGAAAGACTTAACAACAAAAATTCGCAACTATAAATTCTAGTTTGTTACACAACACCTGAAATTGTAGAATATTGCATTCAGTAAATATTTAAAAAAAAAGTTTTTGAATGTGTATAATATATTACAAAATATGTACTGATACATGTAAGTAGATGTGTAGTTCTAACGTTAAAATGCAGTAAACAAACAGTTTAATTATCGCGTTAATTAAAACATGCTTTTTCACTGTCTCGAGAAGTAACTATTAAACTATAGTATAAAAAACGAACGAATCTAATTGGAGCGGTCCACTTTTGATTAGAATAAGCGGTAGTTAAAAACACCTACATTTTTAACTTTTCGAGATGACGATGAAAAAATTTATAAATTATTTTTACATTGCAAGGTGTTTGAATGATGGCTCGTGCTTATTAAATACACCTGTCGACAGCAGCACATGTCGATATGTTAATGTTATGGGTACCAGAAAAACATGTCCTCTAATACGTGAATTACTCATTAAATTTTTATCGAGAGGTGTCAAATTTTCTTTGGATGTAGGTTAGTATTTTAATCCTATTCTAACAACAACGGTTCGTTAAAATTGTCGATATAATAAAGCCAACCTATTAAGATTAGGGAAATTTGAACGAATGTTAGGTTATGCAATTCTGAACAGCAAGAAAAGATGTATAAAAAAATTGCTTCGAAATAACTATTAATAAACAAAAAAAAAATAAAAATATGACCATTATTTGTCCATTTACCACGTTACATAAGTGTCGGCTATTTCGATTGATGCTGGCGCCTATACAAATGTGAACCTGATCAAACAAAGCGAAATTTCTCCATACCATTTTTAATAGCCCCCAGGTAAGACATTTATATTCATTTTATTCAAAAAATATATACACTGAATTTTTTTAAATATATTTTATGTAGTAGGTAACATGTACTGTAGGGAAATTTTGAGTGCGTCTTTAAGACCATTTAATTTGATTATATAAATGAAAAATCATTGTTTATAATGCGAAACAGTTTCAATTTGCACCGTAATTCATTCATTAGAATTTTATAATCTATTCTCTAAGGAAATCCATTACGATACAAATTTAGAAGCAATAGAATTGCGACATGGTACCCATAACGTAATTAATATCACATATTCTATGAGTAAGGTAAATTTCACAACCAATGAAAAATCTATTATAAAATTAGTGTTTCTATTTATTGTTAGCCTTTGCCTTTGTACATGTTCGTGTCTAAATAGTAATCATTACATGCTTAATGAAAAATACAGTATTACATAACTAGTTTTATTTTTTATAAAATAACTATTAATAGGTACTCCTAAACGATTTATTAATAGATCACTATAATTATACTAATTAGAATATTTTTGCCAGGAACATTTAAGGACGTGTGGATCCCTTGCACACCGCAAAACTGTAGTTCTGCTGAAGGCGATACGACGTTTTGCACCCTAAAGTAAATGCTTCAGTAAATAGATTAAGGTCATTTTAGAGTGCGAAACGTCGCATCCACCAGAACTTGAGTTTTCTTTCTAAACATTCGCACTTTCCATAAGGAGTCCACGCGACTTGATAGGCAAGCATTTGAGTACATTTGATGCAAGGAAAACCGATTAACACCATACTTACTAATGAGATTCATTAAGATTCAACTTTATAACCAAGAACTCTACCACTACCATTGGTCATATTAATTAATTAATGTTAAACTTTATAACCCGGCACTAAGTCAGAAAGTACCAGTCTAGTCACTTTCCACCCTCGAGAATTATCTTGGCGATAAGAAGTGGCAGTTATCTCAACCTCTGAAAGATCGGAAATTAATCTATTACAATAATGACTACTAATAAAATATTAATGTAAACATAGTACTACCAAATTGAAGTCAATATTTTTTTAAGATGACGGGTAATGATTGAAAAAATGTTTGGTATAAGCCCAAACAGGCATAATTGTGAGTTTATCATTGGACACCCCCAAAGAAAGTTTACTGCCTCATATGTTATTTTTATTCATACTTCAAAATTTGGAATTTATTTATTTATTTATTTATTTAATTGTATGGTACATTTTAAATATTGTATTGTGATATAAGTGTTATGTATGGTGCCCCAGAAGATCAGTATAAACCTGTACAGTGTGGTGACGAAACCGTGTGCAATTGTAGATTGGTTCGTCTTGGCAAAGCATTTACTTCAAGGTTTAGGAAAACCACTAAAACCTAAACATGCCAACCCTTACCCACCCTAGTATTCACATGTAATAATATTAATTAAGTGTGTAATGTGATTGTGTTTTGTGAAATTATGTTGTACATTGTTTCCTAATTATCCGGGAGGGTCTTGATGACCAGGTTGGGAAACTAAGGTGGTGATTCTCACGAACAACATGTTTTTCTTGTTGTCCATGGAGTACTGTAAGGTACTGATTACCGTCCATATTTTAGAAAAAATTGACATACGTTTTGGAATTTGGAATGATAGTCTCATTTTTTAAACGCAAAACAAGTTTACTTACGAATCTTGCGCATCTAATGTAATACTGTTAGCAAAACTACATATATATTTGGACCTCTATTCCTACAATATACAAGTAGTGCTTTTGAAAACGGGTCATATGTTAATGGTTTTGGTATCAAAATGAAGTATAGTGTAGTAGGTTTTTACCATAAAAACTCTCTCTTTGTGCGAATAAACCATTTTCAAATGAAACCTAAATTGTTATGGCTTTTATTAATGATTATCAAAACGTAGGAATGTATTAGTTGCTTAGGCAACGCATTACTTATTCATTTTGAACATCAAAAATTACTAATTTTTATTGATGGGTTTTCAAAAAGACCGTGGAATTCAGCTGATTTCTGATAGCGAACGCTATGCGCAATTATTTTAGCTGCATTTTCAAAAGCACCACCGTGTATAATCGGAGATATACTAAATGTCCTTTTCTTATAGCAACCAACAATGGACCAATCAATTATGTGTTATTTTTTCTTAACGTCACATTGTAAACTTTTTTAATTCGTAATTCAGTTTTTTTTATATTACGATTTTGGTCGCTATCGTCTTTTTCTGAAGTCTAAAGACTGATTATTGAAAACGCCCTTCTTAAGCTACTATGACATTATGGAAGTAATGACGAAATGAACATTATATTCAAATCAATAAAATAAGAATCCGAAAAATATTATTTATTTATTTTTTTTTAAATTTATTTAAATACAGCCGCACCACAACAAAAGCCAATTATGGGCGGGAACAGCAAAATATAAAACTAAAACGAATTAGACTTAGGTAGTACAGATATAATGCTAAACAAATAAATGTAGTAACGTTAACGTTAAACGAGGTAGATAAGGTAAATCAATCAAGCAACTAGGGAGTCGCTACTGAATGATTTTATCTCGGTTATAGACGTATAAAAATATCAAATTTACGTAGAGCACTGCTGCTGCATACAAAGAAAATAGGATATGACTCCAACACACGCGTGTGAGGTAGAAAGTAGTAGGAAAAACGAGACCCAGGTCGAGGAACGGAAAGAGATAATTTTGCCAATAATTCAGGATAATCGACAAGGTAGTGAATAAGTTTGTATAGAAAGAGAAGAGAAGAGGTGGTGCAACGACTACTTAAATCAGAAAGGTTGAATCTAGCCAAAAGATCAGATTGCGGGAAACCTCTAGGAAGGTAAATCCCATCTACGTGATAAACTAGAAATTTCAAGAATTTGCGTTAAATGTTCTACAGAACGTGGATATGAACCTGATACGTAGGGTTCCAAACTACCGAGGCATACTCCAGCCGAGTTCGAATGAGGGTTCTGTACAGCAAAAGAGGTAAGTCAGGCTTAAAAAATCTCTAGAGTTTCTAAAAAAAAAAAAAAAAAAAAAAAAAAAAAAAAAAAAAAAAAAAAAAAAAAAAACATAAAGTGACACCCAGATCCTTAAAAGCGCTAGAGCGAGTGATGGAGACGTCGGAAAAAGAATAGTTAAAAAGAATTGGGACTTTGCTCTGGTATATGAAACGATGTGACATTTAGAAACGTTTAGATCTAAGTGGTTAGAACGACACCATTTATCAAAAGATTAAGCCTTCTCTGAAGCACAAGACCATCAGACATATCACGTATTACCTGAAATAACTGTTCCGCATACAGTACGTCATTGACAAACATATTAAATAATAGGGGGCCAAGAACAGAGCCTTGGAGTACACCCGAAGGGATACTTGAGACATGCGACCGGAAGCCAAGCATCTCAACAAACTGGATTCTATCACATAGGTAACTCATGAGTAATTGTACTAAGTTGTTACTCAAACCAAAAGCGTGAAGCTTCGAAATGAGAATCTCATGGTTCAACCGATCGAAAGCTTTACTAAAATCGGTGTACACTACGTCGACCTGAAAACCAGAATCCAAAGATTCAGCAAGAAACTGGTGCATAACAATTAAATTAGTAATTGTGAAACGCCCTCTAATAAAGCCGTGTTGACAACTGTGAAGCTTTTGCTAGATTCTAGAAGCGATGTGGTTATATAAGCAAAATTCAAAAAGTTTTGAGAAGTTACAGAGAAACGCGATGGGGCGATAGTTAAGAACATTAGATCTGTTGCCTTTTTTATAAACGAGAACAATTCGAGCAGATTTTCAATCAACAGAAATGCGTCTCTGTTGAAGGATCAGATTGAATTTGTGAAGTAACGGCGTCGACAGCACAGAAATGCAATCTCGGAAGAAGAAAGCAGAGATGAGATCAGTGCCTGCGGTAAGTGTGGGTTTAATCTTTTTTATAGCAAAAAGTAGATTACACTCGACGAAATATTTAGGCAGAGAGATCACGTCAACAACCTGATGTTGAGGTTCCAAAAAGTGCTAGGCATGTACGTCGCTAAAGCGGCTACTAAAATAAGAAGCAAAAAAGTTGACAACATTATTTTGGCCGTCACTGTGAGCACCAAAATAAGTCATATAAGGAGGTAGACCGGAGGAATTACGGACTAAATTGATGTAAGACTAGAAATGATTAGGGTTAGACCTAATGTCGGTCTCAATACGTCTCAAGAAGCATTTCTGAAAAGTCAGAATATCAGCTTTTATCTTGCTGCGCAGCAGTCTAAACCGATGAAGAGAAGTAGGGTCATTAGATGATTTATAATTCCGCCAGATAATTCAGCTTGATATCAGAGATTATAGCATTAGAAAACCATGGCGGATAGTTTGTTCTGGATTTCGGAGAGGACTTAGGGATAAATGCATTGAATGAGTCATAGATAACAGAATATAGTTTCTGTAAAGAGGAATTAACGGAAGAGTCTGTCAAGATAGGGGCCCTTGATAGAGAAGAAAGATGTTCATATAAGGAGGCGTAGTTACCTTTTCTAAAGTTGTAGGACAAATGACGATTATTTCAAACAAATTTGTGAAAATTGCCAAGTAAGCTGTGGTAAAATCTTATGAGAAGGGTAGGATGATGGAGGTCCTCGTCAACTATTGGGTCGCAGTTCCTGTCAACCAGACATGGTTTGGACAACAATAGAAGATCGAGTAACCTATTGTGGAATTGCGGACAAAATTGAACTGCTCAAGAGACAGTAAGTTGCAAAAATTATTTAATTTTGAACACGTTTGGAGGTACAGCCAAAAAGGATCGAGGCATATTCGGCAAAGTTAAAATCACCCAACACAACGAATCAGGTCCATGGGTAATGTGAAGTAGCTCAAGTGCCTCAAACAGTGTGATCAAGTTATCATAAGACACAATTTGGGATATCTAGACAGCGACAAGACAGAATCTAGTACCAGAGGTACTTATCAATACAGCAGAAATATCGATATCGAGAATAGACTGGAATAAAGGAAAGATTGAATACAAATCTATATGCTGCACATGAAAGTGAATGAGAACTCCGCCACCTCTAGATCTGGATGTGGCTTCGAGTAACCGGTCACATCTAAAGATGTTGAAAGAGGAGGAGAAAAGTTCGGAATTATTGACAGAATCGCTTAACCAAGTCTCAGTGATAACAAAAATATCGATACATACTAGGATTGATTAAATGATACTAGTTTAAAAAATTCTGTGTGGGTGTGTGTATTTTATTCGACAACATTGCGTTTTTTAATAAATAGATTAAAAATCAGCAACAATGTAAATCTTTAATTTCATGTTTATCAATGTATAACGGGTGTTCAAATAAAAAACTAGTCTGGGTAAGTCTTGAACTTTCCTTTGACATTTTGTTAACAAAGTAGTTGATACGAAATTTAGGTTAAAACCGGAGCTGTTAAGCGTAAGAGTCTTTCCTACTAATTTCCGTTTTAATGTTGTAAATTTTTAATATTTTCAATCAATCAATCTTTAGAACTTGCTGATCAGCTCTTTTCTATTTAGTGCGAAACAATATAAAACATTCGTTTCTGTTTATTTTTAGATATATTTATGTAACGTTCTAAGTCGGAGTTAAACGCCACCACACGGCATTTTGCTGTACTATTTATGTACACTTTATAAATAATCTAAATTAATTGAATTCTATGACCTGCCCTCCCAGTTTTTTTGTTTAAACCTCTCGTTAGTTTCCACTAGTAAAAAATTCAATTGTGCAATGTGTGCATAGTGTGTCGTACATGTAGACAAACTACAGTATACTTTAGTCCTAAAGAAATAGAATAAAGTAAGGATTGATGCCGCAGGGGGAGAGATGCCGCAGATCACGCGGCGCGTAAACGATGAGCACTAGATGACTACCGTCTGCGGAATGAAAGACTTGTTAAACCCTTAAGGTTTTGCTTATGATCGGTGGTGTAGAGCACGTGGTAATGCGTTAATTGTACCGTAAAGTTGGTAAGCTATCATTTGTTTGCCTAAAATTTATTTGTGTGTTTTAATTGTATTGAGAAGTATAGGTATTTTAATTAATAAAGTAAAATAATTTTACATTTCTAGGATAAAATTTTGGGTATTTAAGCGTCATTATTTGTTTTTTTCCTCTGACTGATTTACCCCCATCAGAGCGGGCGTATCCTTTACCAAAAAAAGAGATCCCACTATTTGGAACGGAGATGCCATATTTCTTTTTTGCCTTATATTGTAGGTATCTTATAGATTAACTATGCCAAGAAAATATATGCGCAAGCCATCTGATAGACTAAGAGGTTTTTATACAGAGGAACGATTAGCTATTGCTAAAGAAAAATTCATTTTAGAGAAATTTTTAAAGAGAAGCTGAAAGAAGTTCCAATTGATAAGAGAATTAAATCTGGAAAAAGGTAAAAGGATCGCTACCGAAAGGTATTTTAGTTTTTGAGATACTTACAAAAACTTACAGGGTCTGCTATATTATAGGGATTCTCGGAAAAGAGAATGAAAGAAGTTTTGTTTTCTATATGAAAATTTGTGTGCTGCAGGATTTGCCCCAGATTGACACGCAGTAAGATCTATGGTTTCTCATTTTGCAGGAATACTTGAAATTAAGTATATTTATTCGAAAGAAAGTAAAAAAGCTGGTAAGCAAAGGCTAAGATTTTTTTGAATAGAAATTCAGATCATTTTATTGGACAGACTTTCTTTAGTAACGACCAAAGCAATAAATGGAGTAGAAATAAGACATTTCTTTCAACTTTTGACAAAGATCCTAACTGAAAATAATTTAATAAAACGGCCAGCTAATATTTTTAATATGGACGAAGCTGGAATTCAAATTATAAATAATCGTCATACGATGTTGCAACGCTGAACAAATGTTTCTGCCGCCAGTACTAATTTTAAAAGGAGTTAATAAAAAACAGAAAAATCATTATTTATAAATTCAGTGATTTTTTGTAATGGCTTAAAGAACATTTTATTAAAAGAAACCCAGCAAGCAAAACATTACTTATTATGGATGGACATTCATCTTATTATTCAGATGTTAAAATGTTGGAATTGGCTGACCGGAATGATATAATTTTATTATGCCTACCAAGTCATTGTATATACCATACAAACATGGACAAAACTTTTGTCCTCTTAAAACCTACTAGAATGAAGAAGCCAAAACATGGATGATTTACCACCCCAATCAAAATATCAAGTAGGTCAGATTTTGGGAAAGAATTTGATGCGAGGTGCTATCTCTGCAAATGTTATTTTTGCATTTAAAAGTACTGACATCTTTCAGCTTGACGAACTGCTATTCCTAATATTTTTCCTAACAAGGAAAGATAAGAGGACCCAAATTAAATACCTGCAGGAGCACATCAAAGAGATAAAACTCTAGATCACCCAGTTTACTGTTTCAACAAATTTTGATCCTAATGAATTCCTAATTTAAGAATTAAGAAAACAAACCCCACCTAAAGAAACGATTCTTAAGAGCCCCAAGAATTTAGATTTAGATTCCATTGTCATTTTCCAAATGAAAACACGAGGTTATTGGAGTTAACTTCTCCTAAAAATATTTCAGAAAATAAACATACAGCAGAGGCTAATAATAATCCCTTTGTCCGAATTACAAAAAATAATAATAACAAAACCGACCAAATCAGAAAAAATCTGATAAATAATGTTATTACATAGAATGGTGTGAATGCTACAGTAAAACTTTAATAACAATGGATTGGATTTGCTGCATAACTGGCTGCATAAGACATGTACCACGTACCTAAACATTTGTAATCTACCATTTTGCAATTATTATTGGACATCTCTCCGTACGACTAAAGACATCTTTCCGTACCAAAAAAAGGGAGAGTTTTTAAAAAAACACTTTCTTTAACAGTAAATGAGTATTTTTTATGTTGTTCAAAGTTCCGCATTTGAATAAAATTTATTTCAAAAAATGTTTTGGCGTATTTTGCACTTGATTTGCATTTGTTGGTTTAAATAAATATTTATGTGAAAGCCCGATAGATGACCCGCTATATTCAAAAATATTTGTTATTTGTCTGGGTACGAAAAAAATAATAGTATGTATGAGTTGATATTGACTTGACAGCTTGAACAAACAGTTTTAAAGCTAACGTTGTCTCTGAGGTAATCTTTATCTTCTTCTGCCTTTGCTCTACTATATTGTACGAGCTAAAAACGCTGTTGTTATTTTAATATACTTTTTGTGAAAATATCTAGATTACGGTCAGGTTGTGTACTATATTGTAATAACCTAACTTGACGAAGGCAAGTATTTAGTTTGTATATTTGTGCGTGAAATCAATTTCAAAGTATGGATTATCTATACTGACTGATAAAAATTTTGGGACTAAACAATACACAATGAAAAATTACTGGTTTCCACCTACAAAATATGTTTACAAAACCATCCAATACATATATATATATATCAAATTTTCAAGGTGTTTCAGAAAGTTTTTTTACCAAATTAGCGGCAGTATAAACAATCTGGTAATTTTGAAAGAATTTTCTGTATTTTTACGGAGCCAATTTTCTCATACCTCTAAAAATTTGATTTCTATAATTTCCAAGAGAGTTTATGCAGGTTGCTGTTTTATACAAAACAAGCTGTAAATTGCCTATAAATATTACTGTAATCAAGAGAGTCGACTTTCTTTACCCTCCCTTATCTCTGATTTTGACATTTAAATTTTTTGTTAATTTGACTTTTGCAATTTTTTTTCCAAAAAGTGTTGCATTTTTCCTTACTTTACCCTAGACACAAATGTTTTCAAAACTTAATTTTGGGATACTAGATAACCTGTATATTATTCTAGGTTTGAACTCGTTGTCAAATTAAACGGCCACTCTTATTGCAAATCGATTGTTTTTTTTATCTAAATTAAAATTCAGTGGGGATATTAAAGTTCAATAAACTTTTAAACATTCAGGAGATCTAGAATTTTGGAATTATTTTCGTCGTTCCGTTTTGTAGGAGTTTTCCAAGAAACGTCAGGTTAATGATGTCACTATAAATCATTTAGATATAAATCGTTTTTGTTCACTTTAACTTCCATAAATATATTATTTTTGTATATCGAAATAGTCGACACAATTTGTCAGATTTCTCTGTAAGCTAGTTTTGGACCACCATAGGAAATCTTTTTTTTTTACTTTCAGTAAGTATATGTTATTTTTTCTGACACCAATTAATTACATAATATTAAAATAACTTAAACATAAAACGATATCACCAGAATAAAAATCCACAATATGGTGTAGTACAAAGGACACTGTTGAGAAAAACTTAAAATTTGTTTGAATTCCAAAGCTGGTCTCCTGTATTAACATTTAGGAACGACATTGTACGTTATTAAATTTGTAATAGGAAGTGCTTTAAATACAGAGTGTCTTTCTGCAGTTTATGTAAAAAACATTGTTGATAATGTCTCCACAACTAAACTTTATGGACAAAATGAAATAATAATTAAATAGTTACTTTGACCAAAATAATGACCATGATTTCGTATTGGAATAGGAATATTATATTATACATACAACTGACACTTACACTTAATAAATAAAGTTTGCTATAATTTGCAAAAATGTCATGAATGTACAAACTTTTGCATAATAATCATCGCAACAAAATCTGTGAAATGATGTATACTTTTTAAATCAAGTCTTATTTTAAAGATTTCAAACAGCATATTAAATATCTAAGATAAACTTCAAAACATATAACATCAATAATTATTTACATTAAAATAAGATAAAAGTTTTGTTCTATGAGCCTAATTGATCAGTTTTGATATAATTTTGCAATATGGGCTTGCATTTGATATAGTTTCATAATAAAATTAAGTTATTCTAAATAATCAAATACATTGGTAAAATATGCCGAGATGTTTCGAAATAATGTAATAACATCTGCAATGACGTGGAAAAATTAGCAAATTGCGTAAGCTTTGGATTAAATGTAAAAATAATTGGCAATTAACTTATCTTATCGATTGATCTGCCATGTAGAACATTGAAAAACTTCCTTATTTAGTTAGAAGTATGATACAATTTTCTTAATTAACCAAAATTAACGTTTCAAATAAACCTATCAGTTTGTTTTAGATAAAAACCAGTTCGAAAAGGTAATATATAAAAGCTGAAATACGTCTTCAAATTCCATCAAATTAAGCTTTAGAAATATTTAAAATTTCATCAAAATTTTCTAAATACAGAACCCAAAAAGAAAGTTAATTTAAAAGGAAATTAAATTGTTCTTTAAGAAAAAATGCTTAATCGATATGTGTGTTTAATTTCATTAACGGTATTAATTTAAATAACTGGAATTATTATGACGCGTTTTTATTCGTTAAAAAAATTTTATTACTAATTCAGAACGATTTTTCACTAAGCAACATTGTACCTGATCTTATAAATTATTGGTTCAGTGACCTTAAAAACCAAACCTATTTCCTTCTGACTAAAGTTGATAACAATTTAAATTGCATTTCAACATATATTGATTTATCGTTTCTTTGGAAATGGTGGTTCTACGACTAGAACTACTTCAGTAATTTTTAAATGCCAAGATGTCAGTCCAAAACTGTGTTTAAATAATTTTTGATTTGCTTGTTATTCCAATGAGACAAAATAGAATGCAGTGAAAGTTTTTTATTGCACAGTACGCACTTATTTGTCTTAATAACAGTATTTTAAAAGAGGCGAGCGACCGATTTAATTTTAAGCTCGACTTCTATCGGACATTATTTATTCATTCAAGTTTTTCTGGGTTTATTTTTGAACGTGTAACAAATTTAATTTGATTAAAGCGCATAATTTAGTAGTGGCAAAAAACGTCAAATTTAGAGTGATAAATTGCGATGGTGTACGTTATTGCCAATTTACTGAGTCGAAAGCGTACTTATTAGTAATCAAATTTTGATCTATACCCATGCAATTAAGAGTTATTTATTAAAAACAGTTTGAGTTGAGCGGTTTTAAATTGTTATAAAATTTAAATTGGACGTTTTTTTTTAAATTGTTAAACAGCTTGGTGGTAAACTTTGCAACTGTATATCTAAGATGTCTTAATGGTTCAGATGATTGTATACCGTTCGCTTTCAATGCTTTATGGGCGAGTTGGTATATCACTAGTTAAACATTTATGTCAATAAATGATACTTATTTTTTAACTATAAACAATATAACATATATTCAATGTTTTACAGTTGTGGAATGTCTGCATCAATCTACGCATTACTTTAATTTGATTTACTTAAAGGACGTCCACAATTGGTCTGACGTTGATACTAACGTCCATGGGCTAACTGGTACGAATTCTGATTTTTAAAGTTACAAAAATATTGGTATATAATAATATATGTTTATTTTTCAGCAGACTTACAGATGTCTAGTAGTGCGCTACCGTTAAAGCATGCACTACAAGTAAGCATTTTAATGCGTCGGATGGTCTTGTAGTACCTATAAAATTGGCTTTAATTTTCAAGTTATCAGCAATGTTTTGATTTAGATTAGATGATAAGAAGCAACTTTGTCGTGGTTGTAGTAGAATTTTGATTTTCTATTTATATCTATTAAAATTGTGGTGTTAAATATGCTATAAAATCTACAAAATTAAAAATTAAAAAAAACAAAAAGTAAGCATTTAGAAAAAAAGTAATACTACAGCGACAAAGCCCCAAGTTTTGTCTTTCATAAAACATGAAGTTTTACTTCAAACATTTAAAACTAAAACCTGTTTTATTGGTACTTGTAGTGCATGGTTTAGCGATGGCGCACTGCTAGTACGTATTCCTCTTAAATCAACTTAATTTATTTATTTAATCGTATGGTACATTTTAAATATTGTATTGTGATGTAAGTGTTATGTATGGTGCCCCAGAAGATCAGTATAAACCTGTACAGTGTGGTGACAAAACCGTGTGCAATTGTGGATTGGTTTGCCTTGGCAAAGCATTTACTTCAAGGTTTAGGAAAACCACTAAAATTTAAACATGCCAACCCTTACCCACCCTAGTATTCACATGTAATAATATTAATTAAGTGTGTAATGTGATTGTGTTTTGTGAAATTGTGTTGTACATTTTTCTAATTATCCGGGAGGGTCTTGATGACCAGGTCCGGAAACCAAAGTGGTGATTCTCAGGAACAACATGTTTTTCTTGTTGACCATGGAGTACTGTAAGGTACTGATCACCTTCTATATTTTATATTTGCACCAAAAGCCCCTAAAACACACACGAAAATATAAAGAAAATTGACGTACTTTTTGACGTTTAATTCCGGAAACCAAAGTGGTGATTCTCAGGAACAACATGTTTCTCTTGTTGACCATGGAGTACTGTATGGTACTGATCACTTTCCATATTTTATATTTGCACCAAAAACCATTAAAAACACACGAATAAACTCTAAAGAAAATTGACGTACGTTTTGACGTGAAAAATAATTCAATTATTATACAGGGTAGCTTTTATGTATGGAACCAAGGCTCTGTAGCCAAAACGGTTGAAGGCATCATTCTGGAAATTTTAGGGATCAAATCTGAAGCTATTTCACATAATTTGACACAATCAAAAATTTTTTTGCTCGATAATTTTTTACACGGCCGCCATCTTGAATTTTTTAAATAGCAAGATGGGTCATGTGATATATCATTTGAAAGCTTATTTTATTTACTTTGCAACTGACTAGAAACATTGAAGTTGTATTTGGAGGAAATACCTAAAAATTTATTCTAATAATTATTTCTGCAATTATTTGTATTATCGCCTTTTAATTTAGGTGGCGATGCTTTTGACACGTTACCTAGGTGACGTTACCTAGGTAACGTTATAACGTCAAAACATCAGTTATTCTCATTACTAGTTCATTATTATTCAATAATTAGAACCGTCTCGTAAAAATGAATCAGCTAACTGAATCAGAAAGATTACAAATTCTTATGATGGTTGGTTACGGCGATAGAAAACGCACGCATAAAGAAGTTTGCCAACTCTTCAATGCTGAAAACCCTGATAGGAATCCTATAGTGAGATCTACTGTGACCAAGACTTTACGACGGTATAATATCACTGGGAGTGTTAAGAACCGTCGCAGAAGTGGCCGACCAACAACAGTGGCTACAGAGGATAATTCACTGGCAGTATTAATGGATGTAGTTCATCAGCCCAAAACATCAGCATATCAGCTTGCACTAAACCATAATATGTCTCGATATTCAGTTCAGAAAATTCTAAAGCATCACAAATATCATCCTTACAAGGTACATTTAGTACAAGAATTATCGGAAGACGATTTTGATAGACGTGATCAGTTTTGCGAGAACATTATGGAAGCAATTGCGGAGAATAACAATTTTGCAAGTTCCATTTTGTTCTCTGATGAGGCCACATTTACTCTCAATGGCGCCGTAAATAGACACAACTGCCGATATTATTCCGACACGAATCCACATTGATGGAAACAGTGCACACCCAGTATCCTCAAAAATAAATGTATGGTGTGGCATAATTGAGGTAGAATTATTGGACCATTTTTCATAGAAGGGAATCTCAATGCCAACAGTTACCTCAACATCCTACAGGAGAATGTTATCCCTAGGATTGTGGAACTTTTCCAAACGTGGACGACCCAAATGCTGTTAGGGGCGATATCTGGTTTCAGCAGGACGGTGCCCCACCCCATTATGGGATAAACGTTCGAAATTATCTAGATGAAACTTTTCCAAGACGCTGGATAGGGAGAAGGGGAACTCTCGAGTGGCCAGCCCGGTCACCTGACTTGACCCCTCTGGACTTTTTCTTGTGGGGCCATTTGAAAAGCTGTGTATACAAGAACAGACCCTACGATTTAAATGAATTGAGAAACCGTATTGAAGCTGAGATTGCAGCTATTCCAGAAAATTGGTTGATAAATTCGATTAATTCTTTCCTAAATCGTATACATTACTGTCAGGAAGTAAATGGTTCACATTTTGAGCATTTAATTCGCTAAAGTATTTCAGTTTTCTTAAGAACATTGACTTTCTACATACGATGTTATTTAAATCTAATGATTCTTGTTTCTCCATGTAAGTCTTATTGTTCCTTTTTTTCTCGATAATTATTTCGTGAGCAGTAAATTAATTTGTATTTTTTCTGAGCGTATTTTTACCATCCAACTCAAATATTCAAACTCAGTTACAAAGTAAATAAAATAAGCTTTCAAATGATATATCACATGACCCATCTTGCTATTTAAAAATTCAAGATGGCGGCCGTGTCAAAAATTATCGAGCAAAGAAATTTTTGATTGTGTCAAATTATGTGAAATAGCTTCAGATTTGATCCCTAAAATTTCCAGAATGATGCCTTCAACCGTTTTGGCTACAGAGCCTTGGTTCCATACATAAAAGCTACCCTGTATAATGATTTGTACCCATTCAACGCTACCATATTTTTTCTTACTTCTATCAAATATTTTGTAAAAATATCTGTTCTGACATTAGATCGTTATATAATTTTAGAGCTGTGAGTAAAAGATAGCTAATATGATGGCATATCATATTAAAATGATAAATAAATACGATTACTTCCTCTTTTACATAAAAATTAAATTTGTTCTAAAAGTAGAGCTACGGTCAATTAATTTCTAAATAAAGTTAAGAGAAGCTATATTTCTACGAACAAACAACATTTGCTCTTCCTTAATGCTGCCTAACATTTTAGTTTCAATATTTTCCGGTGGATAACACATAAACTTTCTAAAATATACGTATTTGCAGAATTTTTGCAATACATTTTCAGGCAGATTAATGTGATTAGCATGTTAAGGTCTCTAAAGTACGCAACAATGAGTTTATTTCTAGTGATAAAATATGAGTTACCAAACTTTACAAGTGTTTCTAAAGTCACATCAAGAGCTTAATCATTGATTAAGAATACTTTCAATATGTTTTAATATTTTACAGTTTTCAAGTAAAAATCATATTTTTGCATTAACTAGCTGTATACAATCATCAAGAGAATACACAATTTGTATAATTTTGTATATATAAAACATTTAGAGCGTAGTACTTTTACAGCATCATTAAAAAATATGATAAACAGTAAGGAACCCAGATTTGACCCTTGCGCCACACCACTACTTGCAATAAATTCAGACGATTTGTATCCTTGAAAATCTACATATTGTAAACGTTCTACATTTACAGTTTTTAATAACATCAATATTTGATCACTAACACCATACATATCAAGTTTTGATAATAATATACAATCATTTACCCTGTCAAATGCTTTTGTTAAGTTTGTGTAGATAACGTCAACTTGTTTTCTCTTGTCCGGGACATCTGATATAAGTTGGGTAAAGTCAAACAAATTTGTCACTGTTGATCTGCCCTTAACAAAACCATGTTTTCCTGAATTATACATATAACTTATTACACGAGAATACAACACATCTGACAGTATGACCTCAAATATTTTGACAAAATTAGACAAGATGTCAATCTGCATTGTCACCAGATTTAAATATTGGTTTCCATACAGCAGGATAACTACATTTTTCAAGAATCAAATTGTATATGTGACCTAGAGGTTTTAATAAACCACTAATGGGTGTCAATTACAAAAAAAGCTTTATTCACATACGGTCCAGAGACGTTTGAGCCTTTTTGCAGACATTTGAATATCACTAGGTGTAACAGTAAATGAATGTAGAATCTTTAATATTTCCATGCTTACTTATTTAACAGAGAATCACAACAATTTTTATCACAAAATTTGCAAGCACTATTACTTATATAACAACAATGGTTGAAGTTATCACAGAACACTGTCGCAAAGTATGCATTTTCAATGTCTTGTGATTTTGTCATAATGCATATGAGAAGGAATCTTGCACCTTTTTCTTTTGTTATTAATAAATTGTTTGTTTTTTGTTTATGTTACTTTCGGATTTTGGTGTCAAAGCATTATAAGTTTGTTGGGTTTCGACCTTAATCTCTCTTCTAGCCGCTTAACTTTACATAAATTAAATGCATATTTTATTTGTGATCAATGGAACAATGCGTTTTTTAAATTATGTAATAATTTATTAAAAATATTTTTAGGAGGTTACCCTTAAATGTTAACATCGTCATTGAGTTTTTCATAAAATTGTGTTCATTTATCTTTACGTGTTTTAATTTTATTATAAAAAATATTAATATGAAATATATTAACAACTCTTTTGTTACAGTTTCTTTAGTGTTGATAAGTTAAATATTGTTTTCTGTGCAGATTAAAATGTTATTATTATTATTTTTTGTTTTTTTTTTTACTTTTACTAATTATAAATTTTGAGAACCTTCCAATGAAACAAAAACTAAGACCATTATGCAAAGAAAAAATTTATAATACAACTGTAGGTATGTTGTTTCTGTTTTTGTATGGAGAAAAACTGAATCACTCTGTATAGTATATACTAGAACAGTTAGGAATATAAAACCGTTATAAAATATAGATTCAGTTTGAATATAAATCGCAATAAAACATGAATATACTGTGGCTAATCTATTTAATATATAAATTTTATAAGCTACGTCTTCTTTGTTCACGTTCCAAAATCATTTTAAAAAGTAGCCTTGGTGTCGTACATACTCCTACATAAAAAATACTGACTACTAATATTTTTATGTTTGTTCTTAATTACAAAAATAATAATAAAGCAATTATAACAACATAAGTGTTTGTTATACATTTTTCCCTTCACTCCCAATATTTATTTAAAAATAAACAAATAAGTATTACGACACCTAGTGTCACATCGTGCTATCGTAAGACTTTCCGAAATTAATTTGCATTAAAGCAAATGTCGACGAAGTTGCTTTAATGCAAAAAATATTGTAACGTAATTTGTACAAAGTAAAAGGGGTCTGACGTTATATCCAAAAAAAAAAAATAATAAAAACGAATAACGAAATATAATTAGGGCAGAGACTGTACAGAAAGAAAATCAAATTTATTATTTCGTATTCTACTCGTTGGGTTTTGCTTATGGACGCAAAAAATACTCAGCGACTCGAGTCCTCAATAAAAAAAAAAAATCTCAAAATAAAAATTGAAATTATATATAACAATAATTCGTGTCGCGATGGTCATAACAACCGATTACATTAATAAATACATGAGAACAGACGCACAGTACATTATAAAAAAATAGAAAATGTAAATACGTACAGAAAATTGAATTTATAATTGTACTTATCGTAACAACCATGCGTTGAGCCTCGAAGTAGATGCGTTATCGACAAGAATACGAAGTCGTGAAAGCGTTCGCAATGGCCTATGTGGATTAAATTTTTGGTACAAACTCCCTCAAAACTCCTTTATACACCAAATTTTCGTATGTTACCATAAAATCTGTCACCATAAAATTTGAGTACAAAAAAAACCCGAATGAAAAGAAACACTCAGTAGAAACATACTTACCGCAAACTACGGTTGTTATATACTCCCAAAAATGCAGGTGGATTCTTCGAACGTCTCAAACTGATAAGCGACACGTGTGATACCAATTGGTTTATAATACGAAAACCGCAAAGGTTTTATCGAACAACGCAGATAGAGACGAAAATCCCAAACATGGTAATTAAAAAACACCATTCAAATATAGCTGTATCTCCAATCTACATATCAATTTGTATATTACACTTAAAATTTGGTTTGTTCTTTAGAAACGTTCAATACCAGAATTCCCCAAAAAATTTATTATAATGAAAACGACCTTCAGGCACTAGACCTTAAAAACATCAAAAATATTTAACGTAAGTAGTACCACAGTATGACAATCGATGTCATTGTCACTGTTTTCAGCAAAAATAATACAAGAAAACATTCAAACGTCACATATAACGTTCTTACCTACAGGGTGTGGCATTAGAGTGAGGAAGCTTAATATATCCGTTGTATCAAAAAATGTATTTAGATAAATTTTAGGTATAGTGTGATTCATTACTTGTAGGTAGCGCAAAGTTATATATTTTTTTTAAATGAAACACCCTGTATATTATTATAAATTTGAATTGCGTTTACTTTATCCATCACGCCAATATAAAAGTTTAATATGTTATACAGATAACTTTAAGAGATATTGCCATTTATAACGTAAAACGTGTTATATTTAACAAACGGTATATCTTAAATTAAACAAAAGAAAAATATTTTCTACTTTTTAACAATTTTCTAATATCGTTTAGTTTCTTTTCAAAGCATTAAATTTTGAATAAACCTTACAGTGTGGTTCATTAAATATCTCGAAAAGCAACGACTTTATCCTTTCAAAAGAAAGTTTGTTTTTTTAAAATAAGTATTGTAAGTATAGGAAAATCGAAAAATTGTGCTAAAATTACAATTCCACCAGTAGGGTAAATTTTGCATGGGGTCAAAAAATTACTTGTCCCTGCCGTACGACTCTGACAATAGCTAGAAACCTTGATTTAACATAATTTAGTGAGGTGTTCAGTACCTACACTACTTGCCAATTGTGACAAAGATAGTTTTAATAGTTTTAAAGTACTAAGTACAAACAAAAAGCAGCCACATTTTTTCTAAGTAATTTGGGTTAAACCTTAATATTTTTAACTCAGTTTTTCAGAGTTAAAATATTTCCAATTTATTATGATACGACCTGTATATAAAAATATGATGACAGTTAAATAGGAAAAGTTTTAGACAATAATGAGAGATCTGAAACGCCAATCTGAAATCACAGCAATCTCAAATAGTTTTCATAAAATACTGCCTATTTCTATTTTGGGCCATATCTTGTATCTTTGAAGATATTATCATTGATTATATTATTTAGGATGTACGATGTAGAATAGTAAGTAGTTTTTTTTTATAATGTGGATCGGAACGTCATATTTTCTCTAATTATGATAAATCATTAGATTTAAAATAAAAAAGGGAAATCATTTTATACTATAAGCTAAAATTGCTTCACAAGAAATAAAGAGGTTGATGTTGGTCTTTGTAAGACGAAACATTGTTTTCAAAATCTATTTCGAACAAAAAAGTAACAAATTATTATTTATTTTATCATATCTGTTGTAATAATGGGTGCCCCAATAGAAGTGATAGGTTTTCTAATATGGATATCTAGACAGCTGTTAAAGGTACAAAACGTCATCCAGCTGTCAAAATATTTCAGTAAGGTTTGACAATTCATCATCGCATCGTTTCACGCTTCCCGATGCGGATTGTGGCATGGCGGCATCATCGGTCCTTATTTCGTAAATGAGGAAGGAAACACCGTTACGACCAATGGGCCACGCTACCGAGCGATGTTGGAAAAATTTCTGTGGCCCAGAGCTCCGATAACATCGATATTACCGAACATGTGGTTCCAACAGGATGGAGCCACGAGCCACACAAGCGACGCAACGCTCGAAGCTGTTCGACAGAAGTTTGGCGACTGGATCATCACCAAACGAGCGTTCATCGATTGGCTACCGCGATCGTGTGATTTGACACCTCTCGATTATTTTCTTTGGGGATTTACTATCAAGTCCATTGGTCTACTCAACAAACCAGCCACTTTGGATGCCCTCGAAAACAATATTCGAGTAGCCATCGATGCCATAACGCCGCAAATGCTTCGAAAATGTCATTCGAAATTGGACCGACCGCTTCTGAAGCACTGCCAGCGGCCCGGGCGGTACATTTTAAATGATGTGCTATACCAAACATATAATGTCATGGATGTAGATCTTAAAATAAAGCCAAAACCAATTTGATATCTCAAACTGTTGTTGTTTATTTAAATTTTTTTCCGATCGTTCTTATTGGGGACCGTTATATAGAGATATAGCAAAAAATAAAAATAGGCAATTTTAGTTTTTTTCAAATATTTTGAAAACTATTCGTGATAGACTAATTTTAAATGGGTTTTAGCGCGCTCATTATTGTCTAAAACTTTTCTTATTTAACCGTCATTCTTACTGATACGACCAATTTTTGACACACTGTATACTTTGTTTAGGCAATAGCCGAGAGCTGCCCTTTCAATATTAATTAAACTGTTGCAGTAAATATTTAAGTAAACAATGGAATAAATGTAGATGATTATTGAAAAAACAATACAAAAGCTGTAAAATTACATTTTCTATTTACTCCTCAAGAAAATATAAGTAGAATAATAAACTTACAAGTTTATACTCTAGAAATCATAATGTGCAGTAGCTCTTCTGAATATTCGTCGTTAAATTAATGATGATTTAATTCCAGGAGAGGTACCAGCAGTGAATAATATAGAAAATATTTTCTTAGTGCTACATTTTAGAATCAAATTATAAACACACATTATTAAGATTAACTAATCTTAATTGTTTGGCTATAACCAAACAAAAATAAAGAAAATAAAATAGAAATATTAGAATATTATAATAATATTAATAATAATATAAGTATTAATTATTTATTATTATTATAATAGTAGTAGTAGTATAATATAGTAGTATGTTACCAGTGACGAAACAAACGATTTTTTGTAACGAATGTGATAATTGCTAGACGAGCGTAGCGAGAGGAAGAAAACTGAAATCTTTTAAGATTCGAAATTTGAAATAGAGATTTACTTTTTAAATTATATACCGTTAAACTTTCTTCATTGAAAAATATTACAGTGTACAGTTTGCAATTTTTGTTGAAGGTAAAAGCAGTAAATTTATATAATTAAAAAATGGTGTTCTACAGTAGTCAGTTCTTACACCAACCCTTTTAAATGTATTTTGCTGATTTTTCTTTTTTTTAATGTCGAATTTTTCGTCTTTAATATTAGATGTGTTTTGATTTAGGTATAAGGAACACGTCATGAACGAATTGAAAACAAAAACAAACAAATTAATTCAGATTCTAATTTTGCATTCCGGAGGAATATGTACTAGCCGTGCGCCTTCGCTAAATATGCACTATAAGTACCCTTAAAACAACTTTTAATTTTAAATGTTTGAAGTAAAATTTAATGTTTTATGAAAGACAAAACTTGGGGCGTTTTCACTGTAGTATTACTTTTTTTCAAAATGCTTACTTTTTGTTTTTTTTTACGTTTTGAATTTGTACATTTTATAGCATACTTAACACCACGATTTTAATAGAAATAAATACAAAATCAATATTTTACTACAATTACAACAAGATCCCTTATTAATTTCTTCTAATTTCCAATCAAAAACATTGCTGATAACTTAAAATTGAGCTCAATTTTATAGGTACTTCCGATGTCTATTCGACGCTATTAAAATGCTTACTTATAGTGCATGTTTAGCGGAGCACACTACTACTAGTATTCCTCTAGGTCCATAATTTATATAATTTATTGCTTTTTCTAGAGAAGGAAACAGAGTAAAATAATATACTACATATTATTTCTCTGCTTCCTTCTAATAAAAAAAATAAGAAAATCAATATTCTTAGTTTTTATAAACTTTTCTTCTGCCACCTCAGAAAAGATATAATTTGTTGGATGTTTTCTTTATCCAACGTACAATCGAACACGGCTTGACGCTTTCACCTTTTAGAAATATGTCTACCACACCAATTTATTTGTAGACATGTAGTGCATAAACGTTGTAGTGGCTTATCTTTAATAAATAGTGGGGTGAATTACCATGGCACATCGATGTTCTGTTAAAATATACCATAAATTTTAGAATTCCATATCTGGATTTACTGCGTAAGTAATGAAAAAAGACCAAATGGGATGACCTTCCTGAAAAGCAGGCAGAAATCACCCGCTTAAGATGACATGGGGTCAAAACATACGTAGATGAAACAAAATCAATGAATAAACAACAACATCGGTAACTACTTCTGGATATTACACTTCATTTTGACGTAACCCTTGACTTGCCATTTAGAAACCGTCACTTCGATGCTAAATCACCTCCCCGCAAGCTCATCTCGACCCGAGTTCATTTCGCGCGAGCTCATCTCGTGACCAGTTTATATTTACTTTAATGGGTGTTATGGGTGGGTTTATGTATTTTCAATTAGTTTGTATTTTGGCTACAAATGCAAACATAACGCATGTGATCAATAGATAATTAAATCAAGATGCATGTATTAGAACAATTGAAAGAAAATTAATGAACCTAAAATAATGTTCAAATAAGAAACTTGGCTTACAGGTCATGGAATTTTTCATGACATTTGGTATTATTTTTAATAAAGTAGTTAGCTGATACAATGTTTAGGTTAGAATCTAAGGTATCTAAAAAAACATCCATATCTGTCAATTTTTAGGTTATGTATACAGGGTCATTGATGGTCGATGGTAAGTTAGACGTTTATGGAAAACGGGGCATAGGAGTAATCTTAAAATTTGGCTATTGCCATAAATAGAGACGATCTATCTTTTCTAAAATATTTTCATTTTGTCGCTGTTGCCGCTTCTACTCAAAAGTAGTAACAACATGTTAATTTTAAATAAAACATCTTATATGTTATTCAATTTTTCGAATCACAAATTTTTACTGATAATTTTTTCTAAATAGTTTCCTATACCTTTCTACACCGGTTTTCGAGATAATAATTATTTTAGATTACTTTTTTTCAAAATATGACTCCTCCAAAATTTTAATTTACCTGTTATTTGAACCCACACAAGACTGAAATTTGAGATGCATCTTGCAAAAAGCCTTGTATTTAACAGCTACTCAAATAAATTTATTTTATCTTATACAGGGCGGTTCGCTAATGATGATAGCTTAGCTATTGAAACACGTGTCCGAGTAAGTTTTTTTGTGCAGTTTTTGGTGTTTTTCTGTTTGTTAAATAGACGCTGCAGTTTAGTGTTCCATTCCTTTGATTTATACAGGGCGGTTTAAAATTCATGATTTTGATGTGACATACAAAAAAGGTCAAAACTTTATTTTTTTAAATAGAACATCCTGTATATTATTTAAAATTCTGATAGACAATTAAAATACCTTCAAGTTAATGTAGTATAGCTAACTCGTCAAGTTTTTGAAATAATAGCAAAAATGATTAAAAATTACATTGTCTTTGCGTAATTTGCATTAGTTAGCCATCGAACGCCATGTGATTTGACAATTGCTCACTTATTTACTGTGTTTGACAGACGACAAAGTTTTGTTCAAATAGCAGCTAAATTTGAATTTTTGTGGGATCATATTTTGAAAAAAAAAATAACCTTAATTATTATTATCTCGAAAACCGGTGTCGATAGGTACAGTATCAGTAAGAAATTTCAATTTTAAAATTAAATAATATATAGAGTGGTTCATTTAAAATTAACAGGTTGTTACTACTTTTGAGTAGAAGCGGCAACACCGCCACAAAGAAATTATTTTAGAAAAATAAATCGTGTCTATTTATGGCAATAACCAAATTTTCAGATTACTCCTATGCCCCGTTTTGCATAAACGTCTAACCTACCATCGACCATCAATGACCCTGTATAAGAACTAAAAACGTTTGGAGTGTCGATTATTTTGTAAGCATTCTATTCTACTCGTGTCGCATCAAGAGTCATTCTTTGCCCTAATTAAACGTTTTTGAGAAATTAGACGCAATTAACATTTGAAATATACAGTTTTTAGATAAGCGTAATTTATGTAAAATATTTGGAACATCCAACTCATCATTCCGGTTAAATTGCTGATTGTAATTTTATCATTTCAAATAGAACACCATCTATATTTTTACATATTATGATAAAACTACTTTTGGGGGTTCCGTTAACCCTCTGTTTTGCTTTCTTACACTGCGTGTTTTACACATTGTAACGTTATTTTTTTACTGTATTTTTACTACACATATTATAAATAAGATGTGGAGTTATGCAACAAAAAATTTTAACAACCTTTTTTCACCTTTTCATAAAGTTTTACTACAGTTATTTTCTTCAGAGTGGTATTTTATTTATTGGGTTTATACTGATCTTCTGGGGCACCATACATAACATTTACATCACAATACAATAATGAAAATGTACCATACGAATAAATAAATTAAGGAATATTAATTAGTAGGGTGGATCATCAAGACACCATGTTCCTTTATTTGCCGACGTTTCGACCAGTAAACCCGGTGTTTATCGAAGCATCTCTTATATTTACAAAAACAAGAGAAAACAATACAGGGTCTGAAAAAGTATATAAGTTAATCTTATATCACAGTTATTTGAGTTGACTTTGAATTTTAGAGAAATTACAAGAAGAAAAATCAGATAATTTATATGAACACCGGTTAATAATTTAACAAAAATGACGACACTATGGTAAATTTACAAATTGTATAATAGGAGAAACTAACATGTATTAAGATAAAAACGAATGTGTGTCAATGTAGATAAAACTTCGTACAATATATAAAATTATATTAATTATTAAAGTTACTGTGTTATAATGAAACAAAAATTATCTGATGGCCGGTTGGTTTTAAATAAAATTTGGATGTAGTTTAATTATACACAACTTTTTGTTTAAACTATTTTTTGATGAAATAGGTAGTTAGCGAGATAGACTATTACGTGACACTAATTGTTTTAACAATATCTCCACTTATATCAATTATACAAAAAAAGTTATGAAATAAAAGTTGTTGGAAATTTTATTGTTTATAACTCTTGTTAAACCTATTTTATTCTAAAATAATTTTAATTTTTTTCTTGTTGGGGAAATTTTAAACTCGTTGTGCCTATGCGGAACCTTTTATTTGCCTTTATTCCAACGCGTATTAATATTATTTTATGGTGCCAGTTGTATAATTAGTATAATAATACACTTACTATACTAATACATATAATACAAGCAATTTTTTCACGAAGTATGTCTGACAATTCAACAAACAAAAAAAACTAAATATGCGTGATTCTGGTAATTTTGAAATTATTAATTGTGTAAATAGCCAAAACTGTAAAAGTTAATGTTGAGGAGTAATACTGCAAGTAATATTGTTGAGCTTTGAATTGACTGAATACCGTCTAATTCTATTGATTTGTTACATAAGAAAATTGTACTAAATGACAAAGTAGTCATTTAGAGTAAGTTGCACTAAACTCAATTAAATTTAACCGTAGGTTAAAAATAATAATATCCACGGATTAAACATCACTATTGCAAAAGTTCTTCTTTTTGCTGATTCTTTAATAAGTTTTTACAACAAAATTTAACACAAAGAAACAGTCAATATTGGCAAAACCAGAGGCGTTTTTAATGTTTAGAACAATAAATTAAAATCGTAATCAACCATATGCTTTTCAATTTCTTTTTATCGTATTTACAATCCCATTAAATTTATCTATACAATAGCTGACAAAATCTTACAAAACACACAAAACACACAACTTAAATTTTACCAATCATATAATCAACGTTTAAAACAAATCAATTAAAATATTAGGCTTCATTTTCAGATGCCCAGCCCCAATTTTGAAATCCAGATATTACAAAATTGTTATACCATGTGTCTCTGGCAAGACGCAACATAGAATTTTTACTATAGAAAAAAGGACAATAGACAATAACTTGGGAAAGCTGGCTAGCCCATTGGGCCAAAAGGTCCACATGTTTGACCATTTTAACTTATGAAGAAAGAATCGATCTTTCCGATTCTAGTAAAATTTTGTGGACCTTTATGGCCCAATGTGCTTAATTAACGGTTAAAAACCGTTAAAACGCACACGTATCTATGCATTTTTTTATCAAAGCGCATGAAAATGCAGGCATTTTATACACTTCGAAATTGGTTTCCGGGAAGCGCCAACATTTGAATTTTGAAATTCAAATATGACTTCTATTCCATTTTATAAAAATGAAATGATGTCGGCTGATGATGAGTGTTGGTGGAAGCGATTCTGCATGATTATTTTTAATATTAATGTTTAATTAATAGAAAAGTGATTTGTGTGTAAAGAATTAAAGAATTTTTAGGCGCAAAGAGTCATTTATCTGGACGGAGTTTCTTCAAGAGCAGGTAAGTCACAATTTTTTTAGTTTATACAATATCATGGTTAGGTTTAGGTTATCACTTGAAATACGGGAAGAATTAGTTTTTTGAATACATCACAAGCTTCATTCACTCTTGCAAAACTAGGTTCATTGCGTCAAATAGCATGATTTATAGATTGCTTCTGTTCCTCAAACGTAGCTGGTCTCGGTGCCTTAGTGCTTCACGGAAATACGCATCAACCGGATAGTTCGCCTTCCTCTCTAGCTTGGAGGTTCGATCCAGTGACCAATAAAGGTTTTCTTCTTTTCTCGTAATCCTCTCCTCGAACTTGTACACAGACTCGGTGGACGTGTCTAATGTAAAGTTTCTCAAAGAAGATTCCCCAAGACCGGCCAACTTCTGGTTTAGCTCTTCCGTTTGGTTCTCAGTCTTTTCAGGATTTCATTCAAGTCTTTACCCGTAATATCACTATCTTTTGTAGCAAACACTTGATCTGCTCCAAAATCGAATCATGTTCAACATATCATCCTTATTCAACTGGTTAGCTTTGTTGTCCACCAATCGACCTTGTTGAATGACGAGTTTGTCCAGTCTCAACTTAATTTCTGGTCTTTCCACAATCTTTTCCTTCACGGTGCTTTGTAATAAATCTGAACACTCTAACCTGCTTCATTTGACATATACGATGAGCTCTGTCTATAGCTTTGAGATCTATTTAGGGATTCCAGTCAGAATCCAGTTTGCCGTTGCCAAATTAATTCCGAGACCACCTGCTCACAATCTTCCGAAGAGTTAAAGAGTTTCAGTAAAAGGAAATTAAAAAAAACCCACAACGCGTGCAAATTGTTCTGAAGAAGTGTTCTTGTAATCAACAGTCTATTTAACAATTTAAATTCTTGAACATACTCGGACGACTTCGACTTCTCGTTTTTAGTTTCTGTGCGCCTAATCAATAATGACGTATTTCCAGTGGAACTTTTTAAATACTGATTTCTCCTTGATTACTTTCTCATACGATGTAACTCCAGACGATGACGTCCAGAATCACTCTCATTATCAACCCTACTATATATTGGCTTCTTCTTGTTTAGTTTCGAACGGTTCAGAAACAGTTTTCGAGATACCTAACTGTAAAAGTATTCCAGACTCGTCATTGCAGACTACAACTTACTTCAATCGCTTTATTTCTTTCCACTCAAAATGTACAGACGAAGAGTTTGTAGAAATTACAAAATTGCTTGTATGTTGTGAGCATATCTTAATTTTCAGATCTTCTTCCATTAATAATGTATCCTTTCCTTGAATAAGCCTCTTTTCTAACTTGGGCAAATACGAATGTTGAGATTTCATATAAGTATTCAATATACACAAACTTTAAGTGAATACGTTTAGCACCCCCGAAATATTCTAATGTATCAATATCTTCATATATTTCATTTCAGAAAATATTCACATCCCTTTTCCTTACAACTTTCTTACTTTTAGGATGGTTCAACCAACATGTTGCGCGTGTTCGAAGGGAATTCGCAGCGGAAGAAAAAGAATTGCTTGAGAAGTCTGGCATCTTGTCGAGGGAGGGTAAACGCTTTAGGAGATCAGTATCATGAGGAGGGATGCTTTACATAACGCATGTTGCAAACGGATAAACAGAGAGAAGAGCATCGAATGGAAGACGATGATGTATGTAAAGAAAATGGTGGATGTCAAGAGGATGGTGTATGTGAAGAAAATGGTGGATGTCAACAGGATGGTGGATGTGAAGAGAATGATAGATGTCAACATGATGGTGAGCAAGTACCTGTAGGTGCTGGAGATTCTCGTGCTCAACGATCTCGTGTTGTTGATGTCACTCGTGTTGAAGGAAAGAGTAATCTGCTGATCAATCAGAAAGAGATAGTGCAAGCTTCGAAACCAGGTGTCTTCCTCGTCTTCCTCAGTTCAGTCTCCGCGTCCCAGAAAAAAAGTCCTTCAAGTGCTATAGTTTCCGAAGAGGCTCGAGAGTTGGACTTACTGGGGTATCCGAAATGAACTTCGAACAGTATGTACATATTAATATAACATTTCATTTGAAATGTATTGGGACAAGTGAGATTGAATAAAACTAACGTAAACTAAACCTGTTACGTAAAAATGTATTGGGGAAAATGAGATTTAATGAAACTGGTGTAAACTAAGCCTGTTATGTAAAAAATGTATTGGGAAAAGTAAGATTCAAAGAAACTGGTGTAAAGTAAACCTGTTATGTAAAAAATGTGTTAAGAAAAGTGAGGTTAAATGAAACTTGATAATATAAGACTATAATAGATTTAGGCAAATGAGCAGAAACCTAGACTGAAGTAGCTCCGGCAGTACCAAGCCAACAATTTGAACTCTCAAATGAGAACGAGGTATTTTAATTAACCAACTAAAAAATTATTAAACTTTTACGTAATTAATTAAATGGTTTTGTCAGGTACGCTTAGAAAATTCAGAGAGATCCGCTCGTGACTGCGTTGAGACTCATTACTCCGTAGCTTCAAAAGCCAGTCTCTGTCAATTAAAAGTCAGAGTCAACGTCGCAAATCAATCGCAACGACATCGTCGAGAAGCAAAAAGATTAAGCTAGATCTATTATCTATCACATCTACTGAAGCATGTTGCTGGATATGCAAATCAACAAACCCCGAACAGTAATGAAGAAGTCTGCTAGAACTGACATGTGGCTACTCGGAAGAAGTTTGGATTCCGCCAGCTACTAGATGTTGCAATAGTCACCTGATCAACCAGAGGATCCTCGACGACGAATCCAGATCTCTTATCAAGCAAAAAGCAACCGTTGGAACTTGGTTGATTAAGAAGGAACTTTCAAGCTTTATTCTTCTCTTAACCAATAAAGCCAACCAACCCCACATTAGCATAAAATCTGATCAGCTAGCTGACAAAGATTTTAGTTGCTGTTTGGGATTCAAACGCAGGAGTTTGAAGACCTGTTAGGAAATATTCATCCTCACTTGCGAGACAGCTGTCATCAATCTCCTTAAGATGCCCCTAGCATTACTTTTGATAAAGCTCCGACTCGGGATTTCTCAAAAGCTTTTTAGGATTCTTGTTTGGCATGCCTCAACAAAAGTGAGCACCAGCATGTGGCGAGTAACTATTAAAAGAGTTTGTATCGCAGAACGTTGGATACGATTCCATTTCCTCGTAAAAACTGATTGCAGAACATGACTCAGCTTATATACGGCAACTTTACCAAGTCCCTGTAGGCTACCTTATTCTTTTTCTGGATAGTAGGAAACCCAAGTTATTGACTGTAACTTATTGTTGGCTTATTTAGAAACTGTTTTTGTTTACAGCTACATACATGTATGTGGAGAAGAGTGAAGATAATGAATTGCAGCGGAAAACGAATTTGGTAAAGTCGATGATGGTGATTGCTCCATCTGGAAGAATTATCGCAGCCACTGGGCTCTATTGTTTTGATGCTAGACATAATGATGCCAAGATGCTTCGTCATATGTTTGATGGTCCTTTGGATGTGCTAATTGGTATGTGTTTTTATACTTGACTTGACAACGGCTTGACATCGTTTTACAGGAATCATAATTAAAATGATTTTTCTGCAATGAACCAAGGGTTCAGAGATGTTAAGCAATTTTGGAAAGTAAGGGTTTTGTAGTAAAGACGCCAGTGCTTTTGAACAAAAAACAAAACCAGTTCACTGCTGAAGAGGCTAATGAATCTCGAGTAGTTACCCTAACTCGATGGAGGGTGGAAGCTTTGAATGGAAGACTGAAGGCCTTTTCAAATTCTTTAATATCAAGATCCCTCATCATTATTACAATCGCAATTATAATGACAAACTTCGTTTTTACTGGATATAGATGTGCCCTCATCAATAAGTACCGTCCTCCAAATTATACCGAATCGACAATTCTCAAAAGATAATCGAGGAAGTTTCTAGGAAGTCCTCTCACAAAACACATTCAAAAAATAAAGTTTTGCCAATTCTCCGAAAGACAAATGTGGAAAAATCTTGCGACCGTAATTACGAAGGATTCCCACTTGATGACGCTGAATGAACTGGGAGGATCACTTTAACTCTTGTAAGTGACGATCTCGAATCGGAGTCAGAGGATGAAGCTGTGTCTGAGAACGGAGCTTTTTCTGAGAATGGTAGGGCAGACTCTGCAGATGATATTGTTGATCGAGATGATGGCGTTTCTGATGGGAAGCTGGGATTGCAGCAGATGATAAAGAAAGCGAAGCACGAGAGCGATGCTGAAGCGAAAGTGGAGTGTGAAGAGGAGGAGGAGGAGGAGGAGGAATCAGAGTCAGAAAGTGAGATAGAAGACTGGAGTATGTCCCTGCAAGAATAGCAGTTTTAGTTTTCAAAATTGTTTTAGTGGATAATAGTAATATATTGAACAGCGGTCGTCCCTAATGTTGTTTTCTATTCTTATGAGGTATACTTAATAAAGCACAACTAGCTTTAACATGGATAAGATATGAACTGTAATTAAATGAACTTAATTAACTTTAATATGTGCCAAGTCGGACAATATTTTGATAATCCCGATGTAGAATACTTTATGAAGAGAGAAAAAATTTTACATATAAAGCTCATGTAAAGCACGAGTATAGAAATTCGCACGTTAGAGAGTATAGAATAAACGAATACCATTACAAGAGGACTTTGGAATTGGCAGAAAAGAACAAAGGAAAGGTGCAAAGCATAATGAAAAGACGAGAGACTATTTTCCGACCAGGAAATAAGAAGAATGTACTTTGTTCCATGTATTAAGCCATCAGACATGTCTACAGTAGCTGATGTTATTGGTCCTATTATAAGTAGTATGGGTATCATGAAAATGTAGTCATAATAAATATAAAATTCTTACTAAAAACCTAATTATTCGCATCTGTGCATTCATTTTAGAGTATTTTAGTTGATATGGATTGTTTAATTCATGTCATCAATATTTTTATTGCATATAATTTTTAAGTAATACCCACTGCATATGGTGTGATTTTTAATTCCATTGATTTTTTTGTCGGATTTTTTCACCTCGGGTCAAAATCCAAGACCCCTAGCGACAGATAGTAGCCTGATTTAGGTGCCTTAATGATCAACGGTTTAGGTCTAATTACTGTTGTACAACTAGCCATAAAACTATTAGTTACCGTCTATTGTCCTTTGATTTGATCTACTATTGCTACGAAAATTTCGGATGGTCGTATACCCTATACGTTACGGCATTTTGTTGAAGTTAGAAAGAGAGAGCAAGAGTACAATGTCTAATCTTTCTTCAAATGTAAATATTATTCTTTAAGTTTGTAAAAGTAAGTATTTAGTATTTTGTGATTTTACGAAAATTCTAATCAATGTTCAGTTGCTTTCATGTTTTAATATAGCTATTGAAGCAAGCATAATGAAATACTTTTGCATAAAACCTGTTCGTATTGAATGAGTTAAATGAGTCGTTTGTTTTCTTGTATTGTAGACCTGTGTGTAAACTATTAGACATAATACTTGCACCTTGCAAGAATATGCAGATATTCTAAAGCTAAAAGTTTATTTTAAGTCAATACAGTTGTTATTATAGATAAGACAGATATTTCGATTAGTATGGGTTGAGTAGTTTGTCTCTACCACAGGTCTCTACCGATAAACAAAAGTTGGTGTTCTCAGGACTTTATTCGTAATAAGCGAAGTAAAGCATAACCCAAAATTGGAGGTGTTATACATTTTTAGCTTCTTAATCGTAAATAATTTGAAACTCATGGGATTAATGAAGATTTTTAGAAAATGCCCGATTAAGGTTTTTATTGTTATGAATAATGAAGCGTAAAGGTTTGTGCTTCAAATTATTTAATTTGCTATTTCTCTTTGACTTTCTATTTTAGGTTTTACTAACTCCAGAGTCAACAAACAAGATAACAAGAATATTATTTTAATACCATCCAAGAACAGTTGTAAAAATGTTGTACATTTCAAATACGGTTTTTTATTAAAAGTGACTTTTGTCGTGTTTTTGAGTTTTAATTACTCGATTAAACATTCTTTTCCCTATAAATGTGTTAGTGGTCCTGAAAAGGACCGATTTGTTTGTGGATATACAGAAGTGAAAGCTAATAGGTATTACAAGCGAAGTGCTTGGCTTATAGCACACTGGTTAAAATGCTGTCCAATTTACCCTGCTAAACAGTGCCCAAATAAAAGTTTCATTGCACATTTGCAATCATATTTGCTGGTATATTGAAGCAAACTTCCACAATTTTATCTTTTAAGGACTAATTGTGTCGTGGGTTCTGTCGGCTATAAACCTTCGAAGATATGTAAGGCCATAAACAGAAGTCGTTGGGACAACCGGTGATCTTGATGGACAAGTAACTTCCTTATCTCTTCCAATCCAGGTACTAGGAAGTGATTCATTTAAAAGTTGTTTCTATTTGATTCGCATTATGTGCTGGACACTCACCATGCTATACCGCAAACTACATTGAGATGTAAAGAACATTCATCGGTGAAGCAAATATTCTTAACAAAATTCATATTATTATTGCGCATGTTTCACAAAAATTCTTGCCTTTTGTCAGCATCGGTTTATGCTTTTTAAATTTTATAAACTCGACACCTATTTACACCACAGTCGATACTTAGTTGTCGAATACTACCATATTACGGTTCAAGTTGCACATTACCCAAGTACATTGATTTCTTCATCGTTATCCATCTTCTGGTTTTGTTGAACCTGCTTCGGACGCCCTGTATACACTGCGTTTCTTACCGATCCGAAAAAGCAACAAACAAAGCAGAAGTGTTTCTATAGCTTTCACCTCTGTATACCCTCTTAACCATTTAAACTATTTTAGAGATTGTAGACACACTTATTTTCAAAAATTAAATAAGAGAATATTATAATCAAGAACACGCAATAACAATTAATTGTAACGTATACGTCAATACACATGGTATACCTTTTTAGTTCGTCCTCCATTAGAATACTGTAGTCTTGTTTGAGTCCTCTGTCCAATCTACCCCTATGATAAAAATTGAAAAGTGCAACACGGGTTCCTAAAATTCTACTTTCAAAACCAAGCATCATCTATTAAACCACTTGAGTTTTATGTATTCTGACATAATACACTTATATTCTCGAAGAATATTTATTGATCAATTGTTTTTTCATAAACTGATTAATGGTGTTCTAAGCTGCCCTTTTCTATTCCAACTGATTAAATTTATTGTACCATCTAAAAACCTTCGCATTACAAATTCGTTCTCTCTTAATCTTAGCAAGACAAAATTCCCCTTTAGAAAGACTTAAAACGGCTAATACAGTTTTTGATATTAACTTTTGTGATAACGATTCAACCATCAGAAACCATCTTAAAAAAGAATTATGTAAATCTGATTTGTTGTTTTACAAGAACAATTATTAATTAGTTAAATACATATTCCAGAATATTTTAATTTAATCCTTACTTACATTATTGTAACAAATATTAATTATATGTATATTATTATTCTCTAATAATTTATATACTCCTATATTAAGTAAATTCAAATTATTATTGTTTTTCTTTCTTCCCCTTTTTTTTTTAAATTACAAATTTTGTTGTAAATGTACACTTTTCTGTATTTTTTCTAGGTTTTGAGAAATCTCTCCCGTAAATAAAGATTATTATTATTATTATTATTATTACTATTATTATTATTATATCTATAAGATAACAATTTTATTAAATAACTTAAACAAATGTGTCCATTTAACAGGTGTCCGAGTAAAGTTTTTGGTGTTTTTCTGTTGGACAAAAATTTACGTCTAAGCCTGTATTATTATGAAAGAGTTGAAGAAAATCTAGTTTACAATAAATTTTGTTTCGCAATTTAATTGATCACACGATCATTTTTTATGTAAAGAATTTGTACATATTTTTATTTTTATGCACAGCTTGATGCAAGTGAAAAAAATAGTTTGTAATTAATGAGTATAGAACATAATGTTGAATAGTAACGAATGAGGAGTACATTTTAAAACTAAAAATGTAAATAACTATTCTAAAAAAATAATTTAATAACTCATTAATGAGTTTAATTAAAAAAATTAAAATGCAAAAAAATCAGAAAGAACGATTAAGGAAAGAAATTTGTCGTTGTTACTAAGCCAAATTTTGCATATAAAATACACAGGAGGCACTCCAGACAACCGTTCTACAAGCAGTTGCAAAACTTAAAAGTTTTAGCTTTTATTTCGTAGATATTTATTATGTAATCCTCCTATTTCCTCCCTCTTATTTAAAACGCAGCCGTCGTGTGCCAACTCCGGGTTATTCATTCGGCACATGGCCATTGAGTAAAGTTTGTGCCCTCTACAATTAAACGGAACCTCACAATAAAACAAAATTAAACGCTTTGCTAGAACGTGTCCATTGTATTGTGGGATAATTTGCAATTTAAATTAAACGTTTTATTTGTAGAAATCAAATAATAAATTCGCGGTGAATATTAAATCGTCAAATTAATGTTCTGTGCTAATTTTCTATTTATCGCCGAAGAACATTACGTATTTAGTTATTTATTACCGTGTACCAACTCTTCAGTTTCAACAATTAAATCCAATAAATTTATATCCTATATGACAATAGCTTAAAATGTCACCTTGGTGAAGGTTTTTAAGGTGTATCTACAAAGAATTTTTGAATAGATACCTGATCTATTTGTTTTGTCTTGTTTATGGGTCAGGTCTGTAAACGTTTAGTTACCTTCATGTCCATCTATTATACAGAAAAATAGGAGTCTGAAATAAAATCCATTTGTTCATAGACAACTTTCTTTCTATTAAATTTGAGCTGTTTTAGAAGTTTTCTAAGTTAGTGCAAAGAGCAAGAATGAATACAGAAACGCCATGCTGTATATTCCTTTAAAAAACATTGGTATACAAGGGAAGAAAATGCCTGATTCAATCGTGCAATTGGGCTGAGGTTCATGCTCTTAATCTTATACTATAATAGATAATAAGTGTATTTATGTTTATTCAAGGGAAAGTGCAACAAATTATTAAATTAAGGTAACTATTACAAAATAATAACACAGTCAAGTGTACAAGCTGTCATATAATTAAGGAAACACTGACAAAAACATGAAACTATTGATCTCGCATGAAAGCACTCTAAATTATATTAAAGGTAATGTTGACTGACGTCTAACAGCGATCTTATCAAGCAATGATCAACGGAATGCCGGCTCTTTAAATTATAGTATAGGATAGACAGGTTTGTAATTTCTCAGTCTTCTATGCAACCGGAGTTGCAAGGAATGAGAACATGTTACAATTTACTAAATTAAATAGTATATGCAACAATGTTTTTTGTCTTATTTTACTTAATGAATGTGTTGCGATGATATACATATACGTTTACTCCAATTATTACCGTAACAAAAGTTAATTTTGTTTGCAAGTATGATTACTATTTTTTTTATTATAGCTGGTCTCAGATCCAAGGTAAAAATAATTCCATTATGGATCAACCTTCCTCTTCAAAGCGATATATTTTATTAACCTATAATTTAAAGAATATTAAATTCGGCATATTTGCCAACAAAAATCGCAATATCATTTACAGGTCTTTAAAACTGCGTTTTTATATTCATTCATTCTATCTAAATACGAACATCAACACAACGACCTTGATTTTGTGTTTTGCATTCCAGGTCGTTAGCTATTCCAGTGATCCCAAATCAACTTAATTTAATTAAATAGTTTTTGTTGTTTCTCTTCCATTTGTATTATCGGTATACCAACTTTGTCGACTGCTGTGTAAGCAGTTACATAAGTCGATTCTTTGATTATTATAACCAACTAAGTGTTGGAAAAAATAACAATCTCAAATCGCCTGCTGTAAGTTCGCAAGAGATTGTACAATAGCAAATAAACAACGAGAATCACTCGGCAGCTGTTTCATCATTTTGCGACTCTTCAGGAATGAGATAATTCGTGTAAGTTGCTATTGTACAATCTCTTACAAACAGGCGATTCGAGATTGTTGTTTATGTCAAAACTTAGTTATTTATAATAATCAAAGAATAAACTTATGTAACTGTTTACACATTTGTTGACAAAGTTGCTTTAATGGAAATGCATTTTGAACGTGTTTCGATAGCACGAGACGTCGCAAAACCGTATGTTTCACGAACATTGGTGTTTACTATGTTTAACCTTTTTCTGATACAATTCGCGCACAATATAACAACATATTTTGTTAAATGGGTAAAATAGAACAGGTTATGTGATAGCAATATATGATTTTAAAATATTTTAATAAGAAATCTGTAAAATAAGTTATTATTTATGGGTTCTCATTTACCTACTGAGATAGAACACTAGGTATAAACGCCTTTGTGGACGAGTTGATTAAATTGTTGTCGGCTGATGAAACGAGCAAACCCTGGGTTCAATTTCGATTGGCTTTTTGTTAATGAATTTATAATCGATGATAGTATAATATTGTTTTTATAAAATTGTATTAAGTTTCAGTAAAAAATAATAAAAAATTAAATAAATAAATTAATAAAATTTAATTCAACCTAGACTAAACATTTGGTTTTTCAATATTCTTGTCACATTTTCGTGTGCGTTTTTCTACAAAATTATTTAAATATGGCATTTCACATTTGAACACATGTGATGCCAAGTATATTATTTTGTCCTGTTTAAGTTACGTTTACAAAATATGCATTTATGAAAAAAAATAGTTTGTGTTTAAGAATATTACACAATACTATTATGAAAACAGTTAAATTGAAAAGAATCAAATGTACAAACAAAAAAATCATTACTCTACCTTTTAATGTTTTAATATTATATTAAAAACAATTCAAAAACAAAACAATAAACAAAATTGTTGTTCTTGACTCAACTTTAACGGAGTTTCTGATACAAAGAGCCATTATGTCTATAATACAAAGGATTGGAACACTAAACTGCAGCGTCTATATAACAAACTGAAAAACACCAAAAAACTGCACCAAAAACATTACTCGGACACGTGTTTCAATAGCTAAGCTATCATCATCAGCGAACACGTGTCCGAGTAAAATTTTTTTGGAGCAGTTTTTTTTGTGTTTTCAGTTTGTTCTATAATACAGATTTTCAATATTTGCTTCAAGTTCTTCAGCCCGGTAGATTATACATATTACATCGTTAACATAGATACATTGGTATAAGGATGAACATATGTTGTGTTCTATGACTCATGGCGAATTGGAATCTTGGAGTAGTGTTCTGATGGATTCTTTAACGGGGAAGCGTTGGAAGTCTTCTTATTCTTCTATTTCTGGGATCCAGATCTGTAGTTAGGATTTCGTATACGAGGTAGTGCTTCTCTGCAAATTTGGTTGCTAGTCTTGCCAGTCTTGTGGATATTGGTTCTATGGAGAGAGTTTGATAGAGATGGATGCACACAAACTATTTTTATCAAAAATATTGTTTTGTGAAGTTAACTTAAACACAAAGAAAAGACAAAAAATTTTTTAATTTAATTAAATTTTTTATTTTTTTAAAAAAAAAAAAAAAATAAAAATATTTTTTTTATAAAAAAAATTTATATTTTTTTTTTTTTTTTTTATATATTTTATTTTTTTTTATTTTTTTTTTTTTTTAAAAATTTTTATATTTAAAAAATAAAAAATTTTTTTTTATTTTTTTATTTATTTTTTTTTTTTTTTTTAAAAAAAATAAAAAAAAAAATATAATACTAATTTTATTTTAAAAATTTAAAAATTAAAAAAAATTTTTTTAAAAATTCTTACCTACTATAAACAAAAAAATTAATCAAAATATTTTATTACTCAAATTCACTTAAATGGAACATTTATTACAGCGACACTTTTAGCCTTTGAAAATTTCTTCTTCTCTGTAAACCAACCTCCACAGCTTCTATTACCTCCTTGTTGGAAGAAAATGTACACTTCCAAACTTTTTTTTTTTTAAAAAAAAAATAAAATTATAAAAAAAAAAAATATGATAAAAAAAAGTTTTTTTTTTATTTTTTTTTTTAATTAATAAATTTTTTTAAAAAAAAAAAATATTTTTTTTTAGGAGTGTTTTTTTCTAAAAAAAAAACATCTTTTTTTTTTTTTTCCTCTTTTTTTTCTTTAATATTTTCCCGTAGAGTGGTTAGTATTGTCGAATAGTAATCTCAGTTATTGTTCTACCCTTATCCAAAAATCAATCATGATTACTCCATGGCAATCCCAAAAACTGAAGCAAGAACTTTTCCAGCAGATTTTTGGACACGAAACTTCTTAGGTCTTGGAGAACCAGAGTGTCGCCATTCCATCGATTGTTGCTTTGTTTCTGGATCGTAGAAATGTACCCAAGTCTCATCCATAGTAACAATTCGGTTTAAGAAGTCTACATCGTTTTCAAATCGAGCACAGATCGAACGCGATGCTTCTACCCTTGCACGCTTTGGTCAACATTCAAACATTTGGGGATCCATTTTGCAGCAATTTTTCTCATGTCCAAATTGACGTGAACCATATGATGAACGCGTTCGTATGAAATATTCAGTGCTTCAGATATCCGTTTTAGCCCAATTCGACGGTCTGATAAAATCATGTCATGAACTGCATCGATATTTTCGGGGACTGACACAGAAACTGGCCTTCCCGATCGGTCATCATCTTCAATGGAAAATTTACCTCTTTTGAAGCTTGCATTCCAATTTTGACGGTCGCATACGAAGGACATTGATCACCAAGGGTATTAAGCATATCTTCGTAAATCTGCTTACCTCTTAACCCTTTTAAATACAGGTACTTGATGATGGCTCGATACTCCAATTTTTCGATTTTCACAATTTCGGTGGACATCTTTTTCATTTAATTTATTGCGTGACTCTGGTTTACTTTTTGACGTCAAACTTTACACTGACACTTCTAATAAGTTATTGTTCGTTGCTATGGTAACGCAATATTTTGTTTATGCAAGGAACTGGTCTAGGCTAACTAGATATCAATACATCCTCGTATCACCATAGGTTTTGCTTATGTCCACCATCAAATGATTCTTTATTATCATTTCTACTAATAATAACAAAAACCATCTTTATAGTTCAACAGAAAAGAATTTCCAATTATAGGACAATGTTCAATCTTATATAAACTTAAAGATAACTAAAAATAACTAAAGTATAATCAAACAAGTAGTTTTATTTTATTTTTACATTTAATCAAATTGAATAATAAAACATAAAGATGGGATTTTTTTTAAAATTTCTTTTTTGGCCTAAATTTGTAAACTTGATCCTCCACGGTTCAATTTAAAAACAAATTACTGCTGCATGAAGAAACCTTACATTTTTACACCATTTTTATTAGGCGAATGTTGTTACGTGTTGACATAATCTGATCACCATCAAAACTACTTGGTTAATATTTTGCTCACTGTTTTATATGCTTAAATTGTTAACACAGAATAATATATATTCAGTAGCGTATCTTGGTCTATTAAACTAAACACGCAAATGGTTTCGGTAAAATACTAGTGGTAAACTGATAGTAGATAAAGCTAAGATTAATGTCCACAATAGCTATTTGTCCAACATGTGAGTAAAGCGATTCTTTTTCTACTCGAACTTGAGTTGCCTCACGAGCGTAGCGATTGGAAAAAATGGTTTTTCTCATATGTTAGACACAATATTTTTTTCATGATATTTCCCAAAAAACCAACCAACCAACCCAAATAAAAGAAAAACTATTAATTGTATATTGTTACAGGATTTCGTCACATACGTAAAAGCAAAAGTCAACAATCGGAGGGTTACAATAGTCTCGCTTATTTATTTTGTGGGCTCGGTAAGGTCTCAACCTGTCATAGAGCAAAGTTGCTAGCCGCGTAATTCTAACCAATTAATGTGGGGAACAATGTTTAAAAGTCCATAAATAAGATACTAAATTACACAAAAGTGACTGAAAAATAATAGTTATTTGTGTAACAAAAACTAAATTGTTTATCTCAACAAACGTCAGGAAACTTTTACTTTTTCGTTTACCTACAATTTTTTGACACTAAAGTTTCCAGTTTTTTACAGCTGAACTTTTTTTTATAGACAATAATAATTTACAATCTACTTAACAAAAGTATTCGGTAAATGTGATGCTAATGAAAGCAGTGATAGGAGAAATTATCCATTGATGACGCTCCCTACGAACACCATTTACGGGAGGTTGGTGAGGTCTTCAAACCACGTTTTTTCACTCGTTTAGGTACATCTAACTTCTGGTGGTGATGCATCACAAATTCTTTGATTTCAACAGCAAGGAATGAGACGACTAAGTGTTGATGGATTATTTGATTGGTTACAAACCAGGGCGCGTCAAGTGCGCGTAATTATTTTGCCTGAAACTGTTGCAGTGTTTTTTTTTGTGGTCGGCTTGGCACACCCTAGAGTAACAGCTTATTTCGGATTTATAGCTTTGACTTTCTACTACGGAGCAATACATTTCACGGTATTTAATACTTAGTTGTTTGCGCTTAGTTTGTATGTGTTTGTTCCACGTGAGTCACTGCACTCTCAAGTAGTTTACGTCGGTTTTACTGGTATTGGAGTATACAGCATCTCCATAGGGATGTGAAAGAATGCATTTCTACGGCTAGCTGAGAAAAGTTTAGTTCTTTCAACCATCCGAAAAAAATCTTTCACATCGTGAACAGAAGAAAGCGCTTTCGTTGTCTGTCAAGTTAAATTTCAACTTACTTTGATAACCAATTGAAACAAACAAACGAAAGTTCAAGGTAGATTACTAAAAGTCAGGTTGTCTACTTGTCAACCAAGCCAGATTCTAGACTAAAAGTAAAGTGAATAATTAGGGGAATACCTTCGTATTACATAAAAGAGAAACGTCACGTGTCGTTAACGTCGGCACTAATTGGTTCGAAATAGGAGAGGGCGAAGTTAACAAACGTTAGATGAGAACACACCCATGGGATTCCAATGTAAATTTTATCACGTTGCTGTTTCTGTTTCTTAAAACATTTTAAAGAGAAAATAGATAATTATGGCGCTAAAATAGATAATAATCATTTTATCTAAAACAGGTCAGAACGCTATTGAAGCAAAATGGTTGAATGTAATTACACAACCGATTATTGTCATATTATATTATAGCAACAGTAATGTCAAAACAAAAAATATAAAAACTACAAGTTTGTTTCTAGCTGTCAATGAGAACTGGAAACAAATGATCGTTATCTAAGTCTAGCCTATAATCAGCACATTCATATCTATATCATTTTATGATATACTATTTTTAAATAAATCGTACGTAAAAAAAATAAATCATGTTTAAAAGTACAATGATTATCAAACAATTTTTGTTGTCATGGTTGCCTAGCAAGCAACATTCGAAATAAACAAAAGCTAAACCGTATGCGTTTCTCTGTTGTAGTAACTGTTCTGAAGGTCTTTTCTCCATCCGGGGCTCGTTTCTCAAACTCAGCATTAAAACCTTCCTTACTTGTATCATAAACTATTCTTTCCCACTATTAAATAAAGAATCATTTTTATTGCATATTAAACTATATAATGATATATAATTTTTACATCATGATTGCAATAAGCCGCAATAAAAACCAGACACAGCGAACAACGATTGAATACAACCATTAATTATTATGATATAAACACAGCACGGACTAGGTTTTGATCAATTCAACACCAACTGTATTAAATATCACTAATTGCAATAAATTCACTTTAGCCAAAAAGTACATTTAAATTAATTGGGTTTGTACGAGCTACCTCGATTCTTTTACCACTCAAAATAAATATCAGTGTTCCATTGTCTCCCAGATAATCCTTACTATTTTACTACAATAAGAGACCTTAACATTCATATTGGCCGAAAGCATAAAAATCGGACCGTCTCTGTCGCGTCCCTATTACAAGTTGAAGGAGGTGTCGTATATCCCTATCAACTAAGCTAAGAAAATTCAAATTCAATCTTAATATTGACTAGAATCCCTCAAGGTTCTCAATGCCAAGTAGCCAGTTGCTTAGCCTTTTGATTGAAAGGTGTGTTGCTGTCAATGGTATTCAATCATGGACAGACATATTTGATTTCCATTCACTATGCTAAGAGTACCAACTGATAAAGGAAAGGAAAGTCTTAACAAAATTGTAAAAAGAAATTGTGAAGCTCCTTCTCAGTCAAGTTCTAAAGATTTTCGAATCAAGTAGACTTCATTACATGACCGATTTCAATCCAAACTCAATAATGGCAACATTCGAAGAGTCATCCAATTGCTATCGACTTAAGATAAGGTTGTCACAGTTATTCTACATATGAGAAATTAAAATTAAAGCACCCCTCTGCTGATCTCCCATGTTTACCAGATGTTGATCTTGAATATCCAAGGTACACTATTTCTCTATTAGAAATGATTAATTTGATGTCATCCTATGCAAGTGACTCGGGTAGCGGTTATGGTGGACTCCGGCCACAGCACGTAATGGTCTTAACATCACAATGCAGTGATGGAAATAGTGTACGCCTTTTAACAGATCTTGTGAACCTGTGCAATTTAATGTTAAGCGAACGAGTTAATCCAACGATAGTTCCTATTCTGTATGGAGCTAGATGATTTGGAAGTTAATTTCCAAATGCTTTTAATAAAATGAAAAGGAAGACTGTTACGGTTCCCATACTTTCTTACAATTTGGTCAATACAAAATATCTTCGGAAAACGGTGCTCAACAAGGCGATCCAGCAGGACCTTTCTTATTTAGTCTAGGACTTCAGGATATCAGATTATCATTATAGACTGAGCCCAACTCTTGGTATTTGGATGATGAGACATTAGGAGGAGAACGTCGACATTAAGAACTTTCAAAATCTGATTGGTGAATGTAAATATATTGATCTAGAAATTAATCGAGGAAAATGTGAGATTTTTTTTTGTAGAGAAGTTGACCCACACGTCCTTTCCAAGTTCGAACAAATTGCACCGGGGATACGATCTGTTAAAAATGACTTCACTCTATTAGGCGCCCCATAGTAAGCTCAGCTACTAAAGAAATTTTCAGTACAAAACTCAATGAACTAAAACGCCTCATCACAAACTTGGAACAACTTAACCGCCAGTCTGCTTACTTCCTGCTAAAAAATGCTGTAGGAATTTCAAAATTTACAAAATAGTATATATCGCACAACATTTATGCTAGATTTTCAACACATTTTACAATCATTCAACAATCATGATTATCTTCTATACAAAACTTAAAGTTTTTCCCATCCGATACAGTCTCAAATCGGTCGACTTATATCTTATCTTTTGTCAATACCCTCAACTTTGTAACTGGTTGCTTCAATCCTGTTTCTTAGCCAGACTTTGCTCAATCAGTGGATTTAAAGAATGTTTTAATCAGTGGAAACATCAGTGGAAATTCATGCTAGATCACAACTGCAAAAGGGTTGGGACTTGATTAACATTACAAGAATCACGAAATAGTTTCATTTTGACTCAGACCTTAAAACGCACGCCTTTTAGCTGTAAGATCCCCTTACTCAGGTGATTGGCTTCAAGCTCTCCCTTATAAAAAATTAAGAACCTTTGAAACAGACACCATTTTCCAAATATCAGTAGCTCTTAAACTTGGTTTGACTATCTGTGAACCTTATAAATGTGGTGAATCGGTCTAGGAAAGAATCATAATAGTCTCTCATGTCAGAAGAGTGCAGATTGTTATTCCTGACATCAGAAATTAAATCAAATAACGCAGAAAGCTTTTTCATCAGCAAAAATTTTATCAAGATTAGAGCGTAGCGGACTCGCTAGATCCGATGGAAAAAGACCAGATGAAATCACCCTCACGCTTCGGAGTAACGGTTTAAATATTTCTTAATTTTTAGCATCAGCAATCAAAGCTGGAAGTTCAGTAGATCATATGAAGAAATTACATTATACTGATTTATGTCAACAAGGTTATTTATTCATCCCGGTGGCAGTAAAGACCTTTGGAAGTTGGAGTAAAGAAGCTAGCACTTCTATCAATGATTTAAGAGATCGTAATTGACAGTCTACATGTAAAAGTTGTTCAAGGTCATATTTAATTCAAAGAATGAGTTTGGCCATTTAACAGGGAAACACTGCAAGGTTTTTTTGGCTCACTCCCGCTGAACTCTTCGTTAGAAGAAATATTTTTAATGTAATGTATTACAAGTGATTTTATATACCGCCGCATTTTCTGTATTTTAATATAAATTGATTATTTTTTATACTAATATTTTAAGAATTAATCAAATAGTTCTGTTAAAGCAATCGTAGCGAGCAAGTAGTGTTGAAAACTTCATTTGTGTGAATAATAGCCACTATCCTAAGTAACTGGATGGAGTAACTATCCTTATTTAGGAACAAGTAATAGTTTGCTTAACATTTCAGTTTTGACTTTGTAAAGCTCTATTAAAGTTCAATATTTTTAGGTTTTCTAAGTATTGGAATACATTCGTATATTTTAATAATATCCCGAATAATAACAATGGCTGTTTTATTTTACTTCACTTAGAGTCAGTTTGAACCATGGACTTAAATACCTTTGATTATTTCTATGGTGTCAAATAACGTCACTAATCCAGTAGAAGATTTGACAAATCCGATAATTGCTAGGTGTAACTCAATAAAAAACCAAACTTGTGTTTTTGAAAGAGTTTGGCAGTGAATGAGGAAAAGATTCGATTCTTACATTCTCGCTGAAGGTAGAATTTTTTACAATTTTTGTAACTTAATAACTTTTACATTTAGTTTTTGGTAAAATCATGTTGATTTCCAAATTTTGTTCACCTTGTATCTTTTAAGTTAGGCATTATTTCAAAAATATTCTAATAAGAAAATATTCGTATGGTATATAGGGATTAACTACCCAGCTCAGATAGCTGGGTCGCCTTAGCCCTCACAAAAAGGAAATCGATTTTTTTACATTTGTTTAGGTTTTCTAAGTACATAGTACATTATTGGAATACATTCTTATATTTTAACAATATCCCGAATAATAATAATGGCTGTTTTATTTTACCTCACTTAGAATCAGTTTGATCCGTAGACTTAAATACCTTTGATTATTTCTTACGGTGTCAAACAACGTCACTAGTCCAGTGGAAGATTTGACAAATCCGATAATTGCTAGGTGTAACTCAATAATAAACCAAACTCGTGTTTTTGAAAGAGTTGAGCAGTCAATGAGGAAAAAATTCTATTCTCACATTCTTGCTGGAGGTAGTATTTTTTTACAATTCTTGTAAATTAATAACTTTACATTTAGTTTTCGGTAAAATTATGTTGATTTCCAAATTTTGTTCACCTTGTATCTTTGAAGTTAGGCATTCTTTTAAAAATATTCAAATAAGAAAATATACGTATGGTATGTAGGCATTAACACCCAGCTCACATAGCTCGGTCGTCTTAGCCCCATCACAAAAAAAATCAATTTTGTTTACATTTGCACAAAAACTGAACAGTTAGCCCAGGCTAGGACAACTTTGCACAACGCTAGCACACCTTTACTGGCGGAACCCTTCAACATAAAAATATCGAATTTTTAATGTTTGTACACGAAAGAATAGCTAGCACAACTTTGCTTAACGCTAGCACACTCTTTAATGTTTAAACGTCAAAAGTTCGAAATTTTCTTGTGAGGGAGCTGGCTTCCTAGATTGAACCCTTAATAACTCTATTATTGAAGGTGTGCTAGCGTTGAGAAAAGTTATGCTAGCCTGTGCTAGCCATTTTCTTTCGTATGCAAACATCAAAAATTCTATATTTTTGTGTTAGAAGGCTGAGGTTGCCTTTGCCTCTCCAGATCCAAGCCCCAAAAACCCTGTTATTAAGGTGTGCTAACATTATTTTTAGTTGTGCTAGCTCAGCTCTTTAATGTTCAAACGTCAAAAGTTCGAAATTTTTTTGTGGGGGGCGCTGGCTTTCTAGATTCAACCCTCAATAACTCCGTTATTGCAGATGGGCTAGAGTTGAGGAAAGTTGTGCTAGCTAATTCTGTTTCGTGTGCAAACGTCAAAAATCCGATATTTTTGTTGGCTGAGGTCGCCTAAGGCCCATCCTGATTAAAATCTCAATAACCCTGTTGTTAAAGGTGTTCAAACGTCAAAAGTTCGAAATCTTTTTGTAGGGAGGCTGCTTTCCTAGATTCAACCCTCAATAGCTCACTTGTGCTAGCATGTGCTAGCTATTCTCTTTGGTGTGCAGACATCAAATATTCGATATTTTTGTGGGGGGAGCTTAGGTCGCCTTAGCCCCTCCAGATTCAAACTTTAATAACTCCGTTATTAAAGGTGTGATAGCCTTCTTTTCGTGTGCAAAAGTAAAACAAATATATTTTTGTGGTGAGGCTAAGTTGACCGAGCTCAGCTCTCATTAGGTCTTAAATACCTAACTTGCTTTTATTACATTGTTGCGTATGGGCAAATATTAATGTAATTTTACTCTAAAAATTCAAGATTCTACCTCGGACACTTAAAAAAAAAAATAAATCACTACATATTCTTACTTAATTTTCAAATTAAAATATGTCACTACAATAGGTAGCAAAATCAAACAATTGGTAATAATTTAAAAATTGTGTATCTACTGTGAGAAATGTCTCCTACTTGTTAACATTTTATTCTAATTACAAATATTTTCCTCCCGGTTCAAATTTATAACTACCGAAATTGTATGCAACTAGAATTCGCGTTATTTATGAATAATTTTATATTTTATATATAAAAATTGTTCCTGTTAAATGTAGATTTTAGCGGAAATAAAGTTTACATGGATTTGCGTAATATAAGTGGCTTAAATTTAAAACTTTTTAATTTACATTACACCAGACAACGTTGAACTTATTCAATGTGAGTAAATAAATTATGCTTTTTAAAATTGTAATTGTACAATTACAAAGTCTAATAAAATTTGCATTCCAGTAATTAGAAGTAATAAAACGTGATACTATCTGTTACATTCAATGTAATTCTTAAATTGACGAAACTGAACTTATTACTTGTTAAATTATCGGTGAACAGGAACCATTACAATTATAGTAATGTAGCGAGTACCGTTGACTTTTAATCAGTGTAATATACAGAATGAATTGTTATTTAATGGTCTTAAACGTATATACATACAACTACTCCTTTAATTAATATTTATATTTAATGTAAGTTAATATAATGTATAATATATGCCTATTCAGCATTGTATCATTTTAATTAACACCACATATTTTATGAAAAAGCGAATTTTGCTATATCCAGGTGTAATCTAAACTATGTAAAGTTATAATAAATGTCGTCTTTATTTTTAATTAAAACTTTGAAAGTGTAACAGTAATCTAATCGTAGCTAAAAGGTTTTTTTGGGACACAGCGCTTTTACTTTCGGATCAAACCTTTTTTATCTGCAGTCTGCGGATAAGATTTTACGCTTTATATTTTCAACATAATTAAATGCAAGCAATATTTTTTACTAAAAGAAAAAACCGCTTGTTGCCGATTTAAAAAATGCTGAATTTTTTAAAAGACTTCTATCTAAACAGCGTTAAAGCCAAACATAACAAAGTTTAATTAAAAGCACCCTTAACGACCCCAATTAAACAAACAAACTGCTGCGATTAGTTTCTAATAGTGTTTTAAAGAAATAAAAGGGAAACTATCGACTAACAGGGGGCAATTAGATACAATGGATAGAAGAGGTTCAGTTACAAATGATTGAATGCTTTGATGATAGCCGCTCTCGTGTGATAAAAATAAAAGACTTCAATGTCAGTTTGGATTTAGAAATATTTTTGTGTCTTTTGAACATTCCAAACAACGCAACTCGGTAAATTTAACTAAATTTATTGTTGTAACTGATCTAATTAATTCATATTTATTTGAACGCATTCGGTGTTATTTGGTGACATTTATTTTCTTATTTTCTGTGGTTTTAAATGAGACTATGAGGAGAATTTTAATGTACACTTTAAGAGATGAAGTAGTAAACCAGGGGTAATTATATTCTTTATTGTGTCTGTGTTTATTGTCTGACCTATGCTTTTTAATTTTAACCTCGTTTAATTGGATAACCTTTTTGAGTGACTAATTATTCCTTGAAATGCGATACTTCACTTTATAACATATTAACGTATTAAACTTACATATTTGATTGGCAAGCACACGAAATCCGTTTGATCATTGACATATTTGTTTAAAATTGCATTGTTACACCAACCCTCGATACTATCACTTATTTATGAAATCAACAGTACATACCTACAATTGGCGTTTATTTGTGTTGTCATGAAATTTGTTATTTGTTTAATAATAAATTCTTGTAATGATTGTAACTCATTAAAAGAATTGAAATTTCTATTTTCTCCCAAAAAACACAAGTTTCAAGAAAAAAAATTTGGCATACAACTCCGGGGCTCCGCAGCAAACTCCACCATTGATATAATAAGAAGGTTCCAGTCTAAAGTGCTACGAGACATTGTCAACGCTGCCTAATGAAGAAATCAGACGTGATCTTAAAATAAGTTCAGTTAGTGAAATTATCACAGACATAAGTGTTAAATATCGCGACAGACTCAGTGCACATCCTAATCAATTAGACAGTGAACTATTCGACGATCTAGATGATGGTTCAAACCCTCAAACTTACATACTAGGTTCATGTATTCTAAGTAGGCTAAGTACTATCTAATTACTTATGCATATGTATATATACCGGGTGGCCAACTGACAATATTGAAAAAAAAATATTTAATAAGTAAATCGACTACGTGAAATCGCGGGAAATTATTTTCAAGTTTGTAAGATGGCCGCTAGGGGGCGAAACTGTTATGGCCGATCATAAAATTGGCTCTTTTTTGACACAGGAGACGTACCGAAGAGAACATTATTAATGTTTTAGCTTATGTGCAGTTCAATCCACACCTAAGTACTAGAAGTATTGCACAGGATCTGGGAGTAACTTGATTTACCGTTTAAAACATTCTCAAAGAGCACTGATAAGCGAATCTTTAATGTTGAAACTCTACTGTAAACTTACACCTTTCATAGTAATGGCAGTGTAAATGTCCATAATATGCACTATTGGTCAAGAACGAATCCGTACTGTATGCAAGAAGTTTAACACCAAGGTTGTTGGTCTGTAAATTGTTGGGCAGGGATTCTAGAAGGGCAAATTATCGGTCCATTCTTTTTTAATAACCAACTAAATGGCCACAATTACCTACAGTTTTTAACAGAGCAATTGCCGATTCTGTTAGATGAAGTGCCCCTAGAAATTCGAAGACGAATGCTCTTCCAGCACGATGGGTGTCCAGCCCACTTTGCAGTGAATGTTCGTCAATTTTTAGATGCCAACTACCCTGGTTTGGTCTACGTGGGGAAAAGATGCTTAAGTGCATCGAAAACGATGGACGGCAGTTTGAACATTTAGGACGGCATTAATTAAATTGTTTGAACTAATTTAAATTTGTTTTACGCGTAAAATATGTAAATAGGCAGCGGTCTAACATTTGTTTTATTGATATCTTCTATTTCAATCAAGATAGGAAGTTGCGGTTTGGACCGACTATTTAGCAATTTTGTCCTCTATTTAACTGTTTAGAAAGTTACATAGGGTGCTATTTAAAAATCTCATGATAATGCGCAATGATTGTTGTAATGTTAAACAGCGCCCTTTAGCTATCACGTCAAAATTTATTCCAACTATCTTTATACAGCATATTATTAAGTAAGAAGAGCTCTTTTAAACGAAACCTAGTTTGTTCAATTCTGTTAACTTATACCGAAGTTATTTCCATTTAAATAAAAACTTGTTTTACGTTCCCCACCACTACATTTTATAAAAGAGAGTAAAATACTCTAAGCAAAAAAAATTAGAAATTTTGCAGTCTTTACTACGGCAATGTTTAAACTTTGCATATTTTTGGAGAAAGAACCAATTATACAGGGTGTTTCATTAATCAGTACAGAAAATGAAACTGGAGATTCCTTGCAAAATTTAAAGGGGGTTTAACATAAAAAAATTTCTTTAAAGCCTCCCCTGAAGAGTTAGACAATCTGTAGCAATGCTAGGTAGCGTTAACGGAAATTTGTTCAAAAGAATAAGAGCATGTATTCAAGAAAATGGTGCCCATTTTGAACACTCTCTGAAATAATATTGTTAATTTAAATTAAAAATGATAGTTAATAATAATATTGTTATTTATGTCAAACTTGCATACGCAACTTATTAATTAAAAATTCTGCAAGTTCGCTTAATTTATTTTTTGGTGAAAAGTATTGAGTTTACGTGAAATTTTAAGAGACAAAAAGTTTTTAATTGAATTGGCGTTCCAAAATCTGAATTTTAAAATTGAAAAAAAAATTAGTTAAAAAGTTCTGGTAAAAAACTCTAAGGGGTAGTAAGACTCACCCCTTGCAGAGAACAAGGGTGAATAAAATTATGAAATTATGGAGGCTTCTTGGTATTAGTATTTGAATGTTTAGATTTCTTTTTTTTTATTTCAAGTCATTTCAGAAAAAAATCGATTAATGTGAATTTTTTACTCTTTAACTCTTCAGGGGAGGCTTTAAGGAAATTTTTTTTTATGTTAAACCCCCCTTTAAATTTTGCAAGGAATCTCCAGTTTCATTTTCTGTACTGATTAATGAAACACCCTGTATGATCGGCCATAACAGTTTCGCACCCTAGTGGCAAACTTACAAACTTGAAAATAACTTCCCCCGATTTCTCGTAGTCGATTTACCAATTAAAATTTTTTTTTCAATATAGTCAGATTTATAATTCCCGAGATATAGCCGGCGTCCATTCTTAGTTGGCCACCCGGTACATTAAACATCTTAAGCTAGAACAATTCCTTACAAAGAAGCCCCATAGTTTAAAGCTAACTTCTATGGGTGATTGCTACATTAGGCATTCACCTGCATATCATGTTTTCATAATTTCCACACATTTACTGAATGCTCTAGTGTAAAAGCAGATTGTAAACCTATTGCAATACAAAATAAAAGATAAAAAATTTGAAAGTTTTAGTACCGCTGGCTCATTATACAGTGTGTCCAAGATAAGGATAAACAGCATTTTTTCATTATGTTCTAAAGTTATTCAAAAAGTTACCAAAACGCTAAATGCACTTTGTTGTTGCCACTCTTTCTGCTCTACAAGATGGCAATCACGAATTTTCGCTATAACGTTTCGTTTCAAAGAAACAATCATCAACTTTATTTTTTCTTATGGCACTCAAAAAAAAGTACACTTTGTATAAGAAAGCATTTTTTATTAGAAATTCAACAATGTACTACACAATATGGTTATTCGTGATTTTATTGAGAAAAAATAACGTTTTATTAAATTTCTAATCTTTTGGTCTAGTGTGCGGTGAATGAAATCATGGCTGTCCTGCTACATTACCTGCCGGAGAAATTCTAGGAAAGTCCATATTTGGGCGTTTGGTGTCCAGTCTAAAAGAATACGGTTCATTTCAGCAACCCGTACTGTCCCGCTAAAAACATTCGAACGCACCACATTTTCTGTTTGCCGCAATTATTTCAACGCACACTACATCAAAGAGATTTGAAATTTACGCGTTCCATTGTAAAATATGACCTTCACTGAAAGACGGTGCTAAACTAATACTACTATGTCAATCAAATCTATTCTGTCAGAACTAACAATAGACTTCATTTTTTTGCTGCCATGGTTTCATTCAGCGCACACTAGACCAAAAAGATTAGAAATTTACTAAAACGTTATTTTTTCTCAATAAAATCACAAATAACTATATTGTGTAGTACATCGTTGAATTTGTAATAAAAAACTCTTTCTTGTACAGAGTGTACTTTTTTTTGAGTGCCATAAGAAAAAATAAAGTTGGTAATGGTTTCGTCGAAACGAAACGTTGTACCAAAAAGTCGTAAACGCCATCTTGTAGGGAAGAAAAAGTAGCAACGACAAAGTGCATTCAGTTTTTTGGTAACTTTTCGAATAACTTCAGAATATAATGAAAACGAAATGGCACAATTTCGGTATTTTTTCAATATCTTTGAAAGTAAGCCGAACTCAGCGAGTTTCTCAACAGCAAAATCTTAATCCTTCGTAGAGTGGACAACTTTTTCCAAATTTAATCGACTCTGTATCTCTCACGGTTTCCGAGATCCCCATTCTGTTCATCCTTATCTTGGACATACTGTATACTACACTGGGGAACAAAAAGATATTTTTTTGCCACATTAGGTGTAATAGCAAATTTGATTTATGTCACAGTTCAACTTACCAAATTTCTAATTAATTTAACTGGTTTGGCTCTACTTTGTAGAATATACACATAATTTCTTCAGGAGTAACTTACTCTACTCAATTTTTTATTTCAATGTATTCACCGCGGTACTTTCTTTTTTTTAATCATTCTGATTTATCGAAGTAGGCTTTGATAGTTTTTATGAGAAATGTAAATCAGTGCCGTTAATAATATTGTTATTGAAAGTTTTTTAATTTGGAAAATATGTATTCACCATGGAGGCGATGCATAAACAGTACAAACAATTTTTGTCATATTTGCGGTGAATTTTGTGTGAATCAAACCGAAGAAACACTAATGGCTTGTAAGGCAAGCATACGAAGCTTATTTTGAAATACCGCTTGGGCAACAAGACAAATATTGGGTGCCGTATAAAGTTTGGAAAAATGCGTGGAGTCTCTTCGATACTGAACTCAAGGAGCTGAAAAATCATCTAAATGATTGTTACTTTTGTACCATAAATGTGAAAAGTTCAATAATCGTGCTGGGATATATCCGAACATTGAATCAGCCAAACCCGTGATAAAAATGTACCCATACCAATACTCACGACTTTTTTCCTCCTGTGATAACGTCGTCGAAATGAAACAATAAATCTGAATTTCTAGAATCTCTCAACATCTCACGGATTTTATCAAAGCGGGCTTAATCATTTAATTCGTGATTTGAACTTATCGAAAAATAGCCAAAGTTCTTGCTTTACTACTTAAAGACAAAAATTGCCTTCAACTTCTTAGCAAACAAGAAATAAATATTCTTTTTTACTTAAGTGAAGAACAGGACTTTGTGTATTGCAACAGTGTTTTTGGACTTTTGCGGTTGTTGGGTCTCTCAGAATATTGTGCAGAAAATTGGCGCCTTTTCATAGACAGTGCAAAAAGAAGTTTAAAATGTGTATTATTAGATAACGAAAATAAATTAGCTTTGATTCCTATAGGACTTTCCACAAAATTGAAAAACAGTATCAAAATATCAAATATGTCAAAATTTCATGTGCTCAACATCAATTGTCCGTACGTGTGGACTTGAAGATGGTGAATTTTTTAGTAGGGCAACAAAGCGGTTTTACTAAATATATGTTTGTTTGTAAAATAGTCGCGCGAAGGAAGAACACTAGAGAAAAAAGTGTTTGGCCATTTTGAGAAAGTATGACCGAAGGAGAGGCAAATATCATCAACGAAGCATTGTTTAAATAATTTATCCGCTACTTCATAGCTTGGGCTTATGAAACAGTATGTCAAGACTTTGAATAAAAATGGGAACTGTTTTAGATACATTTCTGAAACGTTTAGTTCACTAAGTACAGAAAAATTAAAGACTGGAATTTTCTATAACCTCCACCCAAATTCGTTCATATGACCAATATAGAAGTTAATCCATAGACAAGTTTTGTGGATGGTTAAAAATTTTTAGAAAGCATAAAGCTTCAAACTATAGAGATATAGTTGCCAGTCAATTAATAAACTTTGAAAAATTGAGAGTTAACATGACCATTAAATACAATTTCTGCATAGCCATTTGAGCAAATTTCGACAACCTCGGCAGTGAAGAACAAGGGGAACACCAAGACATTAAGAAAATGGAAGAACTATATCAAGGATGCTGAGGTTGCCACATGATGGCGGAGTATTGTTGGCCATTGCAAAAAACTCTCTTAATAGCCAAAAATCCATAGAAAACGTTTTTTATTGTATTTCAGTTTTTTTAAAAGTCTTAAGTATTGTGTTCCTTTGGTTATCATCAGTAAGTCAAAAAACTAGAGTCAATTGGGCAAATCTGATTTGATTAGCGTAATCAGCGGCCAAACTTACACTATATCGACTATCAAACCCAGTGCCGCAGAATGATTGTTTCCGAGTGCAATTAAGTTGTTAGTGATAAAGAATGAGTAAGAAGAATATAGAGAATCGTTTTATAGCAATGTTGTGACTTCAACCGCAGCTTAAAATGTGGCAAATTTATTAATATGAAAACAAACGCCGGGTGTAGACTTTATTCAGCTACTAATAAAAACAGCTCAAAATGATCGATATCAAGCAGCTTAGCTTTGTTTATAATAAAATTAGTTTTATTTTTTATTCTCATTCAACATCTAGTTTACTATTTAATTCATACCTACCAGGAATTTATACCAAGATGTATGTTTATAATTCAAATAAAGAACTGGGGAGGTAGATCTTGGAATGTTCTTTGACATTTGTAAATTTTTTTAACAACGTAGTCAGCTGATACAAAGTTTAGGTTAGAATTCAAAGTATCTAAGAAAACTTTCATTTCTGTCCATTTTTAGGTTATGTTTACCTCTCGTTTTAATCAAAAGTTCAACGCCACCTTGTGTTATTTTGCTGTACTTTATTAAATACATTCAATTCCACGACATGCCTATTCCAGTTTTTTATTTGAACACTCGTTATATTTTATATGGCCATTGTAATCAAATACGACAATTGTCGAAACATACAGTAAATTACTAAACGGTTTTGATTTATTTATCATATGTTACACAATACAGCGGTTGAAGTACAAAACTCGCAGCAATCGCAAATTGCTTTTATGCACGATAAACTTCGTGTGACCATTCTCCATTATTTGGAAATCGATGTTAATACCATTTACGTGTTCGAGTGGCTCAAATCAAAACAATAATAAAAGAAGTAAATAGCTTAACTTACCTAGAATACCCCAAATGTACAAATTCTAGATAAATACTAATTATTATTCTATATTAATACCAAAGCATAGAAAAAGTGATTCCGTACTCTAGAAACCAGAAGAATAATACACCGTGTGTCCTACGAAAAAATTGACATAAGCGTTCTAGGTTAAATTCTAAATTAATAAATATACTTTTTCTTGCTCAATTTAAGTACAATATAGCAACATATTTTATGAGATAGATAAGTGTTTAAAGCGTAATCAATAAAAAAAAACAATAATCATTTAAGCAAAGATAATTCAGGTTCGATCTCGAATATGATAATCTTCTATTATTAATAAAATAATAATCGATATTATTATGAATAAAATTTTATAAAATAAGCTTAATCTTGTTTTAAAATGTTAAATTCACTTTACAGAATTGTATTATAACAATATTAAAGTTAATAAAAAAAAGAAATACTGCAATCGGAATCGAACTCTAGTTAGAAAGCGCAAAAAAAGTACTAGACAACAAATTAACCAATTCGTCCACGAAGGCCGCTTAATGAATGAAAATCCATTCTGTCAATAAATAAAATTTCACAAAAATAACTTATTTTACTGATTATTTTTAGTAAAATACCCTTTGTATATTCATTATTGTTACATCAATGTGTTTTATTTTATCTATTCACAATATATTGTTGTATTGTATTCGAATCGTGCCAGAAAAAAGATATACGTTAATTTTTAATTTAACATAGTAAACGCCTATGTCAACTTTTCCGTGGGATACAAGGTATAATGCTCTTAAACATAACAGATTTAATCGCTGTAATCTGTTTATAACCTAAACAGATAAGCCGGAAGTCATTACTTCAAAAAATCCATTAATCTACATATCTGGTGATCTTATGGAGTATTTGTAAAAATGTATAATAATAGAGCTTGAAATTACACTAAGGTGTGTGTCCAATTAGTTAATGGTTATTTTACTTAAAGATGAGGTTAAATTATCATAGACTTACATAATTTTTAATATCAAATGTTTTTATGTTTAATATATGTGCACATACAATAACGCACATAATATTTTTAATTACTCATTATATCATTTCAGTTACTTGTCTTACTTTAATTAACATCTTTATTGTAATGACATTCAAATATGTATCTACTTCGAAATTATAATTGTGACATTAAGTAATAATTTACTTTAAATTTAACTTTGTGTTCAACGATCTATGAGGTTTCAATATGTATGGTCCGTGTCAGAAGAGTGAGTATTATATTAGAAGGATAGATCGCGATTAAAATTCGAACCTAGAAAAAATTAGTATGGCCATTAACTACAAAGAAAAAGATAATTAGAAAAAGAATTAGGTGTCTCTGATGCTTGAACTCACGACGCATAAAACTACCTTGGCAAAGTATTATTACGCAAAGAAATTATTTAGACAGATATTATAGATGTGGTGATTGAAACCTAAAAGAAGTTTATATTACAAACTAACAAACATAATATTATAGAGTTTGTAATCTAACAAACGTAACGCAAGACAAAATATAAATAGTCCGCCACTTAAAACCATGCAAACTTGGCCGAAAAGCTAACTAAAAGACCGCGATATTGCAGTGATGTCAGCAATGAAATAAAACACATGCATGGTGATAAAATAAATTTAATTAAACGTTAATTCGTTTTAAATAAAAGAGTCGATTTTGACAAAGTTGTATAAACATTTAAAGCCAAAAGGTACCCTAGGCCTAGGCTGCATGAGATAATAATTGTTGGCCTCAGGTTCCGGCCAATAATTAAACAAACAAAACATGTATCAAAATAATAAATGTGCCATTGCAGGGAATTATTCATCAAAAACAAATATATACTATCTTGATGGGAAACCGAAAAACACTATTATTAGAATGTAGATGCAAAAATGTTTCCAATTCAGAATATAGCAATTCAGCTCATTACATGCATTTTCAATTAAAACTGAAGAAGGTTAGTTAACAGTATACATCACTGTGGGTAGCAGGCGAGTTTCACAATTTAAAATCAAATATGGATATATTAATATTCTGAGAAAGACTTCCAATTTTCAATTAATTGAATCAAATACCAGAAGGTGTTGCTAATAAACATAGTGTTAATCCATAAAGTGAGTTCAAAATTCGTTAAAAGTTACTAGATGATTTCTATGGACGTTTTGTAATGTTTAATGTTTGTTTTTTTTTAAATGATTTTAGTAACTTAGAGACAGTAATAATAAAATAATAATCTGTTTTGTAAATTCATTTTTTAATAATTTTCGATATTAAACTTAATACGATTAATTCTATTTAATAAAGGTAATAAACGGTTTAATTATTAATAATAATAAGAATTGTTTGTAAAGAAGAAACATTTTGGCGCCCTAGTTTGGCAAATTATTACGTCAAGTAAAGTGAATAGTCAGCGGAATATGGAAATTTAATGTATAATACCACATTAGAGATTAGACTGAAGCATAAAATAATTTGTATGTATTAACAAAGAACGGAATAGGTGATATTGTTTAAGATTTCTTATTACTGTATAATAAGATGACAAAGCGGTTAAAAGCAAAATTCGAACTTATAAAAAAAAACTTATTGGATTTTATTTCATTTATAGAAAATTATGAATTACCTACCTTTGCAAGGACAATAGGAAGAGTGCAAAAATTTTAACATAAGCAAAATTTTATCTAATTGAATAAAAACAAAATAAATAACAGCTTGTTGAAAGAATTTTGTATTATAAAGAATAACTTTTAAACAATTCGTGATTAAACATTAAATAACAGCACCAGTGGCGGCTCGTGGTCAATCATATTGGGAGGTCAAAAATTAATTTAAAAATAGACATACATAACAAAATATAAATAACTCAAATGCACCGCAAAATTTTATACAATCTACAATTTTGTTCAAAATATAGCGATTTTTCGAAACATTCTCATTTGAATCTCTAAGGGATTTTCTGTAATCATTGTCTAGCTGTATACGAATATCAACATTTCCTACAGTTGCAAAATTTACCGAGAATTTCATGTGTTCTGCAGACGAAGCATGTTTTTTTATTTTCTTTTAAATGTTTTAAATCGCTTACACCGGATTTGCACCATAGCGAGTCTGACGAGTCTTTAGAAAATAATAAACAAATAAAACAGTAAAATACGTTTGATACTTCACAACCACATATCCAGTTAGCTAAATCGTACATTACCTTGCGAAAGTTTCGATGAACATCTTTATTTTTGTCTTTGCTAGTTTGTCGTTAACTTAGTTCTGGCAAAGGACGTCCATTTGCCTTGAACTCAACTAATTTTGTAAAATTAAGTTTGTTAGCACCTTTTAGTTGTTTAATTTTCTGCACTACCGACATTTTCTATTATAGCGCATGCACACGCAAATCAAAAATAGTATTTTTACAAAACAACACAACAACAGTAAAACATATCAATATAAATTCTTAAATTGATTTAAAACACGCGAAAATCGAATCAAAAATCGAGCGTAGTTGTACACGCTATACGAAGTCAACGTAAACTGCGGGATCCGGCTCATGACCCAAAGTTGATTATTGTTTCGGACGTTCGCGTTTATTCGGGCGCCGCACGTTTTTCGAGTTTTACCTGGTAGATCTAATTCAATGAGGACAATTCGCACCGCCAGCCCAAGGTTGAAGAGGATGAATTACTAACGACGGCCGATAAATTTTAAGTTATTGTACTTGCGACTTAATTACCTATTTTAATAAAACACGTAATAATGAATATTTTTTATATATTGTCAAAATTTTTGGGAGGTCATTGACCAAATGACCATATGGACAAGCCGCCACTGAACAGCACGAGTATTACGCTTTTCTATTGGGTTGACGTCACTTGCGCGCTGAACGGGTTGAACTACAAGCCATAAGCGGTCTCAACGCACAAGAATGTAAATAATAATAGTCTCCATGATAATACCGAGTAGACACTGTAGACAGATCAAACGTTTGTTTATAAATAAATTATTTAATTAAAAAACGATATTTTCCAATGGAACCCGGTTATCAAAAAGCCGATTCATTCAATTTACCACAAGTCGACGTTGAAATGGTGTGGGATTTGTTATCCAAGAATGTATCTTTCGCTGGTGTTAAAGTAGCACGGTAAGTAAAAAAAATACGAATATCATACTTCTATATTACAAATGTAGCGAAATTTTCTATACAACGAAATTTTGGCTTGTAACTTTACCTGTAGGCAATGAAATTTCATTCAACGAATTTTCTATCCTAAAAAATATTAGATTCTATCAAAGTTTTAACAGGGTAATTATGTGTCAAAATTTTTTTTGTCTAGCACAGTAATAAATTTATTTAAGAAGTATTAATTTTACCCATGTCGTAAGGATTCTTTGGGTTACTTTAAACTTCAGTGTAAACCTTCTTATTGGAAATTATTTTGGATTTATGACATTTAAGTCTTTTAATGACATCTACTTTGATGAACATGTACAATTAAACAGAAAACTTAATAATTTTATCAAGAAACCCTTCTGAAAGATACATTAATAATTATAAATTAAATGAGTATGAATTCAATTTTTTAAAGAATCTTGTATTTCCTTAACGAAACTTTAATGTAGCAAATTTTTCTCAAGGATTTAGCGATGTCGTTGTACAGAAGTTTGGCGTATGTAAAATTTCACTTTTAAACTGCAAACCTGGCCTTTGATGTAGTTTGGATTTTTTTGAGATGTATAATAAAGGTTGATTTTCTTTAAGATCTGGAAGAGAATCGTATGGTGACTCGGCTATTGGTTACATGCAAGTTATGAGGAAAGATAAAAATTGTATTATATGCGCTAGAATCTGTCCCGAGCACAGAGTGAGAGTGAAACCGTATCAGGTGATGTGTGACGTAAATGAAGATAATAAGGAAATAATAAAGGTTCAATGCTTGGATTGTGCAGCTTCTGCTGGTGGTTGTAAACATGCAATAGCATTTTTAATGTGGTTGCATCGTCAATCAGAGGAACCGGCTCCAACAACAACAGTAACTTGTTATTGGAAAAACCGGTACTTTCCCAGATTGGAAGTAATATAAAATTTATTAAAGCCACAGAAATTGGAAAACGTAAGAAAAAACATCTTAAAAAAGTTTTGGATTGTCAAGGTTTTTTTGGAGACATTGTTGAAAACATAAAAGACCGTAGCTATGTTTGTCCGTTAGCGATTCACAGTGGGGTGACTACTACTAATCCTGTCACAAAACTATCAATTCACAACATTTTCTTAAACTTTCTTGATAAAGGATTACAATGTTCTGCTGAGAATTTCTTAATATTTTGCAGTGAAAGTGTTACAGAAAAGATATAGAAAGAGCTTTGGAACTTAGCTACGAACAAAGCGAAACCTCTTCATGGTACGAACTTCATTATGGCAGACTTACTGCTTCTAAGCTATATGATGCGGCCGTTTGTAAAACAGCTGATGGAGTGCTTACCAAGCAAATAATGGGTGTTTCAAAAACATTTCAAAGTGCACAAATGAAACGAGAAATAAATTTAGAAAAATTAGTAATTGCAGAGCTTGAGAAGCAATTGTCTATTAAAGTAAAACGATCTGGTTTTGTTATTTTAAAAAAATATGGTATTTTGGGCGCTTTGCCCGATGGAGTTACGGAAGATTCCGTAATTGAAATTAAATGTCCTGCTTCAGAGTCTGCAATTTCGCGATATCTTACTTCTTCAGAAAAGGTAACAAAAAACGATTTCTGGCACAAATTAACTTTCAGATGTTGGCAATGAAAGTAACAAAGGGAATTTTTTGTGTAGCAGCTCCTGATTTTGAAACATCTAAAAAATAGTTATAGTACAAGTAAACTATGATGAGGAATTTACAGGGAATATTATTGAGTGTGCAATACAATTTTGGAAGAGCAATATATTTCCTTTATTATTAAGTAACTATAAGTAGTATTAGTTTATTAGTACATACAGCTTAACTTACCTGACAAGAGACGTGCACATAAAATCCATAGATTTTCATCTTTTCTCGATTCGTTCGGTGTAGGCCTACATATACTTGACAAATTGGTTAAGGCTTTCGCGGCCTGTTGTTGAACTAGTATTGTCTAAATTTGGTTGTAAGGGCCTAACGGTAAGGAAGAAATTCCAAACAACGACAACCTTTACACCCGAATTTAGACAACACTAGTTATACTTTGATTTTGATTTTGGTAAATAAATCAGTTTAAAATTAATGTAATATATGTTTATTAGTACATGTCTAATATGTAAAATATTAAAACAGCAAACGAAACTGAAGAAATACAAAATAATAATCTTAATAGTGAAAATATGGTACGTGAGCATAATGATAAAAGTAGTATTATTTTCCTTAAAACAATTCCGAAACATTATTTTGTAATAATCGGTTACTGTAAATTAATTATTGCACAAGCAATAATCATGGCATAATCAAGATTTTGAACTAATTCTGAATTAACAGTAGCATGTGGGCTTAAAAATTTTAAATCTCGTATAAGTTTAATAATCCTCTCAATGTGAATTCTTACACTAGTTATTCGTTTCGTTAAAATGACTTTTTTTGTTTTTGTTTAATCGACACACTGGGTGGTCTCATTAAGGTACAACCTTTATTTTTATTTAATAGAGTTTCAATTTGTTTAAAACCCCGATCAGCCATTACAACACATTTTTCTGGTAAAACCTCTAAATAACCACAATCTTCTAATAAACCAACATCGCTAACTCTACTTCCGTATCCACATGAAACAAAATTTATAAATCCATCAGGGGTAGAAGAAATTAAGTATTTAATAGTGTTGCACTTCTTATATTCGGACCAGGTTAATGACTAATGAATTGCTTTAGCTGGCTTTTGAATTTCTATTTCCAAGCAATCTATTATGGATTGTACAGATGCAAATGTTACTCTAAATTGTATGGGTAAGTTTCTTTTAATAGACATTTTATCTGGCCAATAAAGTAATTTTTTCATTAACATGGACAATGGTTGAACTCCTTGACGAAATATACGGCTAGCTGTAGTGGAAGACACTTCAAACAAATCTCCTATTTTAGCAAAAGAATTGTTGCTTTTAATTTTGTACAATATTAAGTAAATATAATGTACTTTAAGCCTAGTGCGTGTTTGCAAACTATCTATTAAATGCAAATAAACTCTTGGTATACCAGTATACATACGTAATTTTGATTCTATTATTTTTATAAATGCTTTTCTAAATTGTCTTGATTTGCCTTCTTTGATTGTGTAGTACATTTCTTTGCTACTGGAACTGTTTTGAGTGGTTTCACTGCTGTGGTCCAGTTCAAACTCACTATCTTCTTTTGCTGAATTGGTATTTTCGTCGGAAGTTTGCTCGGAGCTTAGCCTCAATCTTTTTTTTTGAAGACATTTTCGAAACTGATATTTTTATTGGTGAAGTGGCAACATTCTGTTTAGTCAAGACATGTTTGCTTGAATTGATTTACTTCGGAAATGAACAAGTTTAGTTTGAGTGGCAACATTTACCATCTGCAAAGCTTTGTTGTCGACTATAAGTTCTGTCAGTGTTTCAATTTCTGTTCATTCAAGCTGATATTTTCAGTTTTATCCGTTTCGATATTTGCAATCAGATCAACAACTTCACTTTATTTTGTCTTTTTACACTTAGGTTACGACTGGGTTTTGTTAATGATGCCTGTTTATCTGATTGACATCCAAAAACATGCGGCACTACGTTTTTTTTCATTCTAGTTTTTACTTTACTAAGTTTATATTCAATATAATTATCCATATCTTTCTCAAGCTATAAAGAAAAACATTATTAAATTCGTTATCGTACTGTTTAATTAAAAAAATTACATCAAAATGATCCTCGCAGCAATAAAACGCATATCTCACGTCTTGCACCCATAAACCATTTTTTCCTTAGTTTTTTATTCTTTGGAACTGTTACAAATACTTTTCCTGGCATAGAACGTGTAGTATTTTCACATCCAGGCACGAAACACCACTTTCTAGCAGGCATTTTCTTTAATTTACTATGTTAAAACACGTTCGTAACAACTTTTGATTTTATATTTACCCTTAAGGTTTTCACACTTTTTGTTTAATTTTAATAGAAAATGAACCGCGTAGGTACGTACGTTTTATTTTGAATCCTTATAATCAAAAACGTGCTTAAAAACAATCAACAAAATCCTGACAAGTGTTAATAAAATTTAGAACATAAATTAAATTTTAAAATTTAGGTATACTAAAAACTCATACAAGCATTAGCGCGCATGTGACGTCACAAACGCTAGCCTCTAACAAAGTACGTTTTTAGCCTCCCTGCGTATAATTTTTCGTAAAAGCTTATTAAAAAAGGAATATTTTTTTTTTATTTTTTGACGAATGTTATTTGATTCTTTGATAAAAATACTACAGTTTTAAATTAAATTCAAAAATTTGAAATCTTCCTATTAATACCTTGTTTGACCGAAGCAGAAAAACTATTAGATGAATTCAAAGAAGTTTATTCGGAATTAAGAATTGCAGAAGCAGATAAAGAAGCTATAGATTTATTAAAAACTCAAGGTAAAGAGTTTCAGAATACTTATTTTAATACAATTGCAAATGCTCGCTCACTTATTACAAAATCTGATACAAATCTGTCGCTTCCACATATTTCGAACTATTCGGCGGTTGAACCAAAAATTAAACTACCGACTTTAAATCTACCAACGTTTTCGGGTAGTTATGAACATTTTGTTTCATGACACTTTTAAAGCTTTAGTGCATAATAATGAATCAATTTCAAATGTTACAAAATTTTATTATCTTAGATCATCGTTAAAACATGATGCGGCCAAAATTATCCAATCTTTAGAGGCTAGCGATGTTAATTATACTATTGCATGGGAACTGTTGAAGGAACGATTTCAGAATTCAAAATATTTAATAAATGGTCATATAAAAGCTATTTTTGATATTACTATCCTCACAAGGGAGGACATACGGAAGTTGAGATCATTAACAGATACTTTAATTTAAAATTTTAACATTAAAGTAACATGTACAATTTTGGATAAAATAATTGCTGATTTGCCTGAATTAAATTTAGGTAAATTAATACTACCAAAGAATATTATATTAGCGGATAGGGAATTTTATTCAGGTGGACCTGTATCTATATTAATTGGATCAGATTTATTTTGGAATATTCTTGGTTCGAAGCATATTTCATTAAGACCAAATTTGTCATCATTATATGATATTGTTCTAAATCACGAGTTGCTCCAATAAAAACTTTTTTTCTACTACTAGCTGTGAAGTGGACAATTATTGCGTTTCCTAGCCAACTGAGAAGTTGAATTTCTCTATTAGTGGTTAATAATTTTTTCTATTGTTGACCTAGGTTAATAATGGACAATTTCAAATTTTTTGAGAATCTAAGAATAGTTATTTAACAAAAACGAGTGAAACATAATTTTGTATATCCAGGTGATTATCTTTAACTTATTTGCTGCTTAAAATTACCTAACACGATAAAATTATTTGAATAAAAAAATGCCATTAGTTTAAAATTCGCGCCCCCATCCCATAACCGCAAATACATAACCTGAATTTATTTATTTATTAAATATGATGGTAGAATGAGTTTTTTCAGGTTTCCCAAAGGAGATTTAACCAGGCGAGTTAAGTCACATGAAGAATTTTAAGTAAATTACAAACATTTTGTTGTAGGTGTTTTGAATGGTTAACAGAATCTGGAAGGTCCGATCTGTTGCATAAAAATCTCGACTCTAAAAACTTAACAAGTATGTGGTCAACACTTGCCATTCCTAAAAGAATTACAAGTGTCAATTTCTGAAACCCAATATTCAAATGATGCAAGGTATATTGGCAAAGCAATAAATGCCCGTTAACATCTCTAGCTATACCAAAACTACTCAAGCTTGCAGCTCAAATACTCTTAGGTAAAGAAAATTACGGCGGAACATTCATAAATTGCAACGTGAAAAGAAAGCACTTCAATTGAAGTTAACATCTCCCACGATTACTTCCCGAAAGCAAAGCACATTTTGTGAGAGCCGAAGCAGACTTAAAAAATAAACCACTAAGAAGCAGGAGATAAATAGAGGAATACAAACAATTTTCACTAAAATTATATTTTACGAGCCCCAAAATGTTAATTTTAAACTAAGAAAAATGCCAACAGTTAATTGTAACGACATGTGTGAGTTTAAAGTGCATAGCGCTATCTAAGCGACAGCTTTTAATGCTTGAAACACACGTGTGTCGATGGCTATATCGACACACGTGTGTTTCAAGCATTAAAGCTGTCGTTTAGATAACGCTATGCACTTTAAACGCAAACATGTCGTTACAATTAACTGTTGGCATTTTTCTTAGTTTATACTATTCATACGTGTCAATGTTTTACACGAGATGTCGTACGACACACATTTTACTTATGTTAATTTTAAAGTAGGTTTTAAATTTTTTGCCAGCTCCAACTGCTACGTGATCATGGTTAGAGTTATATATAAAAAGTTAAACAACCCTTGTGCTACATCTTTCCAAATACGATATGTAAAAGTGACAAATTGAAGTCGATAGTATTAGACTGCATAGAAAAGCTACAATTACAATGCGGTGCGAATGTTAGGGCAGTAGTAAAATTTTCTAAGCCTAATTAAAAGAATATATGTATCACCTGAAAAACCAAACCTTCTCGTAAACGATAAGAAAATCTATTATTTCTACGATGTCTCCTATTTATTGAAGTCGGTGCAAAATAACTTGATTAAATACGATATAATCTTTAATAACAAAAAAGCATCTTGGAAAGACATTAAAAATTTCTACATGTCAGACAAATCTAAACCGCTGCGATTGGCTCCTAAATCAACTAATTTACATATCACTCCGAATAATTTTCAGAAAATAAAGGTGAAATATGTCACACAAGTGTTTAGTGAATCAGTTGAAGTTGGTTTATCAACGTATGTAGCTTTTAATGCTTTTTGATTTATTTGCATTCCTGTGCTACTTGATTTTTACAAGAAAAATGTTTATTTTTTATTTTTCGCTTAAATTTGGCTAGTAGTAGAAAAAATAGTATATACACCATGGTTGTGAAGTCCATTATTGCCTTAACACCAGTTTATTTCGCGAGGGGCGGACTTCACAACCTTGGTGTATAATATACTAATCTATGCCTAGGTTAGAATTAAATGTTATGTTACTTTTGGTAAGGTTAATATACAAAGTAAAGCAATCTTCTAAAATAAAATTTAATAAGGAATTTTTATGGTCAGATTCAAGGGTTGCTTTATTTTGGATACGTCAATCTACAACTAAGTGGAAAACTTTTGTATCCAATAGAGTGGTAATTATACAAAGTATTACCAATATTGAAAACTGGCGGCATATAAAGTCTGAATGTAATCCTGCTGATATTATTTCAAGAGGATCATCAGTCAATCAATTATTAAATTCGAATTTGTGGTTTAATGGGCCCGAATTTCTAAAACATAGTAAAAGTAATTGGCAGGTAAATTGTGTCGAGACTATTAACAGTAATAACGATGAAAGTGTGATTAAAAAAAAACTTCATATTTCATATTTTGGTTGAAACAAAAATTTTGAATTATTTAAAAAATATCATTGTAATTTAAATGAGTTTTTGCTTTTATATTACGATTTATAAATAATTCTAAAAAATCGGTAAAAACAAAAACTGAGGATTCTTAACAGTTTCAGAAACAATCCGCGAAGCGGGGAGTTTCCAAGTACGAGTTGCTAAAATCCCTTCTGAAACGAATTCTTTATACTATTTTTTCTATTTTGGGCTTTTCAGATTGATTTTAAAATAAAATTTCGCGAGTTTTTAAATTTAGGAAATTTTTAAGTGTAATTGGTAAGGTGGCAATATTTTCATTAAACTTTGGTTTAAATGCTAGTTTAAGTTTAATTAGTACGTAATGGCAGCTTGGACGTTATCAGTGTTACCACCGTTCGGAATAAAAATTGTTCTATTTCTATAAAAGAACTCAAATTTCTATAAAAGAACTCATTTGGGTGCTTTTATAGCTCTGTAACGACCCAAAATAGAAAAATTTATTATACGAATTGGTGAATATTTGTCAATCGACCATGTTTAAAAATGAAATAATTGTACTGAAGAAAAAATGGTAGAATCAATAATTCTAGTAAATTAGTTTCTTTGTCTCCATTTATTAATGTCAATAGTATTGTGTGTGTTGGTGGAAGAATTTCAAATTCCAATTATAATTTTTATAAAAGACACCTTATGATATTACGAAATAACCATAACTTAACAAAATTGATTATGATAAATACACATATCAAATTAATGCATTGTGGTTCTAATTTGTTACTTTCAACAGTTCGAGAACTATTTTGGCCTATTGCGGGAAAACTGCAGTTAAAAGAATTGTTAAGAGTTGTATACGGTGTTTTAAAGCTCAGCCAAAAATTAGTACACCTCAAATTATGGGCAATTTGTCAAATTCACGAATAACACCGAGTAGAGCATTTCAAATATGTGGAACCGACTTCGCGGGGCCTATTTCTATAAAAACTAGCAAATTAAAAAACGCTAAGTGTTCAAAGGCCTACATATGCATTTTTGTTTGTTTTGCCACTAAGGCATGCCATTTGGAATTGGTAAGCGAGTTAAGCGCAGACGCATTTATTGCAACTCTTCGGAGATTTACAAGTCGTCGAGGATTACCTACAGAAATAAACTCCGACAATGGTACTAATTACGTAGGAGCTAACAATGATTTAAAAGAATTATATTCTTTGCTAAATAAAAACAAAAAAAACATCAATACGGAATTAATTAAAGAAGGAATTGAATGGAAGTTTATTCCTCCAGGAGCTCCAAATTTTGGCGGGATTTGAGAGTCAATGGTGAAATAGGCAAAATTACATTTAAAGCTCGTTTTAGGAAATGTGAAATTAACCTTTGAAGAATTGAACACAGTGATAATTCAAATTGAAGCTTGTTTAAATTCTAGACCGCTTTGTACACTTTCTGAAGATCCCCGTGATTTTCTTCCTTTGACTCCGGGTCATTTTTTAATTGGATCTTTAATTAAATCTATTCCGTATCATAATTGGACGGTAAAGAATCCAGGCACATTAACACGTTGGCAATTATGCCAACAAATGTTACAAGAATTGTGGAGACGTTGGACTCGTGATTATATTCATGAACTTCTCGCTTATATCTCTAGAATGCCGATCCAACCAAAAAATTTGATCTTATTCTATTAAGTCAAAGTTATCCCGATCGCAAAAATGTTATCTGTTGCATCAGTCGTTCCTTAACTTAAGCGGAAAAAAATATACGATGACTGAGAAAGAATGCCTTGGGATCTTATTTGCTATCGAACGATTTCGGCCGTATGTGGAGCGTACACACTTCATTGTAATCACCGAACAACATTCGCTGATATAGCGATATAAGTTGCAAAGTCCATCTAGTCGCTTGGTCCTTTAGTCAATTCGCTTGCAACAATATGATTCTGGTGCTGTGCCATAATATAACCACCAGTAACTGCTGCAATTCTTTAAAAATACTTGCGGGCTCTTTAAAAGTATGTTTTAATTATAATTATCGCGAATTTTAAACTAAAACTTTAACATAGAAATTCAGTGCAGATCTCCACTTATAAAACAATTAGCAAAAAGAGAATGTACCCAAAATTTCCACTTTTTCTTTTTTTTTACAGAATTCTTTGTCGTACATATAAGTGCAGTGATATCTTTTTAACGTCTCATGTTGCAAATGTATCATGTTTCCTGACTGATTTATCGGTTTGGTTACTGCGGTAATGACAGTGTTGCTACTGATTGCGCCACAGTGGCGTCCTAGTGAGATATAGCTCGGACCAGCACACTCAATAAAGATAGTTATACAACATATGTAAATCTTAATGTTTAAGATTTTGGAAAATGGTTTTGATCATGTATAATCTCCACAATGGAAGAGGTTGATTATCAGGCATAACTTTTCACTAGTTAGAAACTCAAACATTGACTCGAAAATTATGAATTCCATACTTTTACACACGATAGGAATCAGGTTGATTGGAGGATAATTGTTACCATTACCAATTTCGAAGATGGGAGTAACAGATATGATAAAGACTTTGCTCAATTCTTTAGTAAGAGAAGAGACAAACCATTAAGACCCGGAGACGAATTAATTTATAGATTTAAATAACGTCCCGAAAACTTAACACTGCAAAGATAAGGCAAGATACGGCCACAACTTAGTAGTGGCATTTTGTGGTTACGTAGTAAAAACATGAAAAAGTATAATGAGAAACTATTAAGATGTTGCGACATCTAGTGTTAGCGTGGCATGTTTGAATGCACTAAAGCAACTTGGCGACATATGTGTAAGTAGTTACAAAAGTCAATTCTTCGATTACTATTGCCAGCAAAGCGTTGGGATAAAAAGACAATTTCAAATCAAACAATTGCAAACGAACACCGAGAATTACTTGACAGCTGTTTCCTCCATTTGATACTTTTCAGGAGTGAGAGAACTTGAATGTAAGTTTACTATTGTGCAATATGTTGTGGCTGTCGACTTATTATCCAAGAGATGGTACATCATCATATACAACTGAATGAACTCAGTTGTGATAGAGTTTCCGTTCTTATTTTTGAAGTAGGTGTATGGCTACTTTAAAAGAGAGACTGAAATGAATGTGTTTTGTTTTGCCAGTCAACTGTAAAGACTAAGTAGCCATCTATCCTAACAGAGATCAGAGATTGAAGATTTAGCCAATTGTCGTTGACAAGAACTAAATGGTTTATTTGATTTTACTGTGGTAATAAATTTATTAAATTTCACGTTAAAAGAGATAAGATTGGTGTAAAGTGGTTTCAGTTAATAAATAAGAGAACAGGAAAAGAGTGATTTTTGAAAATTTGATTGCGTCAATCGAGTTTCGTTCGTAAATCATGAATGCATTGTTGCTGAGTTTATTATTACCTTGGTGGCTTAAGCGCATTGTTTTTTCATTTTGTTGTAAATTAATAGTTTGCTCAGTAATTGCTGTGTCGTTGCTTGTTTTTATAAGGGTACATTTTTTAGGTTATCTTGAAAGTAGAATTGCAAGTTGCAGACGGTGTTATTGTTGTTCTTCGTTAATATAAAAAAAAATTATTACAAGTTTACACATTGATTTCATTGTTAATTGTTTTTCTTTGATAATGTTTTAATTAAATTCACACGTTATGACTTATGATTAGCTGATGTTAACTTATTCCTTCTAATATATTTATTATTAAAATAGTAGATTATTTATGCATCGAGAGCTGTAAATAATATTTTGCATGCGAGTAAAATCCATGCACGATTACGAATCGGTAGTCCAGTAAATAAGACAAATATGAAAAATGTTTACAGCTCGAATTAGGTAATATACATTACATTTTCTACGCTCACAAATAAAATAAACTTGTAATACTTTAATTTCCGAAAATTCTCATTATAAAAAATATAGTACGGTCATTAATCGTTCATTAAAGCAAGGTAAATCTGTATAAAATACTTTTGGTGTTTTGTTAAATACATTTAACAGACACTATTCTATTGACGAATTTTTGTCAGAAATCAGAATGATTTTAATTTTGAAAAGATTAAACGTAAACTCAAAAAATTAATTGTACAAACTGTAATATAATATGTATAACTCGAAAGACAAAAAATATGTACCTTAATTAATACGACGGAAAAGAAATCGTAATAAATTATTTTTTTTATATTCCAATTTTTTACATCGAAGAAACTTCAAAGCGCTTTAAATCAATGAAAACAACCTTTTCGGCACCATTCAGCATATTCTAATTTATATTTATTTATTATTTATATTAGTAATTACAGGCTCTTCGTGCAAAGAATTTAATGATAAAACTTAAATGCGTTGTTCCAACGCAAAATAAAAGTAGGACTTGAATTAGAAGGGAACCTGGATACGCCGTATAAACTGACATAAACCAAAGTCAATTTATTTTTAAAATAAAAAATTGCAAAAATATAACTTTAAAGCAAGAAGGAAAGATATATAAAATTAATGATAATTAATGTAGAAATACTACAATATTTCAATGCCATTTAAAATCAAATGTCCAGGCAGCTTCGCGTTAATTGTCAGTTGAATATGACTTCACCAGCACTCTTTAAGTATTTTTAGTTTTCTTACTTTTTAACCATGGATGCATGCCGGAATATATTTGCACCATTACATATATGGGGTCCGTTGGATCCCATTGATATACATTAAATAGTGTTAAACAATTTTTATATTTTTTATTAATTATTAAGTAAGAGTAAAAATTATTACATTATTTATTTATATATATTATTTTCTGTTGATTATTTATTAAAAAAAAAGTAAAAATTATTAAAAATGTTGGAATAAAACTTATTATTGATATTGCAGTGAAAAGTATTTTTTAAATAAATAAGAAATCGTTTTTAAAATCGAAAAATATCAATAAAAATTTATAATAAAGGTTTCTATTTAAATGTAAAATTAAATTTATTTATGTTTAAGAATTTCTAAAAACCCAATCCATATTTTTCTTTATAAAATTATTTAGTTTGTGCACAAATAACGACGACAGAAATAGAGAAAAACGTATTCTAATGTTAATAACGATGATTTAGTTCTTGTGAAAAATGAAAATTTACCCCCTGCAATGGTCTTTAGATCGAGTAATTTCAGTGCATCCCGGTTGCAACGGTAAAGTGCGCGTAGTTACATTAAAAACCTCAAAAGGCATTATAAAACGGTGTGTTACTAAACTCTGTTCATTTCCAAAAAATGATGTTGACTTATTATGATTATTTTTGTATTATCGACGTTGCAAAACAGTTGTTTTATCAAATTGTCGATGTTTAATGTTCATTAACATTTTCTTTGTATTCTTTTTAAAATACTATGTATTTTCAACGTGGGATGATTTCTATGGACGTTTTGTAATGTTTAATGTTCGTTTTTTTAATAGACAGTAATAATAAAATAATAATCTGTTTTGTAAATTCATTTTTAATAATTTTCGATATTAAACTTAATACGATTAATTCTATTTAATAACGGTAATAAACGGTTTAATTATTAATAATAATAAGAATTGTTTGTAAAAGAAGAAACATTTACCTTGCGGTGTCGATAAATTCATAGACGAAAATAGGTTGTCTACATATTTGTACAAATTCTATTTTCAATTGCGGACATGGAAATGAACTATAAGGTGGAAATGCCGGCCATTTCTTGTATATGAAACAAAGGCATAGCTTTAAAATCTTTAAGTGATTAGCCTCAATAAGGCGAAACAATTATATTATTATGTAAAAAATAATAAAAAGAAATTATTAAACATAACTTGTGTATAATTAAGTCATTTCATAAAGAATTAAGAAGATTCCATTTCATGTATAGGAAAAATATTATATAATATAACAATAAAAGCATTTATATTTGACAGATTAAAGATACCGCTGTACTAAAGAAATTATTATTAATTATACTGTACGTCGGCAGGTATTTATGCATGTACCGCATAATTGCAGTTGCACTTAGTATTGCATCGTTAAGTTGAGATGTTCTCACATATATCAATGATTGTACTAATATTTAAATAAAAGTGTATTTGCAAAGAGCCCACTATTATATCGCATGCAGCTCGTTGATATAATTTATTGCCTGCATCTTTTATATGTTATGCATTATATTAATTTTCAACCAGTCGCTTAATAAGGAATATCATACGAACTTAAGTTTTAAAACATAAATTCCACATTTTACTTTCTGGTACTTCCACCGAAATCTATAATTAACTTTTGAGCATAGAAAATTACCACACCTTAATGTAGAATTAGTGATCTTGAAAGTGAAAACCATTTAACATTAAGCACCAGAAGTATGAAAATATATGATTATACTATGACATTGAAATTTCTGGAGAATATTTATTGCATAACTAACAATTTAAAAAGTTGAACGCTCTTTCTAGTGATCTACTGGTGTTATTTTTCAACATGATCGCGATTGTGTACTTATTTAGCGTAGTAGTGAATGCACCTAAAACTTAAAATTCAGGTCAAATTGAAACGGTGCATCCTTTTAGTAAAGCTTCACGCTTCACGCTTCAGTAATTTTGGAGGCATTTAACGGTTCACTAATAATCATCCCTTCTTGTTTACGCAACGGCAGCGGTCCCTTGATATTATGCGTTTTATAATACAGAACGAAAAACTTAGCTATTCAAAAATGTAAATGTTATGGGGCCGCAAGAGAAATTATGTAAAAATTTTTAGATATAAATTACTAAAATTATGGTTAAATATTATCAAACTGAATTTACTTGATGATAACCTTTGCCTAACAATTTAGTTTCGTTTGGTTTAAAAATTACAATACATTCTTTCTTTACCAAAACGAATCTTACACAGATACAATCATAAGTTAAACAGTTAAACGTAATATTGGTATAGATTTTAATTATCTGTAATTTTAGATTTTTGATAAAATGTAACCACCGGTCGGGCTACATTTAATCATAACATCTTATTAATGCTTTCTAAAATCTTTTGTAGAAAAATGTTGTCGTGAAGTTTGCTCAAAATTTAAACACAGTTATTTCGGTAATACCAGTTTTGACAAAAATTTTTGATTTAGTTCTAAACGCTAACGATAAAAACTGGTTTTAACTTGACTTAGATGTTTAGATGTAATTACTTTTAATCAATAGGATTTAAGTTCTGTAACCGCTAATAACATAATTTGCAACACCTGTATTGTAAAAACTTAACATATTAGGCCTCAAATTTCACTATTACATTGGTATTTAAAAATGTATCACAAAAATCTTAAATATACTTATGATTTCAATCACATCAATGCGTTTTGTTAATTTTTTTTTCCACTACTAGCTGTGAAGTGGACAATTATTGCGTCTCTAGCCAACTGAGACGTTGAATTTCTCTATTAGTGGTTAATAATTTTTTTCTATTGTTGACCTAGGTTAATAATGGACAATTTCAAATTTTTTGAGAATCTAAGAATAGTTGTTTAACAAAAACAGTGAAACATAATTTTGTATATCCAGGTGATTATCTTTAACTTATTTGCTGCTTAAAATTACCTAACACGATAAAATTATTTGAATAAAAAAATGCCATTAGTTTAAAATTCGCGCCCCATCCCATAACCGCAAGTACATAACCTGAATTTATTTATTTATTAAATATGATGGTAGAATCAGTTTTTTCAGGTTTCCCAAAGGAGATTTAACCAGGCGAGTTAAGTTACATCAAAATTTTAAGTAAATTACAAATATTTAGTTGTAGGTGTTTTGAATGGTTAACAGAATCTGGAAGGTCCGATCTGTTGCATAAAAATGTCGACTCTAAAAACTTAACGAGTATGTGGCGAACACTTGCCATTCCTAAATGAATTACAAGTGTCAATTTCTGAAACCCAATATTCAAATGATGCAAGGTATATTGGCGAAGCAATAAATGCCCGTTAACATCTCTAGCTATACCAAAACTACTCAAGGTTGCAGCTCAAATACTCTTAGGTAAAGAAAATTATGGAGCAACATTCTTAAATTGCAACGTGAAAAGAGAACACTTCAATTGAAGATAACATCTCCCAACGATTACTTCCGAAAGCAGAGCACAAATTGTGACAGCCGAAGTGGACTTAAAAATAAACCACTAAGAAGCAATAGTAAAGCAAAGTAAATAGAGGAATACAAACAATTTTCACTAAAATTATATTTTACGAGCCCCAAAATGTTAATTTTAAAGTAGGTTTTAAATTTTTGCCAGCTCAAACTGCTACGTGATCATGGTTAGAGTTATATATAAAAAAGTCAAACAACCCTTGTGCTACATCTTTAAATACGATATGCAGTGACAAATTGAAGTCGATAGTATTGGTTGTGAAGTCCATTGTGCCTCGCACCTTATTTCGCTCGAGGGCTACCGGCCCTCGCGAAATAAACTGGTGCTAAGGCAATAATGACGAACTTCACAACCTTGGTGTATAATATACTATTATAGATACGTAATAATAGCAATGTATGTGCCAAGTCAATGATGTAATGCTTACAAAATTTTATCTCGTATTATTTTCGATAAATAATTATTAAATCTGATTTGACGTTTTGATATATTGTTTTTTATGGCACAACAAAAACAACTCACTGTAACAATAATTTCCATTTAGCGTGATTAAAGATATGGTCTTTGGTGTGATTCAGTTATGTCTATGTTGGTAAAAATTTGAGCCAGATCAAGTTCTTCCTTTAGCCATTACTTTACTGTCGCAAATCAATACCAAGGTGCTATCACTTTTTGTTTCATTTTGGTTATACATACGCCTATATTAAAAATGTAACGTTTACGATATTTTTACATATTTCTATAATTTTTGGGATGCACTTGTAAGTTGTGTCGAGCGGTTTGGCATAGAATCTTACTTTCATAAGATATTGTTCCACCTTGCATATTCCCTTTTTTTAAGTTTTCTTGTTAGGAACTCATTTAAGCATCTAAAAATAACCTCCTGAAATAAAAAAATGTCTTTTAGTTTGTAGTATTATGTTTAGTTTAAGCGTTACCTGTAATTTAGTGTTAAACGTAGAGGTATCGGTACGTTGTGATGAAAATTGGTTTAACTTCAAAACAAAAATAGCCAGTTGGTGAAAGTGTTAACAGGAACTTATGGAAAATTCCAATTTTAGACGTTTTGGTGAACCTAACTAATGAAAGAAAGTTTTAGTGCAAGAAATTGCAAACTAACATTTATTGGACATTTTCGGGTGTGAAGAACGTCAAATTTACCGATTTAGTTGTAAAAATGAACAAAAACGTGTTTTTAAAAATATTTCTACATTGATGACATCACAACATGGCAGGATGTTTTAATTCAAAATACTCATAAAGGCTGCGACACAATTTTTTGAGGCATTAATGTTTTTGGCTTGAAATAAATTAAGCTACAATTTAATACTAATTTCAATATAACTTAAACAAATTTAATTTTCGACAAACCTATTTTATCGTATTAAAACAAATAGACAAATGAAGTTTGAAAAAAAAATAATAATAAGATTTCAACCTCGAAGTAAATAATAAAGAAGAATTAAAAAAAAAATATTTACACCTCAAAACAAATGATGTAGTAACGACGTTTATGAATTACAAAAGAAGGAAATTTAAAAATTAATTTATGTGCAAAGTAAAATAGTTAAGAAAAGTTTAGTGAAAAATAAGAAGGCGCAAAGTGGTTAAAGAGACAAAAAATATTAGTGAAGAGAGAATAAAATAATTAAAAAAAAACTTACTTGTGTTCTTCACACGTGAGAAAAACTAAAAACGATCATCAAAACCAAACGTACCATTTAAGAAATAAGGTTAATTTAAGTTTATTTGTTATTACGTTAAAGTAGTTTATATTTTGCTCTGGTAAACGTAACGAGGTTAAGTCACTACCATCTGAGTGGTGGTGTGAATAAGAAGTAAAAGATACCAACCCAATTTATAGTAAATGTTGCAACGTCATAAGTAAACGGTGTAATGACCAATATAAAAAAACCAGTAATAAAGAGAAAAGGATTTTATTCCATCTGGATTACAAGATTTACAAGTGTAACAACTTTATAGAATCAGGAAAAATTAAAGTAAGTAAAATAAAAAAAGATTTTCTTGAATCAAAGTATCTTTTAACGCAGGTTAATTGAGAATCAAAATAAATAGCCTGGCAATTCAAAATAAAAAAAAAGACTATATAAACGAAATTCTTAAACAGACAACTATCTAAAGTACATAACAAAATTAAATAGCATAGCTAATTAAAATTAATAGAACTAAATAAATTATAATACACCATAAAAAAGGAAATCATTATGACCACCAACGTGGGATAATTAATTAAAACCACAACAATATCGATATATTATTACTCTGGTCATATGCAAGGTACATTTCTTTAAAGATTGAAAATTGATTGGTTAATATTGTATTGTAAGAACTTCACCTTAACTACATAATTTTCTTTGTCGAAATATAACTAATTCAATGGCAAATTGACTCCTAAGTTCATTCGTTACTAAGAATTTAATTTTCACTGAATTTTTTTCTAATACATTTACAGAAATTTTGAGTTAACCTAACCAAAAATTATACTAACCCAACCTAATCTAACATAACCTAAGCCAACCAGGTGGGTTCCCTTAAACCTCTTTTTTTGAGAAGGGAAGCATTTTATAGACGCTCAACGTTCTATTGGGTTGTGTAAGAGTCTCCTCGCCATCTTGATAAGGCATATTTACCCCTTCTCGAAGATATATTTTCTGTTCTGAAACCGCTTGCAAATTGCATCACAGCGGCATACAGTTTTTTGGATATCTTCTTTCTCTTTTACTTGTACTTCTAAAAAAAGAAATCTCCTGAAACTACCATGCATTGTTGGATATTTTGTTAAGAAGTAATTCAATCCTCCAAAGTTTTCTTTGGTCAATTTGCTAATTTTCAGAATTAATTTTCTCGTTCTGGATTTCTTGTTATTTCATTTATTCTGCCAATCTACGAGTAGTTTATTTCATGGTTTACGTTTCTTCACTCTTCTACTAAGAGGTCGATAAGAAGAATTCCACTTATAACTAAAACAGCTGTTGTTTCGGTTGTTCTACATACCGATGAAACTCTTACAGCTAATTTCCTTAAAGGAGCGCCAAATTTTGCTCGATAGTACTTATACTGTTGACCATAATAGACATGCGTATAAAACGACTAAAATCAAAACCGATGCTAGAATCCGTCTTCTGGAGTAACTCGGACCTCTGATGTAGGACATTAGTCTTAATAACGCATTAAACTTTTTATTTGCTTTGGAGATTGTTTCCAGAACATTAGTTGCAAAAGTTACCAAATTGGCCATGCCACACTTCGAGGTACTTTAAAGATCCAGTTGGTTTTATATTTGTGTCAGCAATGTTTACCTCAATATTTTTTAGATTTCTTTGTTCTGATAGAATAATCATCTTCGTTTTCTTTGGGGCGATTTGCAACTGTTTTTTCTTTACCTATGCTTCTACCATTTGTAGTGTTTAGCTGGTCTTACCTCATATCATTCCGATCGATTAAGCTAAGTCATCTGCATAGCCAATTAGGTGTACGTCTTCCGAAGTTTTCGGACGCAGAAAGTCGTCGTATATTATTATATTCCACAAAGGCGCGGCCATTGCAGAACCTCATTGTATCTCGTTATTCAGTTATGATGTATCGGTTATTCAAATAGCTGTTCATCATCTTTAACAACGGTTTCGAGATATCTCTAGCAATGAATTCATTCCGAATTGCTTGCCGTGACGCCAAATCGAAAGCATTGCATATGTCAATGCTTACCATAATATAAGTTGTTCTGTAGCTATAGCTAACAGTTTGCAATTCGTAAGTCCTCATCAATCTTTGCAAGTAGTTGTTTTGATAGTTTTGGAGCTCAAATGGTTCTACACATTTTGTTGGTGATCTTATACAGTCCCTCCAAATATCATTCTCTTTTGATTTCTTATTTTTAGTGTCTTTAATGTTAAATTCAAGTTTTTTGGCAAGTCTAAGTTTGTTTTCTAGATTAAGAATTTCAAATTCATTGAGCTTCCTTTTTTGCTCTGGTTCTTGTAGTTTTTCTACCCGCCGCTTTAGCTTCAGATCTTAACTTGGCGATTTTGTCATTCCACCAGTATACCGCTTTCTTCTCTCAAAAGGTTCGTTTACATGGCATAACAGTAGATAGTATAAGTATTTTGATGCTTCATTTTTGTTTTCCCCATTTATCGAGAGTATTCATGGCTAGTAAGATAAAGTACGTCACCAAACGTAAAGTTTTGGGCTTTCAAAAAATTGGCTCTCTTGTATCCTTTCGCTAAAAGTTTATTGTCCCCGTCATTTACATCTATTTTCGGAGATGTTGCTGTCCCCAGAGCATAGCCTTTCGGAGCTTGCAATCCGTTAGGTTGTCACATTCTTCATCAAAGTACCTTACTTGTTTAATAAGCTGATCTACTTAGGTTTTATTATATGTACGTCTTATCAAACTTTGTAGTTTGGTTTTCTGCATCTTTTTCATGTCTGTACCGGTAGTTATGTCCAGTTGAAACCACTAGTTTTGGATTTGTGTTCAGGTTTTGTCATTTGATTTTCTTTCCTAGCTTCTACTTGAAGTCTTTTAATGTTTTTGCAGCCTAGTTTGACGGCGTCTATCAATTTCTTTAATTGGCCATGAACATTCTTAGTTTCAGTAATTGGATTGTTCTTTGTTGAGGAAGGGCACCAAAAAACTACTATGACGATTTTTCAGGCAAAGTTTTGTGCAGCAGAATGTGCACTTCTTCAAGCCTCTGTTTATTAAAAAGAATACATTTAAGGGTAAGTTATATACATATACAGTATATCCTTAATATATTAGTCTAAATTATGGGCGATTCACTCGACTACTTACTTAATATAAATAAATGATCCGCCACTTGAATAAGTGTAAAAAACACATGGATATTAAACAAACACAAAATAAATTAACAATTTAAAAAAACGTCAAAATATACTGCCTCGATTGCGATCCAGTTCTTACAATTTTCCATCAAATTTTTCTTCCCAGACTTCCGAGTTTCATACATTATTTTCCTTCTTTGTAGGTGTTTCTTTGAGCTTTTTTTTACAATCTTGTTCTAATCTACCGTATTTAAGATGTGTTTCTATACTTTCAGTTTTCTTAAGCTTACTCGATTTTCGACTTGCAAGAAGACTTACCAACGGTTCTAAGGAGAAGCAGTTGTCCCATTTGTACCAAAAAATCAATTTTTCCAAAGGTGCTAAAGGATTGTTGATATTAATGTGATCTTATTCAATAAATAATACTACCCGTTTCGATAGCACGTGCTATCATTTTCAAGTATTAAAAATTAACTAAAACTAAGACATTGTAGTTGCAATCAACACAGAACATGCAATTTGCTAAAATTTTTTACCGAATTTTCATTAAAGTTATTATGATGATTATTTTTATTTGATTGCAACTACAATGTCTTAGTTTTTAGTTAATTTTAATACCAAAATGATGGCACGATGCTATCAAACAATAGTATTATTTATTGAATAAAAAGATTTTAAAAGATTATGGTGTACCAATTGATCACATTAAAACCATTTGTACCAGTTTTCAATAGGTTAGCACAAACGTTGTTGATATCAATTTGCTGAACGTCTATGAAGAGTTCTAGATTTGTTCCAGATTCGATGGTGTTCTAGCAAGTGAGGATCGTCTCTATATTAAATAGAAACCGTTTTCCCAAGCGTATGCTGACGAAAACTGTGATCTACTGGCATTCTATGAATGTTTCTCTGTTGTTGATTTGATTGTTTTTGGACAGTCGCTGTCTGTCTTCCGCTCTCGGCCGCACTGGGGTTTCCGTAAGTTTCAGTGTATTTTGCTTTTGAGTCAATAATTTGATTTTCTTTCCTTCCACTTAGCCCCCTGGCAGGTTTGTAGTAGTCAACAAAATTAGTGTTGATAGGAGAAGAATGAGTGCTCCCTAGCGCTCGGCTAGACTAATAGCTCCAATAGCGGAAGAAACAAGAGTGAAGAGTTCGTCCAAGATAGACTGTAGATAAGTATAAAGAAGACAAGTTTGACTTTCAAACAAGTTGAAGCAAGTTCAAAACTTAGCTGTAAAAAAACTCAAGGAGTGCCAGTTCCCGTACTGACCAGATGTCAGTTCTTGAAGTCCCGTACTCGTCGGTTGGATTAAACCTAAGCTAATCTAATATAATCCAACCTAACTTAACTCAGGTCAGTTTGAATTAGGTTTGGGTTATATTACATGTGCTTAGGTAAGGTTAAAAAACTAAAAAAAAAAATTTAATCAAGAGAAAATAAAATACACACCAATATTCTTAATAAATGTTATAAGTATGCTACTGGAAAGAATATTAAACAATAGGATAGACAAAGAGACACAAAGGGAAACAAAAAGGGAAAAATAAATAAAACAAAAGCATGCAAAAGTAGAGACTACTGTATACTCGTTGCATTAGACATAAAGAACGCATTTAATTCAGAAGTATAGATAAAGCTAATAGAAATCATACAAAGTACAAACATTAACATAGTTACAGACTACGTAACAGAAATGAAAATAATAACCAAATACAAAACAACTTAACTGACATGTAGAGTACTGCTAGAGGCGGTGCTAAGACCCATTTTATAGAAAATATACTATGACCATATTTTAAAAACAAAGTTAGGAAAAAAACGGAAACTACAGCTCTTGCTTACGATTTAGCGGTAATAGTATGGGGCGAAACAAACAAAATAATAAAAAAAAGCAATAACAACTGTAGCCAGTACTTTAGAAAAGATGGGACTAGAATTGGAAACAAATAAAACAGAAGCTAATATAATGAAATACCATCATTACCAAAATACGCTACAAAGAAAAAACAGACAATTAACTATTAGGATAACGATGGCAAACAAGACATCACCTACCGCTGCCCTAGAAATGTTCTCAGAACTTCCACCAATAGATTTAAAATAGAAGAAAGATCAAAAGCATATAAAAATAGAAACATGTAAGACAGCAAATAAGAAGTAAAAAAAAAAGATGATAAAGTGGGAGATGAGATAGAAAAAATATATCAGTCGACAAATTGGTAAATTGAGAATGGGGTGAGCCAAATTATTATTTCACGCAGGGATTCACAGAACAAGAAATATTGGTCAAATACCTTAAAAATGAATAAATTAGGGGACTGTTCATAAATTGAAGTCACTCCGCTACATCATTATTTAAGTGTGATAAATGGAAGAAAGAAAAGAGTCGCACTAAAGATAAGAAGAAGAGATAAATAAAAACAATGTAGCCGATTTCCTATTTAAAAATTGGACACAAGTTAGTAAAATTATCAGTAGTATAAGGAAAAATAAAGAAGAAACAGAGTTGGAAATAGAACCGAATAAAAAATGGAAAGGAAGAAATAAGTCAGTAGCATCAAACCAACGAAGGTTTACAGCAGCCCCTGACAGAAGTAAAGCTTTATTGGCGGTACCGGTAAAGCATTAGGTACGAATAGAGCTAGTTTTTTAGTCGATCGGCAATACCATCTAGGCAGTCAGGCACAATCTATTAACTTGATAGCAGATTTTTCCACCTCTTAAGAAAACATTTTGCTTAGGTTAGATTGGGTTATATTATTTCTTAATGTCATAATAGAATCCAATTTAACCTTTTTTAGGGAAAAAAAAAATCTGTTAACAGACACCGGTCACCAGATTGACCGGTAGTGTCGGGTTGGTTACGTAAAATTTTGAACTGACTGAAAAACTTCTTTGTCTGATGATTCCTTGACGGGTACCGTGTAAAACCATTTTATTCACTTAAACCGCATAGATTTTGTTGCGGTTTAATGGTGTCGCCTGGTTTCTTTTGATATTATTTTTTCCTTTCTTTTTTTCTTTGTCTATTTGAAATTTTTCTTTGGTTTTATAATCGTTCTTATTGTTTTTATTACTGGTCAATAGCAAGTTTGGTACTTCATCTGGTTTTATTTTATTGTTTATTACTTCTACTCTATTGCTTATGTCGTCGCACCTTTTACAATAAAACAAGGTGTTGATGGACGTATTTTTTTCTTCCGTGTAGTACCAGCAGTTCTTGTCGTTTTTTTCCATTTATTTAAGGTATGTTCCAAATATAGCAAGGCCAGTCCATTGCCTGCGATAGGTAATTTTCGGTTTTTCCCCATTTCCTTTAATCCATTCTTTTACAATTTTTATGCATATTTTGTGCTACCATTGCACTCTTTCCATTGGTTTTGCCATTGTTTTATTAGTTGTTTTTATTCTTTCCATCTTTTTTTAAATTTTAGTTATGTAGTTATTATTTGGTTTTTTTTTTTTATTTTTTTTTAATTTATACTAACTAGTGTGTTGGTGTAATGTTTATACTTGAACGCATCATTCAAATTAGACTGGCATATATCACCAATGGCATCACTGTCCTGCTCTTATTCTTGGGGTAAGTATACTTATACAATTCATTAACTTATATTTTTAATTATGTTGTTAGTTTTTTTTTATTTTCATTACGTATGTTCTTTTTTTTATGTAATGTTCATGTAGTTTAAGTGAGGTATTGTTTAGATTTCTAAGCCTAAAAATGTGATTTTTTATATTTCATTTCTAAAGTAGCATGATCGACTCTGATTTTTCTGTTGCTATTTCCAGTTTTAATTTTTTTTTTTCTAGTATGTACTCCGTCTTGCCTATTTGTATATCTCCATGTTTTGTAATTACCGCTATATTGTCTGCAAATGCGACTATCTCTATGTCTTTTTCGTGTTCTTTGTTTAAAATTTTGTCGTACACGGTATTCCATAGAACTGGTCCTAGTTCGGACCCTTGTGCCATACCTGCCGTTATCATAAATTTTGTGTATTTATATATAACTAAACTTGTTTTGCTTAGATATATTTTTAAATATATATTGATAAGTTGGTTGCTTATTTTGGTTTTTTCTATTGTTTTTATTGTTTTCATCGGGGGTATCGAATTAAAGGCGTTTTTAATATCGATCGTTGTTACAAATTTTTGTTTTCTATTTTTGCTGCTTTATTATTTTCTTTTACGTATATGTCCCTTATTTCCTGTAGTTTGTCTATGGATGAGAGTCCTTTACTGTATCCCAACAGGTTTGTATTTGGTATGTTCTTATTTTGTCGTTCTTCTTCTATTTTTTAAATTACTTTTTTATATAATTTTTCCATCACGTTTATTAGACATATGGGCCTATAACTTAGTTCTAAGCTATTTTCTTTTAAAGGTTTTTCTTCTTCTTCTTATAAACTCTTTTTCCTCCAATAAGATACTAAAGACTTCTTTTATCGTTTCGACATTTTGTTCTGCCCTTAGTTTTAAAATTTCTGGGGGTAGTTACTTAGACTTGAAGTTTTTTTATTTGTAACGGTTTCGATTTTTTTGTTATTCTATTTTTGTGATGATATTAGTCTTATTTGTATTTTTTTAAATACTTTCTTTTTATTGTGGAATGTGTGGGAAATAATTTAGTTATTTTTTGTAGTTTTTTCTATATCCAGATTAAGTTTTCTTTGTATTTTTAGTTTTTTTTGTAGCAATTTGATATGCTTTCACTTAAATATTTTCCGCAAGTTCGTACTTTTTGTGTGTTTTTTTTTAATTGTTTCTTTGTTTCTTATGTTTGTTTTCCAGTTCTATTAGTTTATCTTCGTTTTGGTGTTTTCTGTAATCTTGCTATTTTTTTATTTTATTTCCGCTATCTCTTCATTCCACCAATATAAGAATTGTTTGTGTTTATTTTTCGTTTTATTATTTTTCTTAAGATAGATATATGTTGTTCTGTATACAATTACATCAAGCAATCTTGACTCATCCACTGTTGCCAATAATTAATAAGTCTAACTCTGATACTGCAAACGCTCAAAGAGACGTTTCCGATTAATACCTATTATCGCACATTTGACTCAATAATCGAACAATTTAACAATTTTTTAAACACAATGTAGAAGTTAGTTCTAGTTTCCCGATCATTGCTCCATTATTTTTGAAATAAATACTCATTTTCTGAAAGCGAAGACGCTAATTACAAAGAACACTATAATAAGTAGCACGGATATAATTAATACAATGAACGAAGATGATTTTAGCGTTCCAAAATGGGTCGCTACCTTATATTTAAATAAGGTGCTCTTCTCCCTGCTAGCTTGCATTCAATGCATGTCTGGGCGAGAAGAATAATAATGTCGACCGAGTGGTAAGAAGTACGACCACGCCGTTGTTGAGTACGTTTTAAGTTTTTATCTGTTTTGTTTTGAGTTTGAGTTGCCTGTTGAGCCGAGAATTTACGTTTCAATATCTTTAATAAGTTATTTTAGTTTAGTAAGGTTTTTAGCGTTTGTAAAGGATCCTAGCGTTTTACGTTTATAGTTTAAGTTTATTGAAAGAAATTTAATCTTTCAGTTGATATCGTAGTTTATAAGTCAATTAATTACTAGAGTAGAAGAATGTCAATGTGTTTTGTTTATTATTTAATGCTGAATTTGATTTGATTATTAGATTTATGTTTTTGGTTGAAATTTGTTTTTATTCCCTTAAAGGTTTTGCTTGTTTTTCCTTAATAAATAAGCTGGCGCTCATTTATTTGTTATTATTTACGTTTTTAGTTAAGAAGCATCTCAATGAAGGTAAGCAACAAAACATAAACCAAAAAGCAAACATTTCCATGACCTCTTAGTATCTACGTAGTATTGATCTGAACTTTATCCGGTGCATTTTAAATGTGTTCTTAGATTAAAGAGTTTTTAGCGTTCCAAAATTTGATCGCTACCTTATATTTAAATGAAGCGCGCATTTCCCTCGCTAGCTTCATTCAATGCATTTCGGCGCGAGGAAGACTAAGATTAGCGACAGAGTGGTAGAAATACGACCACGCCGTTGTTGAGTACGTTTTACGAAGTTTTTACGAAGTTTGAATTAATGGATTAGCTTTATAGCGAATCTATTTACGCTATTGGTGTTGTGTACGTTCCGTTCAAAAAGAAAAGTTTGATTCAGAAGAATAAACGTGGGTTCTAAAATTGACGAATATTCGTTATCTTTTTGTGCGTTTGGTTTCTACGTTTCTGTCAACGAAGATTCGACTATCAACCTCGTTATTAATTTATGGGAGAAAATTCGTTTTATTTAAAATTCCGTATACATTACATCTTCCTAAGTGCAGTTTCGATATGCAAGCCATCTGATCTCGTTCACACTACGCATCATCAAGGTTAGCCTAATTATCTGTTCGAGTTTTGACAAATTCCACGTCCCAACAAGAAACTTCAACTAAGTACTTTTATAATAATATCAAAAATTATTCGAACTTTTCGTGCATTAAAGTTAATTTTGACAAACTAAAGTCGGCCTTAACTGTTGGCAATTAAAATGCAGTTGTGGTTATCTTTGTTTTATTGCATTTGTTTTGTGCAATTAATAGTAGGTTGTTGTACCTTAAAGCAAAACTGTTCGGACTTAATAGCATTCATTGTCGTACCTTAAAACACTGGTTGTACCTTACGTTGTGCAGTAGTTGTGTTTTTAGCGACTACATTATATTTATCTTTTTGAGTTACCGGTTGAGCCGAGAATTTCAATATCTTCAATATGTTATTTTAGTTTAGTAACGTTTTTAACGCTTGTAAAGGATCCTTGCGTTTTACGTTCATAGTTTTAAGTCTATTGAAAGAAATTTAATCTTTCATTCGATACTGTAGTTTATAAGATCATTCATTACTATAGTAGACGATTGTCAATGTGTTTTGTTTATTATTTAATGTTGAATTTGAATTGATTATTAGATTTATGTTTTTGGTTGAAATTTGTTTTTATTCCCTTAATGGTTTTGCTTGTTTTCCCTTAATAAATAAGCTGGAGCGTTTTTATTCGTTATTATTTACGTTTTTAGTTGAAAAGCATCTCAATAAAGGAACGTTACAATGGAAGGCTCTTTCTTGAGATGAAATGACAATACAATTAATATAAATTGTTTCAGTTTGTTATCAATTCTTAATATTGAAAATGAACGGTAACAATGTCCTCCAGGAGCTTACCAACAATCCCCAAAATGGAAAGACATCAAAAATTTACAGGAAAATCTGTATTTTTTTCTCTTTATAAAAACATTCCTTTTTCATTATTGAGAATAAAATTAAATCTTAAATTCAAAAGTTAGTTTTTCCTAGCAATTCACTGAGCAAAAAAAACACAAATCAACCTTTTTCTGCCGTGGTCTAAAAGACCTAAACAAATTTTAACGTAATTGCTTTTATAAACACGTCAGAATACTTGTTTCAGAATCTCCTCATTACAACCATTAAAATCAAAGTAAATAAAAACTTAAATAATTAATAAAATAATATTTTCTTTGCATGTGATACTGCTTTAAATTTTATCCAGCTTAAACAATTGTTTTTACTTCACGGCTCAATCTCAGGATTTCACCAAATTCTTTGATCCCAATTGCTGCCCAAATACAAACGTAAGCATATTTTAAAAAATTAATTAGGAATGTAATAATGACTTTACTTTTCCACGAGAAAAGTATGCAATCAGAGTGTAAACATTTTTTTTTCACTACTAGCTATCAAACACAGTCATATTAACCTTAATGCAGGTTGTGAAGTTGAACTTTTAAAGCTACGAGTCAATAAAAAATTGTTATTAACCTAGGTCAATAATAAAACAAATTTAGTAGTCCAAAGCCGACTCTGCGTTCTCAGTTAGTTGATAAACATAACCTCACAACTTCAAGCTACACAAAAATTCAAACAATTAAACAATTTTAATTTATGAATACAAATAACGTTAGAAAAGTTCAAACACATTAGGTAAGTTAGAAACAATGGCATTACTATCTATTTATAATAATAGTTTATCGAACAATTATTATAGGTCACATTAATTCCCGAAGAACTAGTAATCGAAGAAGTATTAGCTACATTTTGCATTGGAAGGTGCAGTGTTGCACTTTCAACGACACTTTCAACTGCTGTTGATGTTGATGCAGAATTAGACGTAGTGGCACTAATGTACGAAGAAGACTGAATAGGATTTGAAACGAAGGTTCCTTGTAGCATTGACGCAATCCGTTTCTTGTCAGTAAGAGATTGTTCAACATATCCCTCTGCTACCGTAGAGCTTTTCCAGCCTCCTAGGCGTTTCAACGATAAGATATCGCCACCGCTTTCTACTAACATGGTCGCAGAGGTACGTCTTAAGGAATGACCAGAATAACAATCTGCATCTTCTAATTTTAGATATTTGGCAACTACTTTTGGCACATTACTGATAGTATTATGACCTATATTTTGCGGTTGGTTTACCACCATGAAATCTTATAAAAATCTTTGCATATCTGAAGTTGGTCGAGTGCCTGCATATTTTAACACTACTTTAAGCCACAGTGGATCAGTTATGACAAAGTTCCGGCTAGTGTCATTTTACTATTTGGAATGGTTACTACGACAAGATCATTTCCTCGTACATCAACATCTCTGAACATCATTTTCACAAGTTCATCTGTTCTACAAGCCCCTGCTATTCCAACGACCAGAATTGCCTATAGAAAACTAGATTATTCTGTAAATTCTTAACAAAAATTTACTACATTTACCTTTGTAGAAAGAAAAAAGTCATCAGGTGCTTCAGTCAAGAATTTTATAATTTGTTCTCTGGAAAAAACAGGTGCCTTTTTTGCTTTGTATGATCTGTTTTGCCTTTTTAAAATAGATATGTTTTGGATACTTTCCGCAATCAATATTCTCTCGAATTGCAAGGGTAGATTTTAACATTGAAAATGTTGACCATAAAGTAGATGCCTTTTTACATTTGCGTGCTCCTGAAAATATACCAACAGCACGTTTTCTGTTACTGTAGTAACATTTTTTGTGTGACACCAATCCTTGAAATCCTTGTATACTTTTAAATATAAATGTTTTGATTTTTCTGGAAGCAATTTATTGTATACTTGTTTTGCAGCTTCATGCAATTCTGGAGGAGTACACCCTCCACTTTCATCACTAGACATGATAAAAATATTCGTAAATGAAAATAGTAACAAAGACATTTCAATGACAGTTGAACAGATTAAGTTTTTATTGTTATTTTTTTTTACTTCTAACCACAATGTAGTTTCATGTATAAAGCCTAGTTGTATTTAAGCATTTTTTTAAGGAACTGATCATAACAACCGTGACAGGTTAGCTTTAAATTATTGTGCTATTTTTTAGTGTAGGGTATAAATGTAATCGTTTTTAGCATTTCATATAATATATCTAACCATACAAGAAATTTTCATTAATGTTTTTTGATATTAACATTTTCTTTGAATAAAAGCTATAATAAGTATGGAATTTAGCCAACATTAGACAATTTCAGAATAATAAAATTAGAAATAACGCATACGACTTTTACATTTTATTGTGTATATGTAGATATAAAATATTAACGTTAGATAAAAATAGAAGAACTGGAGTTTTTTACTAATTTCAATTAAATATAGATAAATAACGTGAAATTAAAATGAAATATAAAGTGCTATATTAAGGTATCCATCCCAAAAGACATAAAATTTGAAATAAGGACCTGTCGAGAAAAAAAAACTAAATTAAAAAACTCATTTTAGGAACTCGTAAACATTGTATGATTGATTTTTATATCCTATTTACTGCTGTATAAAAGAACTCGTCATCTGAGGGTAATGGTTGCGTTAAACCGAACTAATCTGTAGAAAGGATTCTTTACTACTATTAGTCCGTGATTATATTGGTACGTTGCCATTTAAGTGCACTGCGTGTTGAGCAACTACAAATTTTGATGTACAAGTAATTACTTCAATGGAGCTATCAACGAAAAGTGTTTACAAAACCAGCACGAAACAACGACTTATTTTTTGCTTAACTTTGTTTTACTGACCCAATGGGTTATTTTTGAAGGCGAGATTGAAAGTACATCCGGTCAATTACACATTTTCGTGAACATTTATTATCGTGTAATGGCACGATCTATTAATAACAAAGTTTTTTGCTCGTTAAAATGGCAAGATCTTCTTACGAACCTAACGGAAGTGGTTAAACGAATTAATAAGAATCTTCTAACTATTTGACCGATGGTGAAGATGCAAAAACTTGCAAAAATATTGGTATGTCCGGAATAAACAAAAGAAGCAGTGGCAAAAAATGTTTTATTGAATTATAAATGCGGTGTCGATGATCCAACTGCAATTAACCTTGGTGTTTTTTAGTTCAATAAATACAAGTCTTTATCATGCCGCGCCGTTTGACAAAATGAATGTTTACTTATTTCCATTGAGATTTTATCAGATTTTAGAGAATTGCTGAATTGCAGAACATATTTTTTTAATAATATGCTAATTTGTACTATATTTAATTTTATTTCTAAAACATAGTACTTGGAATTATCTCTTCTTTCTTTTGAAAATGGAATTTTAATCTTCTACCACAAACAGATGATTTTATCTCACTATTTTGGAAAATACTTTTTCTTATTACAGTCTTTCTTGGCGTATTATGTAAAACAGGAAAGTTATGTCAACTGCACATGTTCATTGAATTTTGATGCAGAGATCATGCTTTTGTTCATGATCAGAATGATTTTTCAATTTTAGCAGAAGAGAATCATTTACTATTGAAAATGATTTGTAGAAATCTTAGTTATTTATTATTATATCACTGATGCTAACTAGAAACGCTATTAAGTAGGGTATTTCGAAAGGTAACCGCAAATATAAATAAATTTAAATTGACAAATGAACGACATGTAAGTGGGGCTACATCTAGTGTCACAACCTCGTGCTAACGTAACACGTCCCAATAGTAATCTATCAAAAATTGTCGCAAGGTATGTAAGCAGTCATCTATTTTTTCTAAATCGCTTACCCTTACCCAGCTTTAAAACCTGTTCGTCAATTAGCTTTAAATAAGTCAAAATTATATTGTTTGTTTCCAAAACCTTTGTTGAGGACATATTCATTAAATATAAATAAGTTTCAGTTACTAATAATGTAAATCCGGAGATTCTGAGCTGATGAAAAAGTTCAGATATTCACAAAAAATGTTAGATCACATTTCAGAAACAAACTAATCAGCTATAGTGCCTTTAACGTGGCTGGCATAAGCAATGTATTTTAAATGGGAGAAACGCGCTAGCACAACGGATCATGTTAATTTATTGTTTCTTGTTATTACTGAGATTTTAAGAATTGAGACTTCCACGGCAGGTGTCATTGTTAAAACAAATTCGTCTTTCGAGATAGTAACCGTAGCAACTGGTATTAATAAAATTTTGACACCAGCAGCAAAGTATGACTAAGTTTGTTGGTCGACTCGAGCAATGCCACAGCTGATAACGGGTGCTTCATAAAACTCCACACGTTCCTTTTTTGGATAATAAAATTATCTTGGAACAATTCTTCACCTTTGGATGCGATTACTGCGGGATCAACTCTTACTACAATTACCCCCAATAACTAACTTAAAAATGTGTAGATATATGATGTTTTTTAAAATAGATTTTTAGATGCGCCTGAGTGGGATTACAGCTTATATACGGTACGTTACAATAGTGACACTAAAACAATTTATTTATTTATTGGTACGGTACATTTTCATTATTGTATTGTGATGTAAGTGTTATGCATGGTCCTACAGAAGATCAGCATAAACCTGTATAGTATGGTGACGAAACGGTCTGCACTAAAACCTAAACTTACTCAATTTAGTACTTATTTGTAATAATATTGATCAAGTGTGTAAACATTAAAAACTGCCATTGCAAGACAACATATAAGGGACCGCTCCAAGCTCCAGTCACGACAATGACGAAAAAAATAGTAGGTTAAGGTTGTAGCAAACAAAATAATAGAAAAACAAATAATCAGGACAGAGAATACAAAATATTACTTAATTATAGAAGTCCTTCAAACTGGTAAGCCATATTACGGCTTCGCTCGTTAAGTTATGAACGTTTATAAACTCTCCTTTAAACTGTTTTATTGAAAACATTAACTCCAGACCATATTTTTTCCACTCTTGAACTTCAAAACAAACCGTACTTGCAGCCATACAAGATTTGATCGAGATTCAACTCTTTTAGCTGGAAGGTTTTCAATATCATTACAAATTAGTAAGTTTTTGTTAAGTTGGCATTTACACCCTCTTCGTGTTAACGGAGTTTTTTGTCAAACTTATTGGACGATAAAAAGTGGGGTCTGAGGAGGTTTATTTTTCTATTAAATTGCAACAGCTTTACATTTCTTTAAATCTGTTGGTAAATTATAAATATCATTGACAAAACATAAGTAACCACTTCAAATAATAATTTCCCATAGTGTTCAGAAATTCTGGACATGTTCCATCAAACCCGGCAGCTTTCTTTGATTTTGTTTTTTTTTAATGCATGTTTTAGCTCTTCTATAGTGAAAGGTCTAGACATCTCTTCTGAGATAGGTGTAGATTTATTTTTCTTTTGTAATCACCGATTTTTCTATTATTATGGAGTTTAAAACATTAACCAACCAAGAAGCAATAGAATTCGGAGAAATTTTACGACTTGAATGTACGAAATTCATATTTTTCAGTAATGAATTCAATTTCTCTTTTATTCCATAATCTAGAGATGACAGTACAACATTCCTAGTATCTTTGTTTGGATTTTCTAGATGTGATTTGCACAATCTGTTTGTTCCAGTCGACCAAGAAGGAACATATTTCTTTCGAAAACCATGTGGAATTGATTTCTTTGCTGCACATTTAAAACAGCACCTACAAACCTAAAATAATTATTAGAAACCGGTAGTATCCGTCTAAGAATTGAATTGAGAGATATTCTATAGTTCGTCCAATTAGCTTTTTTGAAAATTCCGTCTTAGTTTTTCTAAAGATTCTGCAAACGGTATTTGAAATCCAATTTGTAATAGCAAAGGTCTATGTTCATTACTTGGAAAATCGTTTAATACCATGCGGTTCGATTGTAATGGAACTATGTCACGATCCATTGACATTAAACATAGATCCCGGATGTAATCGTTTTGCCATCGACCGGAGTAAAATGTTATGATGTTTTTTTGAATCGTATACTAAATGCATGTTTTGAAACTCCATCCACGTTTGTAACGTTATTACATCGGCATCGTTGTTTTTGTAGCCCCATAATGTGTAATGATAATTAAAGTCGCCAATATATACACGTGGATAAAGAAAACCAAGATCAAAACTTTCTAGTCAAACTATTGGAGGAGGTTTGTAAATATTTACTACGTGTAAATCTCCTATTTTAGTGGCTACAACGAAAATCCAGAAATTATACTTTTTTGTTTATTTTCGTATTGAATATTTTCTTTGACGTATGTTGCTATTCCATGAATCGGGCTCTCAATAAAGTCTACTAATTCAGAACCTTTTACTATATCTTTGTTGAGTATTTGTCCTTACTCAACCTTACTCAACCCCTCCACATTAATTTGTAAAATACTTGTTGTATGCTCTATATTAGTGTGTGATTGTGTTTTGTGAGATTTTTTTATTTTCCCTGTACATTAAGCTAAAACATAAAACTTTGTGAATAATATTTGTCAATAAAACAACTTATTTTGAAATTTATTGTTTATTTATTCTTTCAACTTTTTTTAAAAACATAGTCAAAAGCTCATTTTATTTACAAACTTCTTATCTCTACAGGTTTTTTGGAAAACTGGAAGCATTTACGAGAAAGAAAATATATGCAATGCATTACCGTTATCATTTCTAAATTGTAATATCCATTCATATTTTCAATCAAATAATATTTTCTACAATACACAATCATAAGACTTGATAACAATAACAAAAATTACAGAAAATGTCATTGCAAAGTACAGAGTAACATCTTTTTACAAATTAATTAATTTTTTCTGGCAAAATGTTTCAGTTTTTCAAAAAAACTAGTAGAAATAAAAAGTTAGTAAATGAATTAGGCTTTTCGCCCATGTTTAAAAAAAAATGTATATCCAAACTATACTTCGGGATAGAAAAAAATTCAAAATATGTTGTTTTATTGACAAATAATATCTACCAATTTTCGTGTCTTTAGTTTAATATACATCTTCAGAGAGGTGTTTCTTTTTTTTCTCATAAATGCTTCAGTTTTCGAAAAACTTATACAGATGAAAAAGTTAGTAAATGAGTTTGGCTTTTCTGTCATTTTTTTAAAAGAAAAATTTTGAAAAAAAAAATATCTTAGGGGTTGACTATTTCAACTCATTCTAACCATATTTCAGGGTTGACAAAAATTTTAAATATGTTGTTTTATTTACAAATAATATTTACTAAGTTTCGTGTTTTTAGGTTAATAGGGAAATAAGAAAGAAAAGATTTTTAATCTTTGAAGGGTTGTAACTTTTCTGGGAGAGGTTTTTCAAAAAATTTTTATACCAAATACCCACCTTAAGCTTCATCACAAAATCACTCCCTAAAATTTTGTAGATTACTTAGATACACCCTGTACATGGAATGGAAAAAAATGTTTTTTATTATAACATCATAATCGCTCTACTTGATCATTTTTGGATATTTTCGGCTTATATTTATTAACTAGCAAAGTCAGCATGCTACGCATAAGCAATAATTGGCCTCAGCACTTGCATTAACAATTCATCAGTTGACTAATTAATATGTATGGAGAGTACATGGAATTCGTAAAATGAATCGAGAGTAGGTGTGCGCTCGCACAAGTCATAACATATTAATAAGAGATAATATAATTAATTACACAAGAAGGATAGTTGTTAATTATTTAAAAATGTTGGACTGTAGATATTGGCATTCCAAACCGTTAATGTGGAAATCAGGATATCCAATATGTAAGTAAGTAATAAAGAGATGGAATTAAAGTAAGGAAAATTTAAAAGAAATAAAATGCCAAAATTGCAAGTGACGGTACACCATACAGGTGCCTAAAAAGACTTTGTTTCAGTTTTATACAATAAGTTTTTTTACAACTGAAGATATTTATTGACATAGACTTTTTAAAATTAAACATAGGGATGTGATCATGCTTTTTAATGTGGAGCCCGTGTATATCAATAAATGTGAATAAATCAATACATCATTCTACAAATTTTGTTTTAGGCGACGAATTTGCAGATGTACACGAAGAAAGAAAATATAGAAATTGATTATTCGTTTACATGGTGTAATGCATTAATGCATTTAATTAATGATAACAACTCCGGCATGACCTGCTCATTGAAATTTTGAAGAACGTGGTCAACCTAAGATTTTTTTCAATAAAACACCCTATATATTGTAACCAAGTGGTCCGTGATTATCATAATTCATAAGCAAACATTTGTTTTCGAAAATTTCCAAAATTTTATAAGAATCAAGTTCGGTTTTATTATCTATTTTTTTAATTAATTTAATGTCGTCTACTCTATGGTTATTTTCAAACATATGCATGGCATTACTAGATTTGTCTGAGCGATGATATTTGACAAGAGCTAAAGTACTCTTTAAAACAAGTTTTAACAAGCCTCTTGGTTTGCCTTATATACACTTGGTTACAATCTTTACAATTTATTTTATAGATTCATTATTTATTACACATTCCTATTGGGTCAAGTTGTTACTACTAGAAATTATTGTTTTTTAAAGACCTTTTGTGTATGTGGGCAAATTTCGTGATTTGACATATTTCTTATCTTTGCTATTACTAGTTCCTAACGTTGTAATGTTCCTAATGTTTAACTTATGTTTATGTTTTCTAATTATGTTTGTGGCAATTGATTCCTAAAAACCATTGTATGACGCAATCTGCTTAATATTTCGCAGTTCTTTATTAAAGTTTTGTTTTGACAATGGGAAATGTAATAATCTGTGAATCAAAAAGTCTTGACGATAAATACCTATATCTAGTTTGTTACCATTTCTAGTCACTAAAGTGTCTAAAAAAGGTAACTTAAGGTATGCTTCTGTTTCATAGGTACACTTGATCGTCTCAAATTTTGAATTTAAAATTTCAACAAATTCCTGAGGGCTGTAAACTTTAGTGTCGATGACTGCAAAAACATCATCTACATATCATAACCAAATTCTAGGAAAATATCTAAATTATTTTTTAAATCAGTTTCAAATTTACCCATAAACACTATGAACATGTTAGCCATAAACGGAGATAAGCTGTTACCATGATTTTGTTGATAAATATTTTTGTTAATTTGGATGTAGGTTTGACTCATACATAATCTTGCTAATTTAATAGAATTATATACTTCTAAATTGTCTAAATAATTTTGGTGGAACATATCTTTCAAATAATCTAAAGTGACATCTATCGTAACGCTTGGTTACAATGAACAGACATCGAATGAAACTAAAACTTCGTTCTCAGTCAGCTCAATGTTTTTAATTTTTTCAATACAATCGTATGAATTTTGAACACTGAAATGTGATTGTTGATATTGAAAACTGTTGAATTTATTTGACAACCATTTAGATATCAGATAAGTAGAAGCATTAATACCTGAAACAATCGGCCGCATTGCTTTTCCGGGTTTATGTATCTTGGGCAAACAATAGATTCTAGGAAAAACCGGGTTAGATACCGTTAATCTAAATCTAAGTTGTTTTGGTATAATATTTTTACATTCTAACAAGATTCTACGGGTATCAGCAATCATTTTTGGGAGAGGATTTTTAGATATTAATGAGCCTTCATTAAATATCACCTGAACTGAATCAAAATAATCCTCTTTGTTCAAAATAAGTACTTTATTGCCTTTATCTGCTTTGAGATAACAACAATTTTTTTCTTTAAGATTTTTAACAATGTTTATTTCTCACGTGTTAGGTTTAAATTTTGGTAACTGCGGAATATTATGAAATTTGAATTTTACAGGTATTCGTAATGAATTTTTTAGAATTATCATCTAAAGGTTTGATCTGATTTGATCAATATCTGATCTATAGGTGCTTTGTTAAATTTTAGGTTATATTCAAGTTTCTTTTATGTGTTGAATAATTTTTCCTTTTATTTTTTGCGTCAGTTCACTGATGATGATAGCTTAGCTATCGAAACATTCAAAATACATGTCCGAGGATAGTTTTTTGGTGATTTCTTTTCTATTACAGATAGACGCTGCAGTTTAGAGTTCAATTGCTTTGCACCGTCGTATAACTCGTGAAATTTTGCGTACATTTGACCTGTAATTTATAACTTTATTTCAGCGGTTTTCAAATTATTTGCATTATTTCAAAATTTTTAATAGATATACGGCATCAAATAAATTAGTGTACCGTATAAGTTATTGGAGAGATAAACATTATTTTCAAAGATGTCTGAAAATATTGTACAGGGCATCCGAAAAATTTGGTTCAAACTTTGGCATCACAAATACCTATAAACTAGAGGTAGAGGATAAAAAGAAAACCCTATGCCTTTTTGGTGCAAAATAGCCTGACGTTTCGCCGCTAACAAATGGGGGCTTCTTTAAAGGCTAAAACTGTCTTTTTGGCAATGTTGTCAATGAAAAAATGTATATAAGAAACCTGTTATTCCAATTCTCGTAGTCAACTTTAGAAAAAAAAATTGGATTTTATCAAATAAATCAAAAACTGCTTACTTCACATATAGGAGATGTTAGCTACTTTCCCATTGACTTTCGAAGGAGTATTCACTAGTTACATAAAAAATGGTAGTTTCCATTTGAAAAAATAGAGTTTAGAGGCATTTTTGATTCCAAACTTTGAACCAAATTTTTCGGACGCCTTGTAAATATTTTCGGACATCTCAGAAAATAATTTTTATCTCTTCAATAACTTCTATGGTACACTAATTTCTTTATTAAAAGTTTTAAAATAATGTAAAAATTTCACGAGTTATTCGACGGTGCAAAAATATACAAGCAGTTTAATTTAAAAAAAAATAACATTGGTTTTCTGAAACACCCTGTATATGTGAAAATAATTTTAAAATGTGCAACTTATAGTGTATTTGGAAAGCCTTCTCCACTTTTTCGGAAAAAGTAGTCTGGGGCCCATGATCGGGCAATTACACACTAAATGGACACACTGGCAATTTTAATTTTCAATAGGTAACTAATATTCAATTTTCCTTAAATTAGGTAATACTCAATAATAGAGCACATCAATACCAAATGGACAGTGGATTTTTTTAAATATTCTTTTCACTATAAGTATATTCGTGAATAAAAAGAAACAATCAATTATTAAGCAAAATGTAAAATTACAGAATGAGAAAAAATACATGTTTAACCTTACCGCATTTTGCAAATTATAATCTATATCTCTGTTAAAATAGGAATAATCGTCACCCATATATCTGAGCAAATAATTTTATTAAAGAGTTCAATAATTGCATAATCTAGAAATATTTTAAAATCATTCCATAAAACGTACGATATTAATTTTAACACTAACAGTGACAGTTTTTATTAGTTTACATAGAGCTAGACTATTTCCATTATAAAAGCAATAAAGTGCAGGAACACTTCATGTCTTCGTAATTCACGGCAGACGTCAGCATCTTTATTAAAATTTTGTTACCATTATTACAGAATCGTGCTTTTGCAACTTCCCACTAAGTGTTCCATTCTTCAACTTCCAAATTATTTTCTTCGATTACAAAACTACATCGCAACAGTTTTTTTATAGCGACCACAATCGCATTTTTTATGCAAACCTTATAACATAAATCTCCAATAACCCTTTACATTATACCAGCACAAAATTTAAATCTATTCAATTTTTAAATACGGTTATGATTTAGTGTCCTTTTATGCTGCATCTTAATCAATGCATGTAATAAACACTCTTGTTATGCAAAATTTATCTTAGACGTTGAAGCATCTTAAGTGAATTATAGTGTGAAATTTACTAACCACGGTGTCTTTAGAACTCGCAACGGTCCACTGCACTTAATTTTTTGTTAAGTAGGAATTGTGGTAATACTGTAAACACCGACAAAGTGCCGAAAACAACGCTTGCATGATTGTGGCTTTATTTCAACAGTGGTTGAAGCTGTTGTTGATTCATTGTATTGTGGTCATGATTAGTACATGATTTTTTGTACTTACTCTTTATTGTCAATTCGTTTTTATCAGTGCATGATGTACATAAGTATATGAGAAAGATGTGAAGTGAATACTTTATGAGAATTCTCACAGTATCTAAACGGTTGGAAGTAAACTTCGGAGTCATAAATCCTTCCTTTACATTCACCTTTCAACAACTCCCGGTTTCCGAAATATAATTTATAACTTAATGTATAATGATCAAGATTCAAAAGAGCATTTGCATCTCTTGCATTGTTAAAAAAACAAACCTTTCGGTAACTTGAGAAGGGCTATGGACCATTATACAGATTAAATGTAAAAGGCAGAGGACTAATATAAATTATATCAAGAAATCAAAATTATCTAGATGAAGACCAACATACATTAATGCCAACATTGTAAAAATGGCAGTATTTTCTCTTCTTAAGCCATACATTACAAAATTTCTTGACGTTTTGTACGGAATTTAAAACTCATTTATTCATTATCTCGCTGTTTTACAAACAAGATTGTCGATTCATATGAATATATTACTTTTTTTTGGACAGGATTATTTATGCTTAGGAAAGGAAATATTACGCATTGGATTTGGTAGCTGTAATTGTAATTATCAAACAGTATCTTTTGTAGTAGGTAGCTCGAGTATACACCCAGTGACATAAATTTGATTTTATAGACTTTAAGTTTCTAATTTTTAAGACTTTTTTTAGCTATTTCCTATTGTATCTGGCTATAAAACGGAACCGTTCTTAATTTTAATGTTGATTTAAAAGGTGAATGAAGTTTCTGTTATTGGTAGTTAAAACTATTAATAGGCGATTACAACTTTTGCTCCTAAAATTGTATTAAAATTTAACATATAAATACTACTAAGACAAATTTAATTAAATGTAAATTGGTCCATATTCGATATCATAAAACTCTATGAAATAAATATTAATCCATGTGAGAATTCATTGAAACAAACTGGTTTTATCAAACCACTCAGTTTTAATGTTGAAAAAAAATACTTAATTATTAAATGTATGTATTCGATTTTCTATTTCTGAACATTAAAATTATAGTTAACGTTTTTTTATTGTTTAATTTGTTTCTTTTTTTAATTTAACAGCTTTTGTTTGCTTTATAGTGATACTTCCCGTTGTTTCTATCTTTAATCGTTTCTTTAACTACTTGTCTTCAGTCACCAATGTATATTTATTAAGGTTTTAGTATTTTATGAGATTATTTATAATTAATTTTTTTTATAGTGATAAATTGTTAGAAGTTTTATTAATATAAGAGATGCGTTGAGTGAATTATTGATATGTATACGTATACATATTATAATTTAATATAATTACTCAACACCAGACTTTTGATTTGTGTTAAAGTTACAACATTCTATAAGTGTTTTGCTGTAGTTTATGAATTGGTAAGTGAATTTATATGGACTATTTTGTATCTTTTGCTTCATTCGTTTTGTTAATTATGTTACATTTAGAATTAACCTAAATAGCAATAAATATATAGTACAATATCATAATATCAATTGTAATCAGTCCATCGTTTCCTTTTACCTCAAGGTTTGTAATGTTTCACCTTCGACGTTGTCTTTGTTCTAGGTGTTCCACTAGGCGGATTCTAAAGCAGCCATTCTCGGTTTACAATGCGAAAAACTCAATCGAGTGTACCGGGTTTCCTATTTTCGATGTAATTGGGGGGTTTCAGGTATTTCGCGAACGTGGTCGGGACCCTAGGCCCGATTTTTGAGACAAATTCAATGGCCTAAAATGCACTTTGATATCTCAACTCGTTTGGGAGATAAAGAGTGTTCTGCGTTTTATACCGTTTTTTTAAAGCTTCATAACTTTTTGTTTGTGAATATTTTTTGTTTTAACCAAAACGTTTTTGTGCATTTTTTTATATGACATGAGTTTATTCTTTAATTTTGTAGTTTATTATCTGAAGTGTGATTTTTCAGGTACAAAAGCGAACTTAGTGTCATGTGGCGTTATCGCTTTAAAGACAAGAAATGTCAATTTTTTTGAGTTTTATTAAGAAATAAGCTAGTAGTTTCCTTTTTAAACTTTAATTAATCTGCATGGTTCCATGGTTAACATGAATTAGTTATTTTCCTAACAAGTATGGCTGAGCTCGAGCTCAGATATTTTTGTTTTCCAACGAGTTCAGAAGACCATTTTTTATGGCTTTTATGCTTTTTTGATTAAGAAGGAAAACTACAAATTACATATTTGTTAGGATTATTTTTACAATAATGGCCTTCAAAAACTTTCAATCAGAGGTGTTATAAAACAAATAAATGAGAAAATCTTTAGAATACAATAAAACAGGTTAATTTTGCTTTGTAGACATTGAACTAACATTCGACAGTTACAGGATATGAGGGCAGTTAGGAAATGATCTGGCTTTAAGTAGAAAAAACACATTTTTTGGGTTTAAAACAATTTATTTCTCAACATAGTCTCCTTTTAGCTCGATACACTTAGTAAGACGATTTTCCAATTTTTTTATCCCATCCGAATAGTACGTTTTCTCGAGCTCTTCAAAATAGTGCGAAGTTTTAGCGATGATTTCATCGTTTGCAAAAGGGCGTCCACCGAGCCATTTTTTTTTAAGTTTGAAAACAGGAAAAAATTGCTGGCTGCAAGATCTGGAGAATACGGTGGGTGGTCGATCAATTCGTAGCCCAATTAGTGTAATTTTGCCATAGCGAATGCCGACTTGTGCGCCGGTGGGTTGTCTTGGTGAAAGAGTACTTTTTTACGTGCTAAACATGGGCGTTTTTGGCGCAATTCGGCATCAAAACGGTCCAATAATGCTGCGTAGTACGCGCACAGTGATTGTTTTTCCTTTTTCCTAGTAGTCAATCTGAATTATGCCTTTCGTATCTCAGAAAACAATCGCCATCATACCGAGTGGTCTTTGTCTTCCTAGGCGGCCTATCTCCGCTCTTGGGCTATTGTTTTGACTGTTCTTTGGTTTCCGGTGTAGTAATGCACCCAGGTTTCATCAACTGTAACAAATCGGCAAAAAAAATCTTTCCGATCATGCTAGATTTGCTTCAAAAGCTTTAGCAATGTCATCACACGTTGACGCTTTTGAGCGATTGTCAGTAAACGCGGCACCCATCGCGCGGAAAGCTTTTCCATTTCCAAATGTTGGTGTACGATGTTCCAAACACGTTCACATGAAATGTTTAAAGCTTCAGCTATCTCACGGAGCTTGATTTAACGGTCTGCCATAATCCTATCGTGCACTTTATTGATTATTTCTGGCGTAGTGACCTCAATTGGCCTCCCGGAGGATGGTTCATCGAAGACACTCGTTCAACCACTAACAGATTCAGTTTTCCAAAATTTTACTGTTGCTAACGATAGTGCAGACTCGCTATAAACTTCATCCAACTCGGCTTTGATTTTTGCATTAGTTTTGCCTTTTTTGTGAAGGAACTTAATCACTGAACGATATCCGACTTTTTCCATTTTATCGAAAACACAAAAGTTGCTTGCTTCTGGCATCTGTAAAAACCAAACTAATAGATTGTTTTGTTTGAAATTTTGACAGACGTCATGTAATTGGATAGCAAATGTTAAAACCGAGAGGAATTCGTATCTATCGCTATCTGTCAACGGCTAGATCTAAACTGCTCTCTATATTAACAATTCTAAAAAAACAGAATGTGCCAGACAACCTTTATCACAGATATCTATATCAGTAACAAAACAAAATTAAAAGTAAATAATATTATTACAGAAGAAATAATACTGAATAAGGGAATCCGTCAAGAAGACTCGTTGAGTCCTTTACTATTCAACATTATAATGAATGAAATCATTAAAGACTTGTGTAATAAAGATGGATTTAAAATGGGCCGTATCAAGTTTAATATAATTTGTTTTGCTGATGAGGTTACTCCAAAAGCAGAAAATGAAGATGCTCTATAGAGGCTTCCCCATCAATTCTACGTAAGCTGCCAAAAATTCAAGCAAAAAATCTCAACGACAAAAACAAAAACAATGATGATCAATAAGAATCCCGTGCGATGCAAACTACAAATTGAAGGGAAAATTATTCAACAACAATAAAACTCAATTACCTAGAAGTCAACATAATTAGCACAAGAAATCTAAAAGGTAAACAAAAAATCAGGGTGTTTAAACAACCTATCTAATCTGGTGCAACAAATTCTTAAGACAAGAGCCTGAGAGTATTGAAAGACCCATACTGACTTATGACATAGAGGCACGAGCAGATACCAAAATCAATTCCAAATTTATTTGCGTGTTTAAATTCCCACATCAAAGACGACTGCGGTACTTGTTTTTCTAAGTCAGACGCGGCAGAAAAATTGATACATTACACATTTTTTTAAGCAAATAATTGAATTGCTGACGAACTATGTTTAATTTGTAATTGCTCATTTAAAACCGTCATTTTCCAAGCCTCTTCATAAAAAAGACAACGAAAATGATATGCGAAATTATCGCCCTATAAGCATTCTTTAGGTTCTTCCGAAAATATTTAAAAAAATTTTAATGAACAATAGACAAAATGATTTTTTAACTAAGTAATTTATCTTGTGCGATAAGCAATATATTTTTCGACAATCATAAAGCACAAATATTGCTATAATTGAAATTATCATTTCTATATTAAACCGTATGGATAAAAAATTTCCATTTATAGAAACATTTCTAGATCTATTCAAAGTCTTTGATTTTGTTGACCGCGGGAGGCTTTTGGATAAAAGGCATAACTACGGAATTAGAGGAATTGGGTTGAAGTGGTTTCAATCGAATAGAAGCTAGTGTATAACTTTCAACGGTTTCGTCTCAAGCGAAAATACTATAAACGTAGGTGTTCCACAAGAGTGTATATTATGTACATTAGCTCTATTGTGACATATGCTGACGATACCAGTATAATAACAACTAATACTTACCAAAGTTATTAAAATCCTGTAAACCATATTCACGGCAATAAAGGAATGATTTACACACAAGAAATTCTTAGTCAATACAGATAAAACGTATTGTCTATGTTTAAAAATTTAAAATTTAAATTAAGTTATCCAGACTCTAACGCTAAATTAAAGGTAAATAATAATAATAATAAATTTACATTAACACGGTATTCAGATCATCAAGAACTATTGGTAGCATGATCTCCAAAACTAGACCAGACAACAGTTGTGACTCCAAGAATTGCATCTACAAAGTCCCATGTGAATGCGGCCAGTCAGACGTAGGGAAACTAAAAGACCCTTAGATATTAGGTTAAAGGAACATAAAACCCATACACAGAGAGGAGAGACTTTGAAATCCGGCATTACCCAACACTCCTGGGAAAAACATCACAAAATGAAATGGTCGGAGGCAAGAATTGTACACCGAGAAGAGCACTGGTACAAGAGAAAATTTAAAGAAGCAGCGTTTATCGAAAACAACAAGAATGTCTTTAGTCAACCCAGCGTAGAGATTAACAATGTGTGGAAACCCTTGATTAGACGCCTGATTAAACTTAGTTTACGGTAACGTCCCCCTTCATTAACTTTGTACACTTGATCCCTTCACTAATTTTGTATTAGTATATAAGTTACAGTAGTCTTTAAGTTTGTTAGTATTCACCTGAAGACGATTGCAATAGCAATTGAAACGTTGTGTTTATTCAATTAAACTAAAATATAGAAAATGGAAGTCCAGAATAGTGTTATTATTTCAAACATAACATTGTCTAAACCATTCAAACGTAAGACATTTCTGAATTCAACCGATTGAATAGATAAGAAGTCAATAATTTAACAAGAGATACTGATAAGCCAAATGCTTTTAATTTATTAAGGAGCAAATCGACCTGGTGGAACGCTTTAGATATGTCAGTGTAAATGACATCTACTTGACTTTTCGAATTTAATGTTTCGTAGAAAAATTGAGTGAATCAAACCAAACTGGTTGTAGCGGATCTTTGAAACAGGAAACCATGTTGATAGGGCAAGATATAAGGTTTGACACCTGTATTTATAGTGCTACATATGATGGGTTCAAAAGCCTTAGCAATATTGCAAATAATAGAAATTGGGTTCTTCCGCTCAAAACGTCGACAAAAATAAACTATTGGTTATACCGGGATATCAAAAATTATCTTGGTCAAGGGTGGTTGCAGAATGTAAAACGTTTGTCACACTGACATCATCAATAACCTACAAATTTCATACTTATTTATTTCAGCACTATGACTTGACAGATTCTGACACAACAAAACATATTTAAAAATTTAAAGTAAGACAAACGTTTTAGATTCTACAACCACCCTTGACCAAGATAATTTTTGATATCCCAGTAGTTTGATGACCCATCTCTAAAGCCTAACTCCTAAAAGAAGGCCTGGTAACTATCTGGGAAAACACCACTAATATAAATTGCTGGGTGTCCGCTGTTAAGAATAAATAAAGTTATAATTTGCATCAACTAATGCCATTAAACTGATACCGTGGAATTGCTTGTAATTAAAGTAGAACGAACCACATTAGCCTTTTTTGCCCGAAACGCTATGTTCTTCCCATCTAAGGTACCCAAGCAGCTAGGAAAGTTCTACTCTTTGCAGAACCTATCGATGACCTACAACCATATCTTCTACTTGTTGTCTTCAGATATTCATTTTTAGAACAGTGAAAATGGCAGTAACTTGTTTCGAAATTATGTATGAAAATGAAGAAACAGAAATTTGAAACATAACATAAGACACACTTACACTATTTGAAAGGGAACTTTTTGTTAACATTATTAATTAATAAAATTCAAATATGTTCCATTTAAAATAAGGCTCATATTACATCTAATAATTAACCTGTAAATTCTAAACACCTGTAAAGAGATGTTTGATATTTAATCATAGAATACCGTCATCTAATATCCAACTATTTAGACGTATGAGTAAATTTATTATGATTTGTTGGGTTAGAAGAAATTGAATTATTTTTAATATTTTAAGAAAAGTATTTTATGAAAAGTCAACGTAACCCAAAACGGTCTGTATTTAGGTAAAGGAAACCTTTATGAAAGTATACTTTTTTTCTACGGGCAATCAAAAAACGCAATAAATTACAGGGTGTTTCGTAAGAAAAAATATAGCTTTGGTGCTCCACACTTTTTTGTATATTTCAAAATAATTTTAAAATGTAAAATTAATCAACCTGCAAGCTACTAAAGTGATAAAAATTGTAAAACTTTTATTGTTTCGCTATAAATCTCCGTCCCGTTGGTAATGATTCACCCTATATTGCATGCTTCTTTAATAATACAAGTAGTGAAACAATTAGGCAGCAATATAAAATCCAAAAGACTGGAGATTGGGTAGTACAACGGAGGCAAGAATGGAAACAACATACCCCAAAGATACATTAAGACCGTTTAGTTAAGAAAGCCATGGATACCTCGCTAGAAGGAAGCCGTAGTGTTGGAAGACCGCGTAAGAGATTTAGTGCCTCCCAGATATCGGAAATAAGAGGCTGATAGCCTAACATAAAGTAGAAAAAGAAGACTTTATTTACATGCATTTGTTTTAATCGCTTACTGATAAGTACATGAATTTTGGTTTAATTTGTAACATAGAGAAAGAAAATAAACTTCAATATGGGCGAATTTGAGGTTTCCCTTGTAATAGTTTACAGTATTCGCAGTTGTTATCATTGGAAAAGTAATTTTTTTTTGTTTGTAGTTTATTCTGAACAAAATGTATCTACGTTTTTCAAATATATTTCATATCAAATTTTGTATATAAACTGTCAACGTTTGTAATTTTATTTTGTTTATCTAGTTACATTTATTAATTTTTCGGGTAAATAAAGACTAATTACCAAGATATTTTAACTAAAGAAGTTTATTATTTTAAAGAAAAACATATGTCCAAATTACAATTTTGAAACTAATGTGTATGAAATTAAATTTCTCAAATTTTTAAAATTTAAAATTAATGCCAAGTTGTTTAATTCTAATAATTAATAATATGATTACGTTTTTATTCATTTTAATTTTATGATTTTTTAAAATAAATTACACTTGCAGCATAAACAGATGATTTAATAGCTAACGGATATGTAGTAAAAGCATTGCCCCGCATGCGTTTAAAAATTACAATAAAACTTCAAGAAAACTATTCAATGTTTTGATAAAAGGTACAACTGATAATACCTATAAAAATACCATATATCACATTAAATAAAAACAGAAAAGCTACAAAAAGAAAAAAACTTTAAACATGGATTGAAGAAAACTAGTAGCTGAAATAAAGAAGATAGATTGGAATGTGTTTACAGAATAGAATATTTTACCATAAGAAATGAAATTTCCGTCTTTTACGTGAGAAAGATATTTGTCCACGAGCAATAGCGTAAGTAAGTTTGTCGGTAATACAGAGTTCCATCAATTTGATGCAAAAATTTAAAAGTAAATTTTACTTTCACTATTATTTTGTATTATGCCTTTCTTAATTGTTTGAAAAATTGTAGTACTTTTCAACGAAACGATAAAAATCTATAGTTATTTGAAATCGTGTTAGTTATCCATAAGTCCAAAATTTGTGTGTTCAATATCGATTGGTCTCCCGGCTCTATTGCTCCGTTATTTTTTACAATCATAGAACCTGAAAACTAAAAAACGTGATGATAGTATTAAACATTCTATACATGTATACCGGAATTCTATAAAAAATACATCTGTTACTTAGTTTGTACGTATTTACTGCTTTTAAACAATTTAATATTCTAGTATCAGTAAAAATATATCGTTTTCCGGCCACATCACAAAGATGCGACATCAGCAAACAATATTAAATGTCCTCTCTACCCGTTTTTGCAAAAATCGTTATATCGAATCGCTAAGAACTATACTATTTTTTTTTATAGAAAGAATGTTAAAACAATGTCACGGACACGGTTGAAAAACTAGTTTCAGGGTTTACCGTTCTGTAGTGCTGCTTTACAGGAAAAAATTACATGTTTTTGAAGCGACAAAATAACACCCTTATATACAATTGAAATATTCTAAAATATTATTTTTCACATTCTACAATGTTCTTTCCAACTCAGTACGGACGCTTTTTTTATATTCAATATCAATTAATAAACTGGGAAGAATTTCAATATTTCACGACAAAAGCTGCAAAAACAGTCTTATTTTCAGAACATAATTATAACAAATCTAAATATTTTAGAGAAAAAAAGGCTCCGACATAAGTTACGTAACAAATCCATGTTTATGATAGTGAAATCCAAAATTATTTTTATCAAAAACTGTAGCCTTGAGAGTGTCGCCCGTTATATAGGAATTTTACGTGGGAATTGAAAGGTAGAGAGGACTCTTAAACCCTACAAAATTAATGGGTCCCATGGTAGAGTCTTGAGGCACTTCTATTTTTCAAGTTACGTGGGTAAAATGTGTACCAAGCGATTTATTTGGAGCTTCTTGGTGAAGTATTACATATTGTGTTCTCCCCGGTTACAAGGAAACTCAAAACTAAAGTAACACATTTAATAAAGATTGTAGCTTACGCAAGTAAAGACCTTTAACGATTCGATTAAGTTAATATAAACAACTTTATTGTTATCAATTTTTGGATATAAGGCATTGAAAAGACATTTTTGTGGATTAATATTAATAACTAATATGGTAGTTTCAAAATAACAGGGACGCATCATTTGCACTTTACTTTTTGTTGGGAGGTGAAACAATCGATTTCTAAAATTTTGTTTTGGTAACAGTAAGCATATTTTGGTGGTACCTTAGAAATTAAAGAAATTTATTAAGATAAAGATAATTTGTATTTAGTTAAGCATTTTACTTTGCAAACACTAACCTGAATTACCTAACTGCTTTCATTTTTGTTAGTATTCGTATTTCTTTAAGGTAAGGCAGAAAATGCGTTTTTGTATAAATTTTGATGCTGAATTACAACGACTTGAAGGATTTTATTCATACTGAGAAGGTTTGACATAATTGATACTTTACTTCGGTAAGATAATTTATCGTATTCGGTACATAATACCCGCAAGAATTATTTGATTTCTTTTCGTATTGACTACAGTGCATTTGCAAATATACTGCCAGATAACACCGACGCGACGACTCTATCGTAAAAGTGAAGTTTGATTACATAAATCTTTATATAATAAATAATATGTATATTCCTTGTAGTTGTGTTAGTGTGGATTATCATCGAGGTTGTACTGCAGAATGATTGTTCCATTATTCGGCTTTAACATTTCTAACTGCTTAATCTATCTTGGAATTGATAATCTGCTAGTTTAATCGGAAGCTTCACTGATAATCTTAATCTTAAGAAGCATAATACTATAATCAATATCAACAATAGAATATTAGTTATGTTTTTTTCAAATTTAAATATAGACTTCGAATTTTCGTTATTTCGCATAAGTCAAATACTTTTTTTCCACGACATACTTAAGAAAACAGACGTTTCTTCTCTACAAATAGTGAGGAAAGTTGTTTTTCCTCACTAGCGAGTAAAATAGTGTCGTGTAATGTAAGAGTGTGTCATTACAACTATATGCGCCTAGTACTTAGTTAAACAATTTAATTTAGTATTCAATCAGGTTTGTTTAATTTAATATCTTTTATTGCGACTTTTAAAAATTGCTACCCTACATTTATTGGTTTGAATTACGTTTTCTGCGCTATGACAACATGACCACACCGATATCACAGGATACTGTAGCGAGACTATTGGGATCTACCTATTATCAACATTTGCATTTACGTACAAAAATGTGACGAAATTCTGTAATAATAAGTTACGTTTACAATAAATAGTACTTCTTTCATTAGGTTGTGGAAAAAATGTTGCGTCTAACACATGAGGAAAGCTTTCCTCACTTGTTGAACAAATAACTATTGTAACCTTCTCTTACAATTTTAAAAAATCCGACAGACGTTTTGGTTTGAATTATAGGTTTGTTAAATTACCCAAATCGAATTTATTTGAATATCTATGTACGTTGAATATTGGGGTCACAAATCATCTCTCTTACGTCCGTAGGTCATTAAGGTTCCAATCTGGGGCTACTCTTATTTAATGCTTTAATAAATGACATTCTACAAGTAATATAATAGAGTCTCTATTATTTGCAGACAATTTGAGAGTTTTTTGTAAAGTCTCCTTTCGTCTACAGAATAACTTAAATAAATTATCTCAATCTGCTAAAACTTAATATCGGGAAACGTAAAGTCATGTTTTCCAGTCGTCAAAAACATTTTGTTTAGGTGTGAATATACACTTCAAGGCATACATTTTCAACAAGTAACCACTGTTCGGGATTTTGGTGTTATATTTGACACTAAGTTTACCTTCAATGACCACATATGCAATATCACATCTTCATGATTGCAAATTTTAGGTTTTACAATTCGAAACAACTGCGATTATTTGGGGAATGATGCATTCAAAATTATAATATTCAACACATTTGTTTGGCCAGAGTTAGAATATGTTATTGTAAAACAACAAATCAAGTTTATATAATTCTTTTTTGAGGGGGTTGTCTTTCTAAAGAAGAATTTGGTAAATAGTTTGTTTTGCTAAGATTAAGACAGAACGAATTGAACGCAATGGTTTTTAGATGGTATATTAAATTTTTTCAGTTGCAAGAGAAAAGGACAGCTCCGAATACCATTAATCAGTTTATGAAAAAACAATTGATCAATAAATATTCTTCGAGAATATAATCAATTCATGTTAAAAACTTATAAAAGCTGAAAATGCTTGGTTTTGAAAAAATAGTATCTTAGTAATCTGTGTTGCACTTTTTCAATATTTATCATAAGGGTACATTGGATAGGGGACCCAACAAGACTACACTATTCTAATTGAGGACGAACTAAAGAAGTATATAACAATTTTGTAGTATCTGGATTTGAAAATTTTGCTGAGCATCTGGAAATGAAGCCTAACGTTTTAATTGTTTGTTTCGAACGTTGTCATATCAGTGGTAAATTGTAAGTTGTGGGTAACGTCACTCCTAAGTCATTTTAGGTACTTTTGTGTTTTGTAAGATTCTGCCATCTATTGTATAAGTATATTTAATGGGATTATAAATATAATAAAAGTAAATTGAAAAGTATTTTGATAAATTTAAATCCATTTGATTTGACAGGCAGCAACTGTAAAAAGAGTTTAGGTCTTGTTGAAGTAGAAGACAGTCATCAAGAGATTTTATGATTTTAAAATTTTGGTGTCATCAACAGTAAAAAAATTGAATGTTTAAAAATGTGTTTAATATTATTGATAAAAACAAGAAATAATAACGGAGCAAGATGAGCGTCTTGAGGAACGCCAGAGTGAACAGATATAGGGTTCTAGATATACGTAACTAAACAATAATTATAAATTAAGATTGAATCAAATTTAAATAATATTAATAAAAAAAAATAAAATTACATGCACTCTGAGCGTCGTTGGCCAACCACACTAGTCACAAACATAATATAAAATTTATGTAATTTAAAATTAATAGTTAAATTGATGGGTTTCCTTTTACACATTTAATTAAATTTTCTAATTGAAATCATTCCCAAAAGTAAAATGTTTTAAATAAAAATATACATATACGTACCTACGAGGATATATTGAAAAATTCTTAGCTTACTATAGAACCAAACAAAATTTCAATGTCAAATAATTTTATTACTAAACATATTCTCCTCTTAATTGGATACATTTATTACAGCAAACCTGCAACGTCTCTAGACCTTTCAAAAAAATTTTCTTTTGCTCTGCAAACCAGACCTCCACAGCTTCTATTACCTCCTTGTTGGAAGAAAATGTACGACCTTTTAAACTTTTTTCAGAGGAAAGAGGTGATAGTCGGACGGAGCCAAATCGGGTGAATAAGGGGGTGTTCTAGTAATTCAAACCCTAAATCACGAATTTTTTGCATGGCAACATGAGATTTGTGTGCAGGGGCGTTGTCCTGCAAAAACAAAACACCTTTGGATAGCTTTCCGCGTCTTTTCTCTTTAATATTTTCCCGTAGAGTGGTCAGTAATGTCGAATAGTAATCCCAGTTATTGTTCTACCCTTATCCAAAAATCAATCATGATTACTCCATGGCAATCCCAAAAACTGAAGCAAGAACTTTTCCAGCAGATTTTTGGACACGAAACTTCTTAGGTCTTGGAGAACCAGAGTGTCGCCATTCCATCGATTGTTGCTTTGTTTCTGGATCGTAGAAATGTACCCAAGTCTCATCCATAGTAACAATTCGGTTTAAGAAGTCTACATCGTTTTCAAATCGAGCACAGATCGAACGCGATGCTTCTACCCTTGCACGCTTTTGGTCAACATTCAAACATTTGGGGATCCATTTTGCAGCAATTTTTCTCATGTCCAAATTGACGTGAACCATATGATGAACGCGTTCGTATGAAATATTCAGTGCTTCAGATATCCGTTTTAGCCCAATTCGACGGTCTGATAAAATCATGTCATGAACTGCATCGATATTTTCGGGGACTGACACAGAAACTGGCCTTCCCGATCGGTCATCATCTTCAATGGAAAATTTACCTCTTTTGAAGCTTGCATTCCAATTTTTGACGGTCGCATACGAAGGACATTGATCACCAAGGGTATTAAGCATATCTTCGTAAATCTGCTTACCTCTTAACCCTTTTAAATACAGGTACTTGATGATGGCTCGATACTCCAATTTTCGATTTTCACAATTTCGGTGGACATCTTTTTCATTTAATTTATTGCGTGACTCTGGTTTACTTCTTTGACGTCAAACTTTACACTGACATTTCTAATAAGTTATTGTTCGTTGCTATGGTAACGCAATATTTTATTTATGCAAGGAGCTGGTCTAGGATAACTAGATATCAATACATCCTCGTAACTCTTGTACTGAACAAGTTGGGTAAACGGTTAGATATAAAATTAGATATCCATTTGAGTAATGATCCGTAAATGCCAATTTTTGCTAATTTGTTTATTATAATATTGTATTAACACTACCAAATGCTTTTGGATAGTCGGTGTATATAACATCCAGTTGGGTATTGTGTTCAAAAACCATATAAATAAAATTTTGGTAGGTATACTAGTAGATTGGTGATAGTTGAACGATTTGGATAGAATCCATGTTGTTCATCAATAATTTCATTTTTAAGTATCGGGAAAATAGCTGATGTAACAATTTTTCCAAAAAGTTTAGGTAGCACTGATGTTTTTGTTATTGTTCTGTAGTTGGTAATATTAGTCGTACTTTTACTTTTATGGATAGGAACAACACAAGTAGTTTTCCAAAAATTAGGGAATATTCCAATTAATAAGGACTTACTGAATTGGATAGAGTAATACATAGCTACATTGGTTAAGTAAAAGTAAAGAGTGGGATACTCTTTAGTAAAAGAGTTGTAGTATTATCAGGGCCACATTAGTAGTATAAGGTAGGTGTTACTACTTAAGCAGGAAATGAGTTATTTCTAGATTTATGCAAACCTTTTTTCTACCTGCGAGAGAAATAACGGTTTCTGTCCTTTGCATCTTTAGTTAGTGTCCTAAGCGACTTGCAGCCGAGCAGTCCTTTAGAAAATAAAGTTTTAATCACCTTAAAGTGAAATTTTATTTCAACTATAAAATTTGGGCACTCCATAAGAAAATACGTTAATCAGAATCTACATTCCGCTAAATTAAAAATTAATAAAGTAATAACGTAATAAACAAACATTGGTCCTTACGAGCCGGGTTCGTGAAAACAAAGAACATCGAATCGGTTCCGGGAAGTTTACCGTAAATCAAGACATCATTACATTGAAGAAAATAGATACCAGTTATAACAAGAAGTCGAAGAACAATAGCAGTATCCGAATTAATAATTGGGTAAAGTAGAGCTTCCTTTTATTTCATTCCTAAGTAAATTTCCATTTTTAACATGACTAACAAAGACCACGACACCACTATTAAACAACTGCATTACAAAAGAGGCAATATTAAATCCCAATTAACCCTTTTTGAAAAGTTTGTTAGTAATTTTAGGTCTGATACCATTTTAACAAGAGTAGAATTATCAAATTTAGAGGAAATGCTAGAGAGGGTATTACAATTGTACGATAAATATGAAGACGTGCATGCGGAATTAAACTTAATAGAAACCGATCAAAATAGTAAAATTGAACGTGAAACCTTTCAAAATTTGTATTTTTCTTTAGTTGCGCAAGCGAGAACATTAATAGAATTAGGCAAAAACAATTCAGCAGAAGCGGTTACTCGTACTTCCCAAATATCAAGCAGACCAAACAATGTTAAATTACCGCGTATTAGTATACCTACGTTTGATGGCAATTTCATTAATTGGCGTACATTCCATGATACCTTTTGTAAAATTATACATAATAATTTGGATTTATCAAATGTTCAAAAGTTATGTTATTTGAGGTCTTCATTAAAAGAAGAACCTTTAAACATCATTAGTTCTTTAGATACCACAGAAAGTAATTACCCAATTGCATGGAATATGCTAATAGACAGATATAATAACAAAAGACGTATAGTATGATAGTTAGGGAAATAATTGAAACCGCGAGTATAACAAAAGAATCGCATATTTCTTTAAGACAATTAATAGATAATGTTCGTAAACATTTAAGTTGCTTTGAAACAATGAACCAACCGGTTTATGGTACCGCATTTATGGTACCATTTCTATTGTCAAAACTAGATTTTAATACTAAAAAAGAATGGGAAACCTTTTTAAATAAACAATATGACACCAAGGACGACATTCCGACAATAAAAGAATTTTTAGAATTTTTAAATAACCGACAGGCCATATTAGAATCCTTAACAATTAATAATTCGTCAGTAAATGTGCAGACGCGGCGAAAAAATGACCAAACAATAAAGGTTTTTAATACTATTACAGTTGAACAAAATTGTCCTCATTGTAACGAAAAACATGCTATTTATTAATGTGAAAGTTTCCTTAATCTATCAGCAAATCAAAGAATAGATCGCGTTAGAGAAATGCAATTGTGTGGTAACTGTTTAAAAAAGGGACATTTTTCATTTTATTGCAAAGCTAGATTTTTTTGTAAAATTTGCCGGCGTAAACACAATACCTTACTGCACGTTGCAAAACCTTCAATCATAAAAAATGAAACTGTTAGCGAAGAGGTTGAACCAGAGGTTAACTGTTACACCATCAACATCTACAATTTCTAATTGTGTTGCTATTTATAATAACAAAGATTTATTAAATCATACCTTATTGTCAACCACATGTGTAAAGGTAAAGGATAAATTTGGAAACACATTAGTTGTTAAAGCAATTCTAGACTCGGCTTCACAATCTAATTTTATATCGGAAGAGTAGTGTAAAAAATTAAATGTCAAGCAGTATGATACCAATATGTCAGTAATAAGAATTAATCAGAAACCGTCTTCGGTTATGGCAATAATAAATATAGAAATTCAATCTTGCCATAACAATTATATCCGGAGTTTACAATGCTTGGTTATACCTAAAATTAATGATAACATGCCATGTGTGGATTTTGATTCGAATTTATTAAACATTCCTTCAAACTTAGTACTAACAGATCCAACTTTAACAAATCTAGTAAAATCGACTTATTAATTGGTGCTAGCGAATTTTGGAATTTGTTAAGTGTCGGGCAGCATAAGTTAGGTCATAACAAACCAATGCTTCAAAAAACAAAATTAGGATGGGTAATTGCAGGAGATTTAATTTTAGGTAATCATAACACTCAAAAAACTTTAAATTTTTTAACATTAAACCAACTACATGATCAAGTTTCTAAGTTTTGGGAAATTAACGAGATATTAGAACCTAAGAAAAATCTTACGTTATTGTGAACAATTTTTTAAAGATACCACTTCACGAGACTCAGAGGGTAGATTTGTAGTTAGGATACCACTTAAAAAAAATCATATAATAATAGGGGATTCGGAAACCACCGCATTAAAACGATACACAAACTTTATTAAAGAATACGAAATCTTAAATCATATGACGCAGATAAATGAAACCACAAAAACTACATATTTTCTTCCGCATCATGGGGTTACAAAGGAATCAGTTACAACAAATTTAAGGGTAGTTTTTGACGGGAGTTGCAAAGGAAAAAATGGAATATCTTTAAACGATATACAACGGACAGGACCAGTAGTTCAAAATGACCTTTTTTCAATTATTTTAAGATTTTGATTACATCAGTATGGTATAACCGCGGATATTTCCAAAATGTATCGCCAAATCCTTATCAACCCGGAGGATGAGCATTTGCAAAATATATTTTGTCGTGACGATATAAATAAGAAAATTCGCAAATATCAGTTGAACACGGTGACATATGGGACAAGGTCTGGTTCTTACTTGGCTACTCGTTGTTTGCATCAACTCGGTTTAAATTTTAAAAGTATTTACCCTAATATAGCATCTATAATAAAGAACGACTTCTACATAGACGATTAAATTACTGGTTCTAACTCTATTGATGATTTAAGTAGTATGAAAAATAATCTAAGTTACATTTGTTTAAAGATTCCAAAGGTACAATTGATCATGAGTATGTAGAGTTAGGAGATAAAACTATTAAAGCATTAGGTATTTGTTGGAATCCCTTATAAGATGTTTTATAGTATCAATTTAGTAATTTAAAAGGACAACCTCATGTAACCAAACGGACCATTCTTGCAATCACGGCCTAACTATTTGACCCGTTAGGATTATTAGCGCCACTAATTATTATTTCTAAACTTATTATCCAAGAACTATGGCAATTAAACATAAGCTGGGATGAATCAATCCCAATGAATCTGCACACCAAATGGTTAGAATTTAAGGAAAATTTAAAATATGTGCACACGATTAAAATTCCTAGGTTTATTTTAGGTAAGGTAAGGTAAGGTTTAGGTAAGTAAGGTAGATACGATAGAATTGCATGGGTTTTCAGACGCCTCTGAAAGGGGATACGGTGCATGTGTATATGTTTGTACAATTTATACAAAGGAAATAAATTAGAATTGAATGCAGCAAAATTAGTTAGCAAAATAAATTGTATTCTTAAGATTAAGTTTAATAAAGAGTACCTATGGTGCGACTCTACTATCACATTGGGTTGGATTAGAGGGTGTCCATCTAAATGGAAAACTTACGTTACAAACAGAGTAAGTGAAATACAATCTCTAACCAAAAAGAAAATTGGTACTATGTAAAATCAAATTGCAATCTAGCAGATTTAATTACTAGGGGAATTATGCCTCAGACGTTGCCATCATTGACTATATGGTGGAACGGACCAGAATTTTTAAATTCATATCAAAATTTTGCAAATATTTTTGAAGCGAAGGTAGAGCTAGATTTACCAGAATCGAAAAAGGTGACTGTTGCCTTCGTAGCACAATTAAATTTTGATATTTTTTCAAAATTTTCTAAATTGAGAACATTAGTCAACGTTGTAGCATATTGCTACAGATTTTATTATAAATGTAAAAAAAAATTTGTAGATATCAATTTAGATCATATATGAAAAACCGAAAGAGACGATGCATTATTAAAATTAATTAGATTAGCACAATCTTCTGAATTTGCGAATGAAGTGAAAACATTGAATAAAGGTAGCGGTATAAATTCCAATTCAAAATTATTAAGTTTAAACCAAAAAGGTAGTACACGATTGCGTTCAATGTTTCAAGGGAAAACCAAAATTCGAAAAAATTTATATGGGCAATTTACCCGATTTTAGAGTTAACTCCTCGCCGCCATTCTATAATTCCGGAGTTGATTACGCAGGCCCATTTAAAACCCGCGATATAAGTGGTCGTGGATTTACAAATGTTACATTTGTTTATTTATCTGTCTGAGCACAAAGGTTATACACTTGGAGTTAGTAAGCGAATTAAATGCAGATTGTTTTTTAGCAGCTTGGCGTCGTTTTGCCTCGCGCCGAGGAAAACCTCATACTTTGTACTCAGATAAAGGTACAAATTTTGTATCTTCTAGTCGTGAATTAAAAGAATTAGCCACATTTCTAAAGTCGAATCACTCAATAATTGGTCAAAAATTAGTGTACGATGATATACACTAGAAATTTATTCCAGCAAGGTCCCCTCACTTTGGCGGTATTTGGGAAGCGGGTATAAAATCCGTAAAAACGAATTTAAAAAAGAAAATTGGAGACAGCTTACTAACTTTTGAACAGTATGTAACACTTTTAAACCAAGTAAAAGCAGTTTTAAACTTCAGACCTCTCTCTCCTATGAGCAATGATCCCAATGACCTAAGTCCAATTACCCTAGCTCACTGTCTCGTAGGTAGAAGTTTGGTAGCAGTACCTGATGCCGATGTAACAGGAATACCGACGAATAGATTGTCGCATTATCAAGAAATCCAAGCAATGGTTCAGCACTATTGGAAAAAATGGCATAGGGAATATTTGCATCAATTGCAGAATCGTAGCAAGTGGATAAGGAAGACTACCCCAGTAAAAATTGATGATATGGTGGTGTTGGTGGATGATAATTTACCACCTTGCAACTGGAAAATTGGAAGAATAGTTAGACTACATCCAGGTGCTGATAGTGTAGTGAGGGTAGTCACCATTAAAACTAGTTTTGGTGAAGTGAAAAGAGCAATAAACAAAGTGTGTGTTTTACCAACCTTAAATTAATATTAGGAACACATGATTACCTTTTTTCTACCTGGGAGAGAAATAACGGTTTCTGTCCGCTAAATTAAAAATTAATAAAGTTATAACGTATTAAACAAACAGTAGGCTGTAAGTTACTTATTTGGTTCTTGTGTCCCCCCTCATTAAAATAAATCTTCTGTAGGAGTGGGACAAGTAAATAAATAAATAAATTATTTAAACAAATTTTAACGCTGTTTGCGATTTTATCTTTAAAATGTCACAAGAAAAACAACAATGTACTTTTATATTTAATTTAATAAAGAAGTCGTTTCGCTGATATACCTAGCTTTATCAGTTTTATCTACATACTAATTGTCAATATAAAAATAACAAAACATAACTTCACGACTATATTTATATTTTGTTTGTTATTAATTATTATTTGCAAATTGCGAAAGCGTGAGTATTCAACATCTTTTTTTTAACATATACATGTTGTTAATTTCTACTGACACCACAAGAAATAGTTCCAATAAATCCTGATCTTTCTGATTCATTTAAACTATAACTAAAATTTGCCATGCAACCTTTGAGTTGTTTTGTAATAACTTAAATTAAGTAATCAATAAAATAACAATAATTATTTTAAGGGCAAAACATTAGATTACTTTTTACAAATGAATAATACAAAAATATAATAGAAATCTCGACAACTTTCCTTTGATTTGAACAAGTTAAAAAAACAAATTTACGATTCACCCACAATTTGTAAATTTTCAAGATTTCTAATATTTTTTGTCAATTTCGAATTTCCAATTAATTAGGAACAATAACCAATAATATGTCCAATAAAAATTAAGTAAAATCAAAGTTAAAATCCACATTAAGCTCTAATCAATTAATCAAAGATAATTTGATTACTGATAAATAAGACAAAATGATTAATTTGTGACGCAGATAAAAAATTAATAGAAAACCACTATTTTATTTACAAGAAAGCCGCAAGTGTTTCTTAATTAGTAGAAAAATAATTAGATATCAAACGATTCGTTTTGCTTATCAATCAGAAAATACCTGCACAACTTTTCTTTCATTAATCTACTTAAGTTACTTTTTAATTTTTTTTATCAAAAAAATTATTTTCTAACACGTTTAATGCTAAGTCAATTTAAATGTAGCTCAAGGCGTGTTACAATCAAAATATCTACACAGAAGGGTACAAATAAGTTTATTCGTATTCCAGTAAAATAAACACTTCAGAAATCAAGATGAAGTCGGCTTACAAAAGATCCAGTAACAATCCAGTGGCATATTGAATATCATTGATTATAATGAAGATTTCAAAAGCACCTCAAACTTGTCAACGGCGTAGTTCAATTCCAATAGATCACATTCCAGTATCAGATATTCGACATGTTATCGAATGCGGCTGATGGCACCTGGAAAATTACCATTTGTTTGTTTATGGTTTTTAACGATCTTCCAAATTGATTTAAAATGCATCGGTTGGTTAATTTTTAGAAAAATTCAATTATCCCTTAATCTTAAGAGAATGCCCGATCTATAAATCATTGTTTTATAGCTCGCCATTATAAAACAGAATTAAGTTGTAAATTTAAATTTATTCAAAAATTATAAAACTAATTTAAAAAAAGAAACAAACTACGTCAATAAAAAAACAAAGGATTTCAAACACCGAAAATTTTGCAACCCGCCAAGAATTAATAAATCAAAAACGGTTTTCAATCTTTTCATATGTACTTTGAATGAAGCTGTTTGGTTCGATCCAGATTTTCTCATGAGAGCAATAATATTTAGCTTAGCATCGAGATTTCGTGACAAAAGGTTGACTGGTATTGTAGCAGGACCTGTCCATCATATGACCGTGAATTGGAACGACTAACCCTTTGCTGCTTAAGAAATCTATTGTAACATTTGTCAAATTCAAAGACCTACGTCTGAGAAAATTTCACGTTGATTTTCGATATCTTTCTGGTTTCAAGTCTTTCATGTGTTAACGCGCACTTTAATAACCAAGTTTTGTAATCCAAACTTATTAAAATTCAAGAGAGAGGTGTGAAAATACTTTTTTAAAATGCTTCGAGTTGTTTTTCTAGTTGATAAACTGCAAATAGACCTATAATGATCTCAGGTAAACCGAACGAAATATGACATGATAGCTCCCAGCATTAACTTAGACATAATTTTTCAATAATTTTACATAATTTATAACTAAAGACTCATATATCACGTCGAAAGTTCATTTAAATTAGACAACATCGATTTTTTACCACTCGGAATTTCTTAATTTGCAGTTGTTATTTTAAACGAGGGGTTAAAACGAGTTAATTTAATTTACTTTTAGTGGTTTCATGTTAAATTACCGATCGTTTACATTATCCGTATCGGCACGATCAGTGCAAATGAAACAGCTGTAGATGTTGGAGTTTGTATGTATGTATGTGACTTACTTGAGCATGGTGGCCTGTCGCCTGTGGAGTTTTGTCCCGACTGTTATTGATTAAAATCTTAAAATTGGTTGCAATTTCAGATAAAATCACATGGTCTATGCCGGACTTTCGTAAGTTTTTAAAAAGTTTTCGGACACACAGGTCACAAATTCTAACTTTATTTTATTATTTTGTTTATTTTAGTTAACAGAAGCAACCCACAAATACGTAACATTTTCATTTGTTAATGAACAAGTTTAACCACTTGTGTACATATTTCTCAGTAATTTTAACTACCCGAGTTTGTTATTTCCTAAATCTAACAGTTCCCACAGTCTCAAATAAAAAAAATATTGATAATACCTAGTAAGATCAAATTTATTTGAAAACTTAAGAAAATCGATCTTGAATTCGTTTTAAGAAACCGTATCAAAGCTAAAGTGATTAAAAAAAACAAAATTAATATTAAAATTGAACAATATTTAATGTTTGTGTTAAAAACATTAAAAGTGAGTGGTGGAAGGGGAGAGATTGTGTCGCCATCTAAAGGATTTGCAGTACTCCATGTTGATTTTTAGCTTTCGATTCTGTAAACTGACTTTAATTTTGTGCATACCCCAAGTAAGAAACGACATTTATAGAATTATGTAGCAAATTATTTTTTTTATTAATTCAATCTTATTCTTTTCTTATAAATCCTTGGTATGCGCTTTATATTAAGAAAATTACTACTAATTGCGAATGAAATCTAATTTGTCGTAAATAATGTGTGGTAGGCCCCAAGTCTATTTAATTGAATAAAACCCGGAAGATATTAGGTTTGAATTGAAAAATATTTCAGTAGTAACAAAAACAAAATAACGAAACTTACACAGTAAAACATCTATTTTCGGCCACCTCTAAAACCGGCCAAGTTTTCCAAGTCAAAACCAATTATACGGAAACATCCATATTAATGACCTTCCTAATAGCGACCACCTCGATAACGACCACGGTCAATTATTTGTAAACTTTCTTGGAAAAATACATGTAATTCTGCCTTCAATTTCCGGTTATTCTTAAGTAAGGTCATTAGTAGACAACAGGTTAGCGTGCATAATATATAATTGTTTCATTGTGTAAAGCTTAAGTAATTACTGGTATTTAAGAACGGATTTAAAGAATTTGTTCGATTTACAATAGACAGTCATTACAGAGAGTGTGCAATTAAAAAGCTCAAGCTCAACCCAAAAATCGTATTTTGCGTACATAGTTTGAGTTAGTGTGTTCAACAGTGCTGCTACCTGTAGACGTACAGAAAGATTACAATGTCGCTAAAAAGAAAACGTTTGTTTCTTAAAGAGAAAATTGATATAATTGTGGAAAGTGAAAAGTTCAATACCAGTGCTAGAAAGTTGGTTGAAAAATTTAGTGTTGGCAGAACACAAATTAACAATATTTTAAAAAACAAATGTGATTTAAAAAAGCTATTTGAAGAAGGTTCCAAAACAGAGCAGAAGAGAAAATTTCCTAGAACTGAAGGTTTAGAAATTGACCGTTAGTTTACCAGTGGTTTTGTAAATCTAGGATTAAAAATATCCCTATATCTGAACCTTTAATAAAAGAGACAGCATTAGACGTTGCGAAAAATTTAAAAATGATGGATTTTAAAGCTTTGAATGGGTGACCTGAGAAATTTTGTCAAAGACGTAACATAACCTTTAAAATTTGCGTGAAGTCAGCTGATATTAACCTGGACACTGTTGAAGCTTGGAAAACAAAGCTCTCAGTAATATTGAAGGAGTATTCACCCAAAAATGTGTACAATGCTGACAAGACCGGATTTTTTTACCTTGCGATGCCAAACAAAACGTTCTCCTTAAAACACGATAAATGTAGTGGTAAAAAAGTTGCAAAACAAAGATTCACAATTTTATTTTGTATAAATAAGAAAAGTGATAAGGAAAGTCCGTTAATCATTGAAAAAAGTAAACACCCAAGATGCTTTTAAAGCTCTTATATTAACAAATTGCCTTTAGACTGGGCATCTAATAAAAAAGCTTAGATGAGGGTAGAGATTGTGACTTCCTGGCTAAAAAAATTTGATGAAAGAATGAAAAAAGAAAATAGAAGAGTCTTACTATTTCTGAAAGCCACGTCTCATCCCAAAGTAACTCTTGAAAATGTAAACATTGTAATTCTACCCCCAAACACTACATCTTATTGCCAGCCACTGGATCTAGGAATTATCCAAAACTTTAAGATAGCCAACAGAAAGCTTTTAATCAAAAACTGCTAATATTCACAAATTCCGAACGTCATTTTGAAGATGCGGAAAAAAGTATCAATTTAACCAGCGCTTTAGTTTGGATATCAGTGGCCTGGAGAAACGTTTCGCCTGTTACAATTGCTAAATGTTTTGCAAAAGCAGGATTATTGGAAAAGATCCTGCAAGAAGACTTCGATGAAGAAGACCACTAGCTCAACTTTTTCCTGTATTACTAGAAGATAATCAACGTGCAAGCCTTGAAAATTATTCATCTAGTGATTGTGATATTTTGACCGAAAGCCCCAATTTAAGTATTCAAGATATAATCAGTGAATTAGACTGTAGTGAAGACTGTGATTCGAACAATGAAAGTGGTGCAGAAGAATCCAAAGTTTTTACGTCAAACATTAAAAATGTGGGTGAAGTGTGTGAAAAACAAAGAGATGTGCAAAGTTTTCTATTTTCTAATGATAAGAGTGAGCTAGCGGTAGAACTACTTCAAATTTTATCAAAATGTGAATCTTTTGTTTTACAAACTAAATTTAGAAATGTAAAACTGTAGTCGGTTTTGCCCTCGGGTAGCTTTTAGTCGAAGAATAGATTATTACGGCCAGTATGAGTTTCGGTTCGGGGCAAGTTCTATACAGCTTAACCTTCCAGGTGGTCGACTTGTAATTATTCCTGAAACAGTGATTAATTAAATTTCTCGGAGACGACGGTGGTTTAATGTCAACGCAGGAGGATGCAAGTAGCCGCTGATAATGATTTTTATTTGGATACTTGAATCCGGTGAGTATTATCGGTTGAATTTTAGCGGGTGTCTTTGGTGAGGTTAACTTTGCAGGATTGATAAACACACTTGAATTACGCGGATCGGTTTGTTTAACGGAGGATACGGCCTCTGTATGGCTACTACTACAGTTTGAGAAGTTGTGTAACCAGCAGATAATACGGAGGCAAAGTTCTTTTCGCTAGATAGAAACCTTACGAACGAAACTTGCGGTGAACGGTGCAGATATAGGATAGGGGATTACTAAGCCCCCCGCAGGATTCACACCCTACGTTACGGTCTTAGCAATGTAAAGACGGCTCTTCCGCTCAGCAGACGCCAAACGTAATCAGCACAGTCCTTTATGTCACGGCCCTTTCGCTCAGTTGGCACTAAGCGTACACGGCACGGTGCAAGAGAATAGGAACAGTGTACAAGGCCCTTTCGCTCAATTTACATCAAGCGTACTTGGCACAGTGTAATTGGGATCACAGGTCCTTCCGCGTGTGCTTTAGCTCTACATGTATTCGACACAGTGATAGGTACACCAGCTTCAGCCCGCAGAACGTGCGGTCTACGTTTAAAACCAGTGTCGGAGGTATAATACGTTTCGGTAACGGATTCTGATTACTAATAAATTTTATTGTAGTCCTGCAGACTCCAACGAACAAACTGCTGAAACTAAACTAAGCAAATTATTTCCAAATTTGGAAGATGGCACAAAAATGAAAAAAATAAAAATTAACTCAGCAAACGGTAAAATAAAATCGGTAAAACTCTTAATAAAATCGTGGTCAGGTGGAATAGCGGTGTCGGCGATTTGAAATCTCGGTTTATGCGGCAAAACACTGGTACGGCTCGGCGAACGGTGAATCTCGGACAATCTGCAAGAACAGAGAGAACTGAGAGCTAAGCCAAGCGTCTTCTTGTATTTATACGCGTAGCTATCTCTCGGAATGCGTGACGTTGCGTACCTCAGCACGACCTATTGTTATCGCATGCATGCTTTCGGTTGACAATGACATTGTTGCTATGCTTATGGGATTTTCTGTGTAGAAATTTATAATTTTCATGCAAAAATTGTACGAAAATTTGCAAATAATTAAATTATTTTTACGGATTCTTAAAAAACAAACCTCAAATACAAAAATATTTCACAAAAATGTAATTTAATAGTATGTATATGTATGCAATTAATTATTGTAATAGGTATAACGAGCAATTAGAAAATAGGTACATATTATGTAAATGTATGTATTATGTATTCAATATGTATAACTCTTCCATTATTATATCGTCTAATTATTTAATATTGCATCAGCACATTTATAGTTATTTTTTAATGCAGATATACAGGGTGTCCACTTATATTTTTCTCTATTTTAACTGCTTATAACTTTTAAACGGTTTAGGATAGAAACATGCGGTTTTCACTGAAATGTTACATTTTTTAGTATAAGTTTTCTTTGAATACATTGAATTTTTTCTATCGACTTTGAGAACGTCATAACAAAAATGGCGGATTTTTGACAATTTTTTTGATAACTTTTTTTTATGGAACATCCGGTAAATTTTTTTGTAGTTTGAAACAACTGACTTTCACCTATCCAGCAATGCAAAGTTTTTCAAAATTGGTTAGCGAATGACCGAGTAATTAATTTTTAAAATGAGAGATAAAAATCAAAAATCGTACAACAGAACATCAATTTGTTCAGTTCTTGTAATCATAGTCCAGTTGGTTTTTAGAACACTAAATATAAGTACATATACACAAGTAACGTGCTCCTTTATTTTGAAGTAGCAATAATAGAAGGAGAGCTGCAAGGACAGAGCTATCACTGTCACGTGATGCGTGGAAAAATAACAAAAACTATTTCAATTCAGCATACCTATGAGAAGGTTAAATTCATTCTTTGACCTGCCACTGTTAACCTAAAATACATGTCAACTGTTACTGTTAACCTCTAAAATGCATTTTGTTCGTCTCCTACATTCACTTACAAACTTCGTGTCGTCCTTTAGTGCTCTCTTTCTAGTATTCCGGCTTCATTTTTCGGTATAAAGCGAATATAACGTTACTCGTCTAGGTATATTTAGTCTGAATTGTGTCACAAATTTAATTAAATTTAAATGTTTTATTCTAACTTTTACTAATTATTTTTGTAAAATTGTAGTTTAACAAATATTCTGTGTGTTTTATCAAAAAAGTATAACGTTAATTTTCTGATGAAGTTTAGCTGATGGTGAGCTTTAGACACATATAAATACTTACGTAGGATGCTTACCACCAAGTTAACTCTTCGTCGTAGAGAGCTTTAGTTATCTTTTTTCATGAACATGAATGCGGGAAAATATACCAAATTTAATTCGAACAAATAAATTTAATATGAACGTGAACACACGTTTAAAAGAAAGACAACTCGGTTTCAAAAAAGCGAAAGCTACATAGATAAACATCAAACAACAATATATCACAGAGAATTATAAAGGCAACTTAACATACGCGTATTAATAAAAAGAGAGAGAGAGAGATCGACTAGACTATTTAAGGCGTACGTAGTCAATTAAAACGTGATTACACAAATAAATAATCTAGAATATTAAATTTAAACTGAATTGGCTTACGTTTTAAGCCGGTATCACTTAATTACTAAAGTGCTGATAACTAAGTGAACCTTGACCGCAAAAAACATTTAAGAAAACAAAAATCGCGCTACGATAAAGATTCTGTATGTAAGAAATATGAAATTTAGTAGAGTTTGACTGATATAATAAACAGTAACTTGGCCGCTTTGTCTCGCATATAATTAATAATAATTTATCTAGATTTAATGCGTATACCGGTTAATATCATAAAAAAATCGTTGTCCGTTTAGTTTAAAATTCTCGGTTCAATAAATGAGACGTTAAATTATCTTTTATACAAACAATTAAGAAGTGAAATACCAATAATCTTATTGATCTAGTGTTGTACATCGAAGTCGTTGGTAGTCTAGAGGAATAGATTACCGTCATAGTTACTATAGAAGTTGGTGACAGCCAGACAGCTTCGACGAGGTACGCAGAGTCAAATAGGTTATAGTTATATATACTTTTAGTATCGGCAACTAGCATCCAGTAGCGTGGTCGTCACGAGGGAGGTAAAGAAAATAGTGACAATCTTTAGGAAGTTGTACAAAGAGAAACCACGACAACAGATTCAGTACACCATACCATTACCCCCACGGTTTTTCTACCTTAAAGCTGGAACAATAAACCACTAAAATTTTCCAATGCTACCTGTTTCGACACACAATCTTAAAAACCGCGTTTCACCAAAATGTATCCTATGCCGTCAAATAAACGTTGAAGATCTCGGAGTGTTATAGGATTTTTATTCTGATGATTTAGGTTGGTACTTTCACTGTCACATTCATACCTAATATTAACATAACTGAGATACCAACCCAAATAGTTGTGAAGACAAAAGAACTTTGCCTTTATTCAAATGCCTTTTTAAAGTCTGACAGTAGTTCAGTAACATACCGTTTTAATGTCGCCTGAAAAAAAAGAGTTTAGTATTTTTTTTCTAAAAAAAATCTGAGACAATTTTGGACACTATCATTTGTACACCTGAAATGTTTTAAATATATAATCTTCAAGTACTTTTTTTATTTTTTAATGTTTACATAATTTATACAATTTTTATTTTATATCTAAAAGTAGAACAACTACTTCCTCTCTTCCTCCAACATTTTTCTTGCTTTTGATGTTAGTAATTTATTAAATCTACCGAAACACCTACTTACTCTATTTATACGATTATTACGTCACCATTCTTTGCATTTTTGTCAATATTGTCATTAATTCCTTAAGCTGCACAGACTATAGACTGACACATCATCAACGGAAAACAATGATAAACCTAACCCCACATTTTTCGATTTGAACTTTACTTCACTAACTAGAACGAAGTGGAAATTTGGCGTGGTTGGTTCAGATTTTACTAATAAAACGACCGGAACAGTCACTCTAAAACCAAAAGTGTACCAATAAAATGCATCTAATAAAAATACAATATTTTTTGAAGGCTAAGGCTGGAAAACGTTTTGGTTTTCCACTTTTCTACTAAATTAAATAGTATATTTTTTAATTTGTTCAGGGAAAATTGGAAAGAAATATTTTAATTACAACAGTAAAAATCTGTAATTTTTTTCCAATTATAAAGAAAGTTGCGGCTAAGTTACCATACCGGGAATATACATAAAATTGCTATCTGGTTTTCGTATGGAAACGTATTAAATACTACAACAAAATAAAACTTACAACTATAACAATCTAATCAATTTGGTGATTAATTTCAAACTTCATCATATCAACAGCAGAAAAACCATTAAAACATGATATTATTATAAATTGACAGAAATAAATGTTTTCTTAGTATACCGTTGATTGAAATATTGGTAAAGATAGTCAACCTTACGGGATTATGCGACCCCGAAATTTGTTCTAAACATCAGAGGTCGGTACGCTCTAAGAAAATACGTCAATTGTATTGTAGAATTTACAGAACAGTATTGCCGATAAATGTGAAATAGAAAACTGTAATTTTGCTGATAGTTTATGCTAAGGCACGACATTGTTGCCAATGCATCATGCCGTTGATTGAAATATTGGTGCATTGAGTCAATGTTGACAAACAAACAAAAACATGCGTTCTACAATATACAAGAATTTATTGATTTTTGTCGACGTACTAATTAAATGTGTGTCCTTTGTTATATATTTTTTTCTATTGTCTGTTAATTGTTCAATGTAATAATATTTATTTGTATCTTTCTTACGTAAGGTTATAACAATGGTTATACCATCATGACAAACACATATATGTACAAAGATTGTATACATACACATGTGAATAAAGTTTATTATTATGAAAAAAACCTGCAGATTTAAAAGTATTAATTTCGTAAAGAAATCGTTGAAAAACGTTCTCCCAAAAAAAACAATTTCTTTAAATACTTTTGAAAATTCCATACTCATATATTTATTACATTAACATCGTTTATCCGTTGAAAATGTTTTAAAATCTATTAGGCTTACGCAAGTAAATTTCTAAATTTTGGTCATTGAAATTAAAATTTTTAACATAGAAACGCTATCCCTTTTTATGTTGGAACGAATGTTGAATTTTCTTATATTACAATCTAACGTACTCAACTGTTTGCATCTAAACAATATTATAACAAGCCTACTCATTTACTAAAGGTGTTGCTAAAAGTATGCAATTGTAGAATTTCTGACTAAGCCGATAAGGAATGTGACTCATAAACGATAATCGGAAGACTCCTCGTAATACATTTGTTTCAATATCAACTTTAGGTGTACTTATATTTTAAGATATGATAAACGCATTAAAGAAGCATCTATGCAAAGCTTAATGATTATCTGTTTATTTGTTACAATGAAAATATTACAATCAAGATTGGTTTTTAAGTATGTATTTCCTGAGCTTTACTAATAACAATGGTAATAACATTTACAAAATACTATCAAAAGAACACAAAATAATCGAAAGTAAATTTGATTTTTTAAAACATTTTCGGTAGTTATTATTTACATGTAAGATCGGATTGCTGGTTTAAAAACTTATCCATTAAAATGAGTAATACTATTGCGTATCATCGCTGTGTATATCACGGTTGCAATAATTCGAGAAAAAATTGCCCGACGATCAGCTTTTATCGGTTTCCTACTAATTGTCTAAATAGATGCAAAAATTGGGTGATGAATTGTGGTAATTCAAAGCTAGTACTACTAGATGATCTTAATTTATTACGAAATAAATTAATCTGTGAGAAGCATTTTGAATCTAGTAGTTTTCGAGATCCTTCCGCTGCGAAGAAGAAACTTAATATTACTGCAGTTCCTAAGAAGTTTGTTTCGGGTAAGTAATAATTTTTTTGTTCAGCAATGACAATTTGCTAATACTTATTGGTAGCGGTCTGGTAGGTACCCAGTGGTGAGAAGTATCTTAACGTTCTCAAAACTCAATTTTTTACATAACACTTTTAACCACTTTCATGTCTTCAATCTTCTCACCACTACTGGTATCGCAAAGTACAAATTACAAAATCAATTTCCAAGAAATACTTTCATTTTTTTTATTAAAAATTTTGCCAATACATAAATAAAGTTCTTTTAAAAAGCCCAAATTTCAAGAAATACAATTATTTGCTTTGATTGCAGATGAACCTAAACAGGATACATCGAAGTCTTTGCGATTAGAAAGAAATCCTACTCAGAAATCACCAGAAGTTCTGACAGTTTATAAATCTGATAATGTGCGAACTTATGAAAATATATTTTCTAGCGGAAAGTATTTGCAACGTAATTACAACTATTTTCTGTCAGCCAATAAGAAAAAATTGAGAACAACGCCGATTCAGTTAGTGATGCCTCCTTTGTGAATGTTCTTCAAAGTGCAACAATCAGTGCAAGTATAAGTTCTGATAAACCTATACAGACAACCGTTTCTTTTAAAATTAAAAAGTTTAAAAATAAATTGAATAGTCAAAAGTGTGAAATATTTAGATTGAAGCGCAAACTTCAAAACAGCACAATTTCGGGTCTTTTAAAAACAAAAACCGGCTTTGAAGACATTTATTAATATGCAATGTTTTCATCGAACACGAACTCCATGGAAGGATTCAGAAAAACAACTGGCATTATCATTGTATTATAAATCGCCTACCGCTTACAAATTTATGTTGAACCATTTAGGATTTGTTTTGCCAGCAATTTCAACAATCAAGTCGTGGTTGAAAATTGTTAATTTAAGATCGAGGGACAAATAATGTTCTTATACAAAAATTAAAAAAAGTTGAAGGAATGACAGACAAAGAAAAGCAGTGCGTGGTAATGTGTGACGAAATTACTTTAAAACGAAATTTAAATTATAACCAATATTGGGACTACGTCGAAGGATATCAAGATTTAGGGAATTAGGACGTAAACCGTTTTTAAAAGTAACCATGGATTGGTTTTTATTTGAGAGGAATATTGTATAATTGGAAAATTCCATTTTGTTATTTTCTCAGTAGTTGGTTCAGTTAAAAGCGAAATATTATGTACTCTTATAAAGCAAGTGATGCATAAGTTGTTTCAAATTGGATTGAAACCTCGAGCGTTAGTTTGCGACCAAGGATCTAATAACAGAAGTGCTCTATCTTGTCTAGGCGCCACAAAGAAAATCCAACAATTCAAATCGACAATAACAAAATATATGTAGCGTATGATCCTCCTCATTTACTAAAAGCTTAGGAACAATGTCATGAACAGCAAACTGGAAATAGTCGTCAACAATAAAAATTCAGTGGACCGATTTTGTCAACACTTTTATATTGATCAGTGTAGCAGTGTAGCAAGATCCATGTTAAAAATTACGGACAAACATATTAACCCATCAAATTTTCAAAAGATGCGTGTTAAATACGCCGCTCAGGTATTTAGCAATTCTGTATCTGCAGCAATTAGCAGTGCTGTGATGACGGGTCAATTAACAAGTAATACGGCGTTAGATACTGCATCTTTTTTAAAACAATTAACAACATTTTTGACTGTTTAAATAGTTTTCAGTAAATGATCCGAATCCCTACAAGCGTGGTCTTTCAGTTTTTAAAGACATGCCATGCGAAACGTTGAAACGTTCTGTACAATACTTCAATTCCATCAAGTTTTATGAGAACGGTGTAGAAAGAAAAAATATATACTGTATCGCAGGTTTCCAATGGACTATAAATTCAATTTTAAGTCTGTGGGAGGACTTAAAGGGAGAAGGAACTTTGTACTTTTTAACGTCACGAATAAATCAAGATCCTCTAGAAAATGCTTTTCAATGATTCGTGCTAGAGGAGGTTATAATGCCCAACCGTCTGCCCGCAATTTAGGCTTGCATTACAACATAACATGCACATTCGCTTGCAAATACCAATAGAACAAGGGAATTGTGAAAAAATAACGACGAGATACTATATGGTATAGATGAACAATTTAACACTAACTATGAGGAAGAGGATAACAAAATTGGGACAAATGAAAGTGTAGAAAATAATGAAACAAAGAGATCGTCTAGAACCTGTCTGGAGAACAAAATCAATGAAGACAATGTCGTAATTAATAGTTCTTTAGAATCTTGTTCAGTGTCGTATGTTGCGGGTTATTTAAGTCACTACATATATAAAAAGTACATTGTAATACGTGTAAGGAAATGCTAACAGTTAACGACTCAAGTGTTTTCAATGTGAACGAATCATTAATTCTATATAAAGATTACAGCAAATCTGATGGAATTAAATACTTACACAGACCATCACCCGAATTCTCAAAATTTGTGTTTTTTTATTGAAACTTTTACTGAAGAATTTCATCTTTTAAAACAGATTATGGTTTATTGGAAAAAATTAAACTCCGTATAAAAAATTGTCTCAACAGCAGTGTGAATTCATGGTTCAGAGAATGCGACACTCATAAACTGTTAATTATCGATCAGTTGGTTAAAATAAAACTATATCGAACCTTAAAGTGGGAGGCTAATAAACATATTTCTAATAGCTATAATTACAGTGATGTCACAAAACCACACCGTAAAATAAGAATATTATCTGCATAAATAAGTGTAAATGTTTGGATATGTTTTATGTATAGCATTGTATTATTAATTATTACTATTATTTTAGATCAGTTGGAATTGTAATTTTGAAACAATGTTTATAATTAATGAGCTATTTTACTTTAATTAAACTATTTTAATTCGAAACCATGATATTTTGATACAGTTTCAAAAGTAAAATCTAACTTTTATCTCTACTAACAGATAACAAAGTGTCACTTTTCGTAAATTATTTTTCCCTCGGGAGTACTATTTTTAACACCAAATTTCCCTCAATAATTTTCTAATTCTATTGTAATATGATTTTTCAATATTAAATCGTCATTTATTTCGTCACAGAAAAGAATAGTGTATTATACACGTATTATCCGCACCGCGTCGGGAGACAACACACCTCAAGCTAAAATCTAGTACTTTTATTTTAGAAGTAATAGGAATAGGTTTTATTACCAAGTGAATTTAAATTTGAAGGTCTAGTGGAACCCACTTTCCCTAAAAACACGGTAACTTGTTGCCTTTTGAATTGAAAAATTTGAAAACCAATTTTTATTTAAAATCCTTTTCAACTGAACACGTAAAAACAAGTAGATACAAAAACCAATAATTTTGCGTTTCTGAACTCTAGTGGTATTTCTCCCAGTATGTTCTACTTTATTCCTAACGAAGTTATTAAATGACAAACAAATGTCAACATTATTATTTGCAAGTTAAAAATAAAGTGCAAGCATAATTTGTAAAATAATTGTTTCTTATTTATCTAACACCGACCAAACCAAACTGTTTTAACAAATAACGCTTCGCATGTATTTTAGTAAATTATTAAAAAAACATTGTCATTAAAATCCAAGATATGTATCATCAATGGTATTATTCATAAATGAAAAATTCGTCACTTTTAATTACTAGTTAATACGTTTACTAAATATTTGAAAACGTTGCAACATTGTATTGACAAAAGTAAATTTTACGGATTGTATGTTGCGCCATTTTTACAACGGTGGAATAAATTGAACTATTCTATTTCAAGAATCGTACACATTATAACTGAGCGCTTCAGTACAGGTGAAAAAAGTAAACAAAAACGCAACCCAACATGCATATGTGAATTGCATCCGTGATACAAGCAAATACAAGCGGTTGACTATCTTTACCAATATTTCAATCAACGGATATACTTTAAATTCTAACCCGCACAGTGTTTATTTTAACATCCTTTATTTCGACACATTTAATGTATGTAACGTTCTAAATATCTTAAGTTAATTATCATTGTATATGATAGTTTCAGTTGCATACATCTTGTACGGGTAAACGGCACTTGTTCTAGTTGAGCCTTTTTTTTCAAACTCAAACGTAGTAATAATTCATTGTGTAAATGTAGTCTAAGTATCGTAGCAAAGGAGTCTTCATAAATAAACACAATTTTTGTACACGGTGTTTTCCATCTATATCCTCGATAGGCCTTAAAAATCCAAATCTTTTTATACAGTCCAAGCACTTTCAATTGCCAGATTGGTCTAACAGTTTATAAATTATACCAACCAACAATACCTAACTTTTGTTTGTATAGACAAGAACACATCAAGCTGGAATTGATTAAAGACAAATTCAAAGTTGTTTACACTTTCTGACAAGCAGTATCTATATCTAGGCCGGTAATCTAAATCACTACCAAGTGAAGAATCTCGATTTTATTGTTAAGATCACTTAATAAGTTCTTTGAAATCTTTGTGAAAACTATCAGGCGAGTTTATGTTGCGACACCAGTATTTATTTCGAGATAAATTCTTTAAACTTTTTGTAATATATTGTGGCAATATCGAGTGTACAGAACAAGTTCTAGTCAGTTTTCAGTTTACCTTTTTGAAAACACTGTAGATACAAAAATGCCTTCTTTTTGAAATATGATTGACCGATTGTGCATCAAATTAATCATGCTGTTGTCTTTAAATACAATTACAATTAAAAAGAACTTGAGCAAACATAAATCTTGACTTAAAACTTTTGTCGAATTTCTGATTAACAAAAATATGCTTATTTAGAAAGACTAGTCACCTCCTTTGGAATATCAAGAATATAAGTTATTATAACATCAATAGAAGTTAATTAAACGTCTTCTACGCACATTTCTTAATTGTAGTATAAAAATTATTATAGATTGTGGATAACTTAAAGATTAACTATTACTTTTTTTCAGTTAAATAAATGATATTTTATTGATATTTACATAAACTGTTGATCAGACAACATCACATTTATAACGTAAATAATGTAAACTGTTTAAAGTAAAATATGTCATCCAGAGGTAAAGAGGTAGGAAACGTTTCCTTAATACAGGCCGCGTTACCTCTCTGAATATATCCAAACTAATTCTTTGGCAAAGATATTTTTTAGCCCGTGAATCATTACTAATGTACACAAGTCTTTTTTTCAAATCGTTAATAAAAGTAATAGCTACGTCTCCCCACGGACTCATTGATTCCCTAACTTAACGGTTGAAAATAATAATCCTCACTATGTTACGATAACGACTGAATTAAATAAACTAATTAAATATACACTGGAAGAAGCTTCATATTAACCCAACGACATGAGTAAAGGTACAACATCTATGGAGTTTAAGACGTTTGAACTACGCCGTTTCGCCATCGCCATTTCGGTATCGCGTTTCTCCTGCAGCGGTTTTGACGTCAGGCCATTTTGGCGTCAAGCATTTTGAGAACATTTTCCTTTCCTTCTATAAATAGAATAAGATCTATAATAAAAATTGGAATATACATAAACAACAACGGATTACTAAATAGTTAAATTAAAAAATAAATTAAAACCGGTTTTTCCTTCTAATTGTATCGTATACTTATAAAAACAGGATTCAACCCTATTGATTTTAGGTTCGTATCTACTTTAATGTTTTGTGTACTTAATTTTTTCCTTTTACTGTCAAATTTAAAAATCAACGATGTACACTCATGAAATTTAAAACTTGGACACCACAATTTCTGTAAACAAAAGTTTGCACATTGTGAAGCGGGCTTAAGGGTATCATTTACAATTCTAACAGCAGGTAGTCTCAGCAGGGGTTATCTTATAGAATGAATGAACATTACACTAAGCACGTTTTAGAAAATAGGTAATTTACGTTGCTTACTTAATTTTTTCTTTAAAGAATATATTTGAAGGTATCGCTAATTAAACACCATAGCTCGATTAATTATCGAATCAAAATTTTGTTTAGGAAATGTTTACAAAATAAAATTAGAAATAATTTTGATTTAAAAACGTCTACAAGCAATAACTTTTAAATTAAATCAAAAACTAAACATGGTTATTTGGGTTGACTGATTATTACTTATTTTTAAATAAATCTAACCTACTAATTATTGTAAGTTATTAAAAAAATCATTAAACTCTCTATTCATAATATTTAGTCCTTACAAAATGTATATTTTATGACGTTTCATTTTTTCTGTAGTTAATATAAAAAGTGAAAATAAAAACTAAGGCAATTCTTATTGTCAACGTATATATTTAGTTTTTGACAAGAATTTATTACATAATTATAATTAAGATACCAAGTTATAGTTTAAAATTAAATGAAAACGTTTTTTTTAAATAAAGGTATTACTATATAAATAAATATAAGAAATCAATAATGGGTGTGACCTCCATTATTATTGATACATTCTTGGAGGCGTCTGCTCATTGACGCTATCAAGGTATCAATATAATTAATATTAATCGTTTCCCATGCGGTATCAATGGCTGCAATTAGTGCATTACGGTTTACTGGTATAAAATTTGGCCCTTGTTGTCTTCGGATAACAGCAAGTATTCGAGCCCAAACATTTTCGATAATGTTAAAATCTGGGCTTTTTGCTGGCCAGGGTAACAGCTCAAGTTATTTTCTCGTATCCAATTGCGCACAACCCGCGAAGTATGAATAGGGGCGTTGTCCTTTAACAACAAAAATACATTATGAAAATGTTAATTCAACAGATCCCGAACTATTTTTGGAGAAAGTATAGTGAAATAAGAATACTTACTTGTTGGAAAATATAATCTTCGTCTGGATAAAACACTTCGACTGAAGGTTTCATAATAGTTTCAAAATATCTAAATACGCAGCAGAATCAAGACGTCCATCGATAGCCCAACAAACTCCTGGACCCGCGCGCTAACCCAACCCCACACATTCACAGAAAAATAACCACTTCGTTTTTAGGACATATGTGATTATTTTCGTAACGAGTTCCTTCCATTCTAAAACTTTTAGTGGTCCATCGTTGCGGCTATTGAACGTTTTTCGTCGCTAAAATCACTCGATTCCAAAATTCCAAAGGTTCGTTCACATATCGCCTTGCAAATTCCAGACGACGTCTCATATTTTCGTCACTGAGAACTTCTTTCGCAGCAGCATTATACTTCTTTATTCCCATCTCCTTTAATCTTTTTTGTGCAGTTATACGGCATCCGGGAAAATGTGTATCTGCTATAGCCCTGGAGTATGTAGCAAATGGTTGTTCTGTTACGTAATGAAACAACTCGAGATCTTGAGCACGTGTAGATACTTTAGGTCTACCACTTCCGATGGCTCTTTCCAAAGTGTGTTCAAGATTCCATTTTACTCGGTAATGCCCTACGGTGCTTTTTGGTATATCTAACATACGTGAAATTTCACGCACGCTACGGCCCGCCGCTAATTCCGAAACAATCCGCGCTTTCAAATCAGCACCGAGATGAGGTGGCATTTCACAACACTTGAAATTTTAAACTAAAATGGAATTTACATTTCTTACTTTATTTATTGGTTCACACTACCCCTTCTCAAACAGTAGGTAATTGTTTATTTATTACATACTTCTAATGACCAATGTAACAACCCTTAGAGCAATATGACTCAAAGGAAGTAAATTAAACAAGCAAGGATATTCTATTGTTATTGAAACTTATTCATAAAGTAAAAGCCATTTCCTTATAATGCTAATGGACAGGATTTTCTTTTAAGTATTAAGATTACAATAGAGGACTTATAAACTTTCGAAAATATCTAATTATAAATATTTACACTGCAATTGCGCTTTTCCTTAATAATTTCTTAGCAATAACATACACGTTCTTGGTTTTAAGTTGTCATAAATTTGATATGATATAAATTTGTGTTTCTAATATTACATCACAAACTAATCTTTATTCGCCAAAAATTGTTGCTTAAGTTGTAAAGCTTCGTACACACCTGAACAACAAACCGAGCAACAAACATAACAACGAACCGAAAGTCAAACAGAACGACAAACGATCTTTTATGATTTCCACAATCCGAACAACAAACGGAACGTTTGTGCTGTTCCATAATTATTTTCAGTAGTTTTCAGTTCATATATATTTATTATTGAGAAGAGAAAATTGCGGAAAACATTTTCTTGCATTCTTAAACACTGATTAATTTAAAACATTTTTCTTCTGTCAACTCCATAATATTACCTAAAACACAACAAACCCACAAAGGGAGGACAAAAAATAAATAATTTAATTCTCCCGCATAAGTTTGTTCGCCGTTTTGTTTAGATTCGTCCAAACCTGCAAACGCATTCGCGCGCATTTTCTTTGATGTCGGAGAAAAAACCGACAAGTTTGCGGGAACTCCACAAACCGTTCGTGGAACAATCAGGACTTGCGAATCTGTTCTAAAATTCGTACGTAGCACCGTCCAAATTAATGTTCCGATTGCCGTTTGGTTCGTTTCTGTTCTCGGTTTGTTGTTCAGGTGTGTACGAAGCTTTACAATAAGCATATTAATATGAACTATATCTTATGAAAGGAGAGTTAGTAGATTCCATTTACTATTTACACACATTTTCTTGGAACATTCGATAATTAACTATCGGGATATGATGACCCTATACTTCGCAGGTTGTGCGCAACTGGATACAAGCAAATAACTTGGAGCTGTTACCCTGGCCAGCAAAAAGCCCAGATTTTAACATTATCGAAAATGTTTGGGCTCGAATACTTGCTGTTATCCGAAGACAACAAGGGCCAAATTTTATACCAGTAAACCGTAATGCACTAATTGCAGCCATTGATACCGCATGGGAAACGATTAATATTAATTATATTGATACCTTGATAGCGTCAATGAGCAGACGCCTCCAAGAATGTATCAATAATAATGGAGGTCACACCCATTATTGATTTCTTATATTTATTTATATAGTAATACCTTTATTTAAAAAAAAGTTTTCATTTAATTTTAAACTATAACTTGGTATCTTAATTATAATTATGTAATAAATTCTTGTCAAAAACTAAATATATACGTTGACAATAAGAATTGCCTTAGTTTTTATTTTCACTTTTTATATTAACTACAGAAAAAATGAAACGTCATAAAATATACATTTTGTAAGGACTAAATATTATGAATAGAGAGTTTAATGATTTTTTTTAATAACTTACAATAATTAGTAGGTTAGATTTATTTAAAAATAAGTAATAATCAGTCAACCCAAATAACCATGTTTAGTTTTTGATTTAATTTAAAAGTTATTGCTTGTAGACGTTTTTTAAATCAAAATTATTTCTAATTTTATTTTGTAAACATTTCCTAAACAAAATTTTGATTCGATAATTAATCGAGCTATGGTGTTTAATTAGCGATACCTTCAAATATATTCTTTAAAGAAAAAAATTAAGTAAGCAACGTAAATTACCTATTTTCTAAAACGTGCTTAGTGTAATGATTCATTCTACAGTCCTTCTATAAGATAACCCCTGCTGAGACTACCTGCTGTTAGAATTGTAAATGATACCCTTAAGCCCGCTTCACAATGTGCAAACTTTTGTTCACAGAAATTGTGGTGTCCAAGTTTTAAATTTCATGAGTGTACCATTAATGATAGAGGTTTCTGGGGCATGAATGATAATGCTTGATTAGAAATCACTTCAACTTATCACGTTTTTGTTAACATCTCTGAAATCGATCTGACGCCCAAAGGTCTCATTCCCATATCTATGCTTACCAAATTACTTTTTGGGTAAAGTGGGCGAAAATTAAATGTCTAGTTTTGACAACAAATTAGAATATTCAATTTGTATAACGCAATAGAAAACGTTAAAATACACAAAAGCGTTGGCTAACAGCGTGGCCGACAGTCAGTCTCTGACAGTTCACGACCTCATCATGATGTTGGCAAATGATAATATGCCCATATCATTTTGATTAGGTGGCAGACAGTTCGCCAGACATCTTTACCGACACGTTGCGAACACTTTACAGATACCATTATGATATGACGTGGTTATCAATTGTTGACATCTTGGCGATATTCTGCCAATATAATTAATTAGTATAATATTTTTTTTGTTTTTAATTACTAATGAACGGAAAAATACTAAAAAACTATATTTAGACACGTATTTCAATAGCTAGGCTATCATCATCAGCGAACCGATACTCGCTTCCGGTTCGCTGATGATGATAACATAGCTATAGCCGTTCTTCATTAGGGCTTGTTAAACGTAATGAAGAACGGCTATACCAGAAAAGAAGTAAGAGTCGCCTGTCGCAGGAAATCCGAAAAAGAGAAGGAACAGGTCACCACCTACGCTCGTTTGCCATTCATTGCTGGAGTAACTGACAAATTAAGAAAATCATTGGAGAAGAAGAATACCGATGTCAGGTTTGGAACGGTTAGAAAAATCCAGCAACTACTACCTTCTAATAAAGATAACCTGCCGAAACTCTCAATAAAAGGGGTCTACCAAATTGACTGTTCATGTGGAAAGGTCTACAGTGGTCAAACCGGACGCAACATAAAATGTAGATTAAAAGAACATCACCGAGACGCCAAGTCCAGAGCGGTAGATAAATCAGCAATCGCAGAACATCTACACGAAAAAGGAAGACACATCATCAACTTCGAGGAAGCTAAAGTTCTATCAAGGACTAACAAGGATAATCAGAGAATCCCTAAAAATTATGAAAAATAAAAATAACTTCAATCGAGAAGATGGTTACCGATTAAGCAACACGTGAAAACTAACCCTTCACAAAAACAAAGAAAACAAATGTTACCACAAAATTAGTCAACACCAAACAGAAGATCAACCAACCATCGAAAACAAACCACCCGTCACTGATCGACATCAACCAACCGTAACGGAACATAGGAGGAGCAGAAGACAACAACATCAGTCTTTAGAGTAACTTCTGAAGAAGCTAACAGCATGGTTAGCGAAACGTCAAGCAGAGAACGAAGGAAAAAAGGACGAACCCCAAAACATATAATATTTCAATCAATTGCAATTATCGAGACGAATTAATGATATCTGTCAATTAGTTTTTAAAGGTAAGGTAGATAGACATTGGCCGTGATTGGGCAATAGACATAGACTTTAACTTTTTTGCATAATTTACGTTCTACTTATCGACGTGCGTTTTTTCTACCAAGGAATAGAGAGGAATAATATAATCTGATACATCTGTATGTAAAAGCTCACTTTTCAGTATTGGTACAAAAAATTAATGTTTCTGTCTTACTAGATATTTCACGAGTATCTAGAAGCCCTAACAAGGTAAAAAGTTAGGAACTTCTTGGAACAAGAACAAGTAAATCTCTCTAGAACTCCGATTATTACATCACTAACAATTTAATTTTTTAGTATGTTTCTGATATACATTTTACTAAATAAAGTATAAAATTTTAATACCATGTATAGATACCGTATAGGTACGGTTTGTATGCTGCACGTGGCATGATAATTCCGGATGGTATGAATTGATTACATACACAATCCTATCTGTAAGTATATAATAAGTGCGATACTTTCAAACACTTTTACACAACGCGTGCATGTATAAAGAAATATTCATTCAGCATCCGCACATTATCCAAACATTTAAGGATTTTGACCTAATTGAAGTGCAAAAATGTAATTGCAGGACAACACATGTGTCGAACCAAATAAACAGTTTCTGGCAGCTACACGTGTCAGAAAGCCTGCAGATTGTTTATATACTAATAACAGATACTTGAAAAGCATCTGAAAAAGCAACAAGACGAAACCTTTCACTTTTGTACTAAGCACATGTAACTTGTTAAACATTAGACCAAAATAATTTGGACATGTTACAAATTGAGATTGTATTGTTTCTGAACGTTTTCGTCAGGTAGGTATCGTTTATAATCAATGACTTTCAATTTTGTAAAAAAAATGAATCGTTAATATTGGGTTTGACAGGCTGTTTTGGATCGTTCTAGTAATAGATCGTATAAAAGTGATTATTCATAAGTTGTAATAGCAAACAACTACACCAAATGTTAATTCTGACCATCGATTATAGCTTGACAGGTAGCTATTCACCGAATTACTCTGGAAGCGATTTTTGTACGCAATAAAATGATGTTCGACTACATTTATAGAACATGTAGTAAAAACAGAATGATTCAGCGTTTATAGTGACGGCAAGTTCAATAAAAGTGATATTAAAATTTCAAGCGGCAATATCATTCAAGTTTCTAGATTTTCACAAACAATGCTCAGGTCCTATTCATAGTTGCACCCATTCAGTGCATGTACCAGTAATGCGCCGTATAAATTGCAACTTTGACATGAAAAGTGAGGTCTACTACATTTCGGCACTTATTTGTAGTTGAATTGTTAAATAAGAATAGATGTAAGTATCAAAAGCTATTCTTTTTGCACAGCTTGAGGGATGGACGTACACAATAAACCTCACGCCTCTGCTTCAATGAATGCAATTAGGATCCATTCTTGGTTAAATTTTATTTGAAGAATTCACACCAACCGGGTAAATTTCTTTACATTGTGCACAAAAAAGCAGCATTCAGAATTCTGTAAAACGTTTTGTTTAAGTTTTGGTACTGACGAGAAAAACCACCAGGAAATCTAACGCTTTTGCAGCTCTTACTTTTGAATTTATTTTATGTTAACGACAAAATAAATAACCGTTGACTGAATCGTTTTTGTGTTAAGAAAATTCTTGTTATGTTACGGTTGCATTATAAGGATCACAATTTAAACTCGCCTTAACGTTATTAAGGGATAAAACCGGATTTAAATATTAATTGCCGCGACGTTTAAACGTTAATTAGTGGATTCTCGGTCAGAAAAAATGCGTCGTGTACAAGACGGTGTTGAAATTCTTTGAAATTTGTTAAAATTACGGTATTTTAGATAAGATTAATTGTAACTATAGTTGTTTAAACTTTTTTGACCCTTTCCTTAATTATTTCATACCGCAACTTCCTCCTAAATTGGTTACCCTTCGTTATTTTGAACTATTTCCGTTAAGTTGATTTGTTTGACAAATAAAATTACTTTTAGTGCAGCTGTGTTTGTATTATTAACAACAATCTAAAAATCCCCGTTCAATGAAATGATAGATAAGTTATCTAAAGTTCAAATTTTTGTGATATACTACATTTAAAGGGTTCTGTTTACAGTTGGAATTGTGATGAATGAATAATTTTATTAGTAACACTGTTTATACGCGTTATGGTACTTAGTAAAGCTTGAAATATTTATTAGGTAAATTTACAATGGAAATGCCGTTGTGACTCACAAAACCAGTGCATTACCGTCTCAACTATTTATGACTTTATAGTAGCTTAGTATGAAAAAATAAAACAAAAAAGAGAGTAACAACTTAGCTTTTTTTTTATTGCAATTCAAATTGTAAGATGGGGATATATTAAAGGTATACATTAAAGTTCTTCTATTTGCGTTCACCACTTTATTAAGTCAATTTTTTTGCTAAGAGTAAGTACATAATATTTTTGAAATAAACAATGTTTGACGACCCTGTACCCCACAGCAAACATAGAGGTTTTGTACTGTTTATACAGTGTGACCAGTAAGCTCCGCATCATATTTGGATTTTTTTAATTAATAGTTTTTTTAAAATTTGATTTTTGCATCAGTTTCTGAATTGATTGAAATTTAAATTTACGATTCGCACTATTTGAAAAATTTAAATATTTGTTCAAAAAAATTACAAACGTGGGGTTATTTCTCAGAATATCGATAAAATGTTATACGAAAAATTCGTACTAAATGCAATTTTAAACCCGTATGCAAAATTTCAGCTTCCTAGTGGAATTTAGATTTTTTTACTATTTTTCGGAAGTTGCACCATTGTCTAAAAATTAGACCTCAACTCAACCTATATATTTGTTACATATAAGGAAATCAAAAGTTAAACCAGGTATTAGTTTAGTAAAAGAAAGTGGAATTGAAAATCAGCTTTGTATTATAGAAGCTGTTCGAATTTTAATTTCTGATGATATTCTTTCTACACCAGATGAAGAAACACTAACACTCAAAACACTCACACCTTCAAAAACTCTTCCCAAATAGCGAAAACAATCACTTGACAACAACTCCAGTCGATGCAACAGCTGCTAATAATTGATGGCTTAGAACCTTAACATTTAAAAGACCTTACCTCTATTTCTGTTGGCGATGAATATCTGTCCTGTCGTATACGAAGCTAATCTTTGCGCACTTAAAAAGAAAAATAGTGAAATTTGTCCAATTGCTACTGGAAATACTTTTCGTCGTTTGACTGCTAAAGTAACTTGTTTCCAACTTAAAGATCTAATTGAATCTTACCTTCGCCCTCATCAGTTTGGTGTTTACACAAAATTTGGTTGTGAAGAAGCTATCCATGCCTGTGGAGCTTTTGTCTGCTCACCTTCAAGTAAGAATAAAGTTTTGCTTAAAATTAACTTTGATTTTGTAGAACGTGATTGTTTTAGATAAAATTAAGAGTTTATGTTCTGATCTGTATCCTTTAATGTGGCATTGTTATGCTGAATCGTCTAATTTTTTACTCACATCTTATAAATAAGATGGGAAGGTATGCGACTCTTTCCAAACCGAAAATGTTAACACCCCTTTTCTGACGAATTAGAGTTAGTATGTTATAATGAAGCAAAAACAAAATTTATATCCGATGGCCGACCGGCCGGTCGTTCGTCCGTATGTAAACAAGATATCAAGAAAACCACCTGTCCGATTTTATTAAATTTTGTACATGTACTCCAGCTCTGATTAGATTTTGGGCATAATCTATGTAGCTTTAAGAGCAGTTAACCTACACAGATTTTAGATTTTTAAAATATTTAGAAAAATATTAATTTTACATTTTTGTTATCAATAAAAGTTGACTGTAATTTAATTATACACAACTTCTGTTTAAACTATTTTTGATCCGATAAAATAACAATCACGTGACATTAATTGGATATCTCTACCAATATCAATTGTACAAGAAAAGTTGAGAGAGAGAAGTTGTTAAAAATTCCATTGTCTATAGCTTTTCTTTGATCCATTTTTCTTTAAAACGCAATTTTGCTACGCGGTGCACCCTTTCTTAAGAAATGTGAAGTTTTTTCCTACCTGATTTTTACTCCACATCTTATAAATAAAATGTCAGAAAGACCGTCGTGCAGATTTTTATAAAACTTTACATATGAGTTTTATATATAATAGTGCAGATCAGATTAGATTTTGGGCAAAATTTATCAAGCCGTAAAAGCCGTTAACCCAGATAGATTTTCGAAATCTTAGAATATTTACAAAAATATGGATACTTTCCATTCGTTCTTTGACGTATATTAGTATCGGCAAATGTGGAGTTCTGCGGTTAACGTTTGTTTTGGTTTTGGTGTACAACTAGGCGATTCTTCGGGCCCTTTAGATTTTGAATTATCCATTCAACCGATTATTGAACTATTAAATTATATATTTAATGTATGGTACCTGGATAACGGCAGTTTATTTAATTCACCAGATATCGTTCTTCAAAATCTCAAAACTCTGATCAATTTAAGTAAAAATATTGGTTCGGAATTAAATTTTATCAAATTTGAATTATTTTTTTGAGTATTTTAGACCAAACCATTTTAACTAAATTTAGAGAAATTGCTCCCAATATTTGTATTGTCGATAGTCAAGTATTAGAATTACTTGGATGTCTTATTTTTGTCACTAATTCTTCAGATACTTGCTTTCCAAAATTATTTAACTGGAATCTGAATTTAGGCGCCGCTTCCTATTGCCTCCGGTGGTTTAAAAATCCAAAGAATCATTGATATTTTTTTACAGGCATTTCCTGCTTCTGTTGATTATCTTGTCAATGTAATTCTTAATAATTCCTTGCAAATTCAGGTTAAAAAGGTTTAAATACCATTAAATTTATGTATTAAAAATAAATAAGGTTTTCTCAATCTTAAACGTACTATTGAATCAAATCTAAGAGAGACTAGTGCTTGGCTATAAACCATTCTTTCTTTTAACATTGGCACCTTTATGGATACTAATTGTTTTGGGATTTGTTCTGCTTTATGTTTGGGCAGTCCAATATGTCGTCCTCATATTTGTTTATGTAATAGTCCTTTAGATTGTTTTGGTCACCACGGTCTTTCTTGTATAAAAAGTGTTGGACGTTTCTTTTGCCACTCAAAAATTAATAAAGTTTTACAACGCTCTTTAAGGTCGAATAAGATTTCTTCAACTCTTGAACAAGGTGGTTTATTTCGTGACGATGGTAAACACCCAGATAATCTTCCTGAAAAGGAATGTCACTTGTTTGGGATATCCCTTGCATAGACACACTAGCATTTTATTATTTACCACACACCATATTGTCATCTGAAGCTGCTGCTAAAATTGCATCGATTAGAAAAAATTTCAATACAAGTCCATCTGTTCCGTCAATTATAATTTTGTGCTGCTTGAGGTTGAGACTTTAGGCTCTTGGTGTAAAAAAGCCATAAAATTAATGAATTCCAATGGTCATCAATTACATGTCATTTCCGGAGACCGTCATTCTAAATCTTTCTTGATACAAAGAATTTCCCTTGCGATTTAAAGAGGAAGTACTTCTAGCGTCATGGGCACTACCGAATTGGAGGAAATATTTGACCTTTAGTTTATTGTTACTATTGTTTTAATAATAAAACAAATATATACCTATGTGACGAATATTAAAAAAGTCTGAAAAATTTGTTTATATTTCATTGGATTTCTATTTAGATAAATAGTCTGCAGTTGCAACATATTACTGAATTCAATCAACGAACAAACAGAATTAGAGAAAGTGTTTAGTTTAGAAATAACTAAAAACAAAGCTAAGAGCAGTGAACTCAGTGAACATTAGAGATAGGAAAGTAAGTGTTCAGTTTTAGATTTAGATGAAAGATTTAATCAACTACGAACCACCGCAAATAAATTGGGATGAGCTTAATAGAGAGAGCTAAATTTATTGTACCCAATGAAAAGTATGATAGTTATTTGTTTTCCTGACGCCAGAGTGTTTTCTGCATTGTATTGTATAAAATACAAAATACCTGTTGAATGTGTAGTTCTTTACAGTCTAATAAATATCACAAAGAACTATATCTAGCCACATATGATTAGGAAAGTTTCTGATAACTAAAAACCGGAATAGTTCAGGTATCAAGTAACTACGTATTTTATAATAAAATATATTTTGAATTGATGCGAAATACAGGAAGTATTGTAATACGTACATTTACTGCGTGCAAAAAAATTCTTATAGAATAATTTTACATAACAAACTGTTCAGTTCTGTATTTAAAATTAAAACACCTGGCTTATTACATGACGCAAAACTAATCGCTGGTCACAATCGTATCTAAAAAGATATCGCTGTCGTCATGCTTGAAAACAGTACATACATGTTAAATAAATTTTAATTATAAGTCGACAACATATGTGGACCTAACAACTGAAAAAAATAGACTGACCAAATTCTTCAACATTAGGTTTTTACAATGAGACGTCAAATTATATTTAAACAAACCATATAATTTCATATAAATTGAACTCCTGTGAATAAAATAAATAGCTAAATTGCTACCTATCACCACTGTTTATTTAAGGCGTCAAGAGATCCAAACTGAGTAAATGATAGTGAAAGCAAAAGCTGCGTTTTTGTTCTCATCTTTACCATTTATGATTAGTCGATTTTTCTTTAATATATTAACGTATTAACACTTTAATTTTGTCAAATACCAATAATTTTTGTATCTACTGGTAGTGTATTTAAACATTGTACAAAAACGAATCGAAATAAAAAAAGTTGCTATATCAAATGATTGTTAACTTGTTTATTAATAACAATTTAGATGAGCTACTACAAATACTGCATTTACTGTGCAATTACTTCACAAGCAACATCAGGCAACATTAGTAATGTGTAGTAAAAAATTTAATTAAAGCGAACGTAAAATTCAAGAGCTGACTACCAATCTGATCTTTTTCTCTTAAGTAAATATTAAATTAAATTTGTACGATTAATAGTAATGAATTAATTTAAATAATTTTGAAGACTGTATCGTTACGTATGATTTAATTATTATTATTATTATTATTATTTGTTTTTAGTTTGCTATATAAGAAAGTTTAAAAATGTTCAGTGTAACATAAAATATAATTTAATCGTTAGTGTAAACTGCGCATTAAAACTAAATTATTCTTTTGTAGAAAGGGAACTAAAGTTATGTTGGTATTAGAACGTTTTTTGAGATGCCGAATAATCCTGTAAAAACACAAGTTTTAGTTATATTTTTCATACTTAGTTTTTCATTAAAATATCAAAAGATAATTGTTTTAACTAATAGTTCAAAAGGTTATGGGCCCAGGCACATAATTGTTGTTGTCCAGATATTAACGGCTGTTAAAATAATAAAAGTAAAGTCAGTCAAAAATTGTATAAAACGTGAAAGAAAAAAAAATTAATTACGTTTGGGAACGAAAACCAAAAATGGAACAATCGATAATACCAGTATCAGCTTTAAAATTAGACAGTTTAAATTGGGTAGTATGGAAGTTTCAGACCATCGTAATGTTGGAAGGAAAAGATTTGTTCGATATTGTCACTGGCGATAGAAACAAAACATATCAAGATGATAAAAAGTGGCACAAAAAGGATGCGAAGGCTTAAGAAGTCATAGTATCAAAAATGGAGGAGTCAGAATTAACATACATTTTATCCTGCGAGGGGTCAGGTTAAATGTGGTCGAAACTGAGGGCGATTCATGACAAGGAATTCCAAGTAAGTGTTCATTTGCTTCAACAAAGATTCTGTTTACCAGAATTTAAGCCTGATGGAAGTGTGTCAAAACTTATCTCTGAGCTGGAGGAGATATGAATGAAGAATATGCCGGAGAAAAATTAACCAAAAGTATGGTTATGACTAAGATCATTACGTCTCTACCGAACTACTATTAGCATTTTATATTTGCATGAGAATCGGTGCCAGTTGCAGATAGAAACTTAAAAACATTAACTTGACGATTATTAATAGAAGAGGAAAGGTTAATATCAACAGAGAACGTGACAGCATTAAGGTGAAGTATACCCAAGTAATTTGATGCGCTAAAATTTTAAATAAATTGGTTGGATTATTGTGGTTTTAAGTCAGAATAAAAATATATGTTACAGTAACATGTATACTACAACTATTTTGTTGAAATTTTTTTATTGTTTAATTTCTACTAAATTTAGATGTTTTTGGAAATCTAAAAACTATTCATGTAAGAAAGATGAAAATTTTACTACATGTTCTTTTTAATGGTGAATCTAGGAGATGACTGAGTAAGATGTCATTACCATAAATAGATGCTGCGATATTAACAAAAAACGGAGTAGTTTACAACATAAAGTATTCTTTTGCTTAATTATTAGAAACTAAGAATATGTTTTTATGAAATCTCAATTAAAACTACATTTATGATTATAATTTTTTTCACAAAATGGTGTATTATTATATTCTCTAGGAGATGACCAAATTTCAGTCTAATAGATAGACGAAATCGTATGTAATTAAGCAAAAGAAGACTTTATGTTGTAAACTACTCCAGTTTTTTGTTAATATCGCAGCATCTATTTATTGTAATGACATCTTACTCCGTCATCTCCTAGATTCACCATTAAAGAACATGTAGTAAAATTTTCATTTCTTACATGAATAGTTTTTAGATTTCCAAAAACATCTAAATTTAGTAGAAATTAAACAATAAAAAATTTCAACAAAATAGTTGTAGTATACATGTTACTGTAACATAAATTTTTATTCTGACTTAAAACCACAATAATCCAACCGATTTATTTAAAATTTTAGCGCATCAAATTACTTGGGTATACTTCACCTTAAGCTAAGGTACATAGAAAAATTTTCTTTCATTATTGTAATTTTGGTTTGAACACTTTAGCGCCCAATGAAGGAAACACGATCATCATAAAAGTTTTTCGAAATGTTGCCATAGTATGAACAACACAATAAGTTATTTCAAAAAAAGAAGGAATACTTAAGTATAACAAAAAATATATAAAAATTAGAGTAAGGAATATTGACCAAAATTAATTATTAATAATATTAATAATAAAAACAAGTTTTTCGACATTCAGTCCCAAGAGATATCTATGTTATTATGTTTTTGTTTTGGAGTATATTTTTCAAAGAAACTTGCTGATTTTACTATTTCAATTCTTGATTCGCTCCTTAGTGGCAAAGTTGGAAACTTGAAGTTCATTTCAAATAGTTTATCTTTTGCTTTCATGATAACTATCTTTTCGATGCCAAACGATAACTAGTTTCTGAGATACAGCCAACTTCACTTATTTGATCTGGTGCTTGTAGTTCCAACTTTGACTGCTAATATCCATCTACTGTTAGAACAATAATATTAAACTGTGGTATGCGCTGGTGACTTCAATCTCTCATAGCCTTTCGTATCGTGATATCTTAAAAAAGAATGCTATGTGACCTCACTCTCCAAAAAACGCTTTCTATCGGTATAATATATGATCTAGGCAAAAATTATAAAACGTCTATGTGGTAAGGCAAAGACAAGCCTTTCCAACGAGGCTAAACTCTTCCAAATCCGTCGCGCCTAACCGGTATAACCAGCACTTGAAAAATTATTCTCCCACCATTTTATAATTAAAAAAAGCCGCGCATGTACGGCCAAACTTAAAGCCAGAAGTTTTTCCATAAAACTTAACAAAGTATTGGTGTTATAAATATTTGTACTTAAACAATTTCACAAAATTATTATTTAAACTTCGATTTATAACGTCGGAAAACCTGAAAATGATTTAGAGGATATACAGTGTATCTACTTAAGTTGGCTACATATGTGTAACTTTTACGAAAAAAAGTTATTTTTATAAAAAGTTCTGCATGTTCTAAAGCTTATTATATATTAAGTTTTTACAGTTTGATCAGAGTTAAAAGCTATACTATACATTACAACACATCTTAAAATACAGGGTGTTTCATTTATAATAAGCAACTTATAAATTATTTTAATTCTCGAATAAGTTAACGTCAAAGATTTAATTTGCAAGGTCTGGTTGTCTACTAGTTACAGTTTTATCTGAATAACTTTATTAATAATAAAAATATCGTTATTTCTTGAGCATTCGGAACTTAGATAAAAATTTAAATTATTTGTCCCAAAAATTGTAAAAACCATCAATTCTTCTTTATTGGGTATAAAGACCAAAACTTTAGTTATCTGTAAGTGTTTTTTTATTAATCCATATTTTGTCGACCATTTTTGACTTCATCAAGATTATAAAAAAAGATTAATAAAAAAACACTTATAGATAACTAAAGAAGAATTTAGGGTATTAACAATTTTTGAGCCGAATAATTCCGATTTTTCGTTATGAAACTGAGATATGAGTAACATTTTAAAAATATAAAAAATATTTCAGGGAACAGGAATAATGAGAATCAACTATATATTAAAAGAAAAATGTTATATTTGTATCAAATAAGTAATGTAATGTATTACACAATATTAAAATAAGAACGTTATTTTTATGTATATCACTATTAAAGGAACCGTAATATGTGAATATTTATTTAAGAATAATAAATAGATGAGGAATATCATAACTCGTCAGACCAAGAACTTTAGTAAGTTGTTATACCTATTGCTGCCTGTATACACTTGGGATGAGGGTGAGAGTTTTAAACTATCAGCCAAAATACGTTATTGATATTTATTGAGCAGGAACTGCTAGTAGTTGAAGGTAGATTACGCTGAGATTGGAGGTGATGTTGTGTCTGTTGGTGTGTCTGTTGTTGTGATGTAGCAATAGAGTCGTCATATTTTCCATATTTTTATCGAACAACATTGTTTTAATGAAATGTTTGATAACATTTTTGGTGTAGTCACTATACTTTTGATAAATAGATGTTTTTTAATGTCAATTAAATTTGCTGTCAGATGCCATTCTCAAAAAACAAATAAAAAAAGATAGCAAGAAGTTTTCCGGAATTATCCGCATTGCATAGGAGCCTGTGAGGGAAAACACGTTGTCATCCAAAACCCAAAAACAGTGGCAGTATGTTTTTCAACTACAAAGCTTCTTTTAAAATTGTTTAGATGGGCGTTGCTGACGCAAGTTATAATTTTATATACGCTAATTTTGAGTGCTAAGGTAGGATATCTAACTGGGGTGTTTTTTTGAGAAATGTCATTTATAAGAGGTTGACTAACGGAACGCTGACCTGACCCAGAACCACTCTCTGGTAAGTAATAAATTAGCGCTTTTTGTATTATTCTCGGGTAATGCGTTCCCACTACAGGAACACTTCATAAAGTTCAATTGGGTTGCTAGCCAGTGTATTTCGTGTATTTAGAAAACCACTAATGATTAATGTAGAAAACGCAGAAATTGTCACATAAACATGTATTTACCTCCATAATTTTTTGAGAAGCAGTAAAACATTGCGATCATTACATTGCCATCAAGGAACTTTAGGTAACAGAACTCAAAATGGGAATATTATTCCTGGATCATAGAGCGCAGTCATCCAAGGCAATACTGGATGGCAGGAATTGTCACATAGACCGAGAAAGGCAACATTGGAAGCTAAAGAAATCAGGAATGAATTCATAAGATATTTTCAGTCGGATGAAGGCCGTGTGCCTTGGCAGGATCAATACGTCTAAATTTTATACAATATTCAAATATAAGGCCCGGTTCCACCAAGATTGGTTAAATTTTAGCATTGATTAAAGACTATTGTTGCTGTGTTTATTCGTTGGATACGACTGTATTCAATTAATGATTAAATTTAACCAAGTTTGATGGAACAGGTCCTAAGTATTATTTTACCAGTTGAATTTTAATTCTTCAATTTGCCATCAATTAGACGTACGAACTTAGATCCAAGAACTGACAAGCAACGTGAAGCGCAAAATGAAGATGAACGAAATTGATCAACTCTGAAATCAAGAATGTAGTAATGTTGCCTTTAATCCCCATAGAGCGCCATTCAATTATAAAGTGGCAATCGATTACAGTTCACAGCAAATCGTTGGTTTTAGACCAATTAAAGTTGTGTGTCAACATTGCAAGGCATTTCAGTTAAAAAAAAATGAAATCCTTGAATTGTGTTGTGCCAGTGGCTAAGTGAACATGAATTCACTGATACTGCCATCAGAGTCACTACATCATTAAAGTCTGTATTATTTCACAGATCCATTGGTTTCCGTAAGTGATCTAGATTTCATACATTTTAATTCATATACAGTAATAGAACAATTGCTTTCAAATGAGGTCGATTGGAGAAACAAAAGTTGTTGGAGTTGATTTTATGCCTAATTTCAAGATAAATATAATGGGAAACAATAAATTTTTACCACAATGTGGCTGGTGCGGAATATATTGGCAGGGTATAAAGTGCGTAGGTAGCAATGAATTGCCAAAAGCAACCAGAAATGATGTCTATTATATTTATTTTTTATTTTGTAATGGGGAATAGTAGTATTGCCAATGTATTTTTCCAGCCATATGGGGTGCAAACATTTCGCTTTTAACCTTTCAGGGTCATGGTCAATTATATCACCGATTTCTTATTGTCAACGTATAATGACTACACATTTTTCCAAATTTGTTTTATTGGCAATTCATTAAGTCAAGTTGATCGGCGTTGTGTACACAACAATTCGGCGAAAAGACCAAATGTTGAACAATTCCAAATCATGTCAAACTCATAGAGAAGATAGGATAACGTCTGTTGGGTCAGCTAGTCTTCAATAAACAAAATAGTATTTTTACTTATCATGGTTTCAGACGTACTGATCGGTAGGCTGTTGGATAGACGACGACACTGTTCAACACGTTGAAATATGTCACCTGATGACTAATGGGGAAGCAACAACGGACAACTTGTAGCATGCGGCATTTTTTGTGGTTTTGTGTTTCCTGTATGGAGAGACAAGACTGTGTGCAACATGTGTCAATGCCGTATGCCACATGATGCATAAAAGTTGCCTCAGTAAAATTAGACCTTAGTTGTGTTAGTGGATACGTACTTTAATACTTGAATCCTAATGGGAAATAATTTCTAACATTCTGTAGTGATGCGACATACCATAACTGCTGCTTAACTACTTGCTACTTCTTTTTAATGTTGTATTTATTTATTTTTTTTGTTTAAATACAGCTGCACCTCAGCAAAAGCCAGTTATGAGCGGAACAGCAAAATACAAAACTAAAAACAAGTCGGATAATATAAATGTAAAAGTAATTAGACGTAGGTAGTACAAATACTATGATACAGATATAATGCAAAACAAATAAAAGTAGTAACGTTAAAAGAGGTAGATAAGGTAAATCGATCAACCAACTATGGGGTCACTACTGAATAATTTTATCTCGGTTATGGACGTATGAAAAATATTAAATTTACGTACGAGGAGTGGGTAGGTAGAAAGTGGTAGGAAAACGAGACCCTGGTCGAGGAACGGAAAAAGATAATTTTTCCAACAATTAAGGACAATCGACAAGGTAGTGAATAAGTTTGTATAAAATGAGAAGAGAAGAGGTGGTGCGACGACTACTTAAATCAGAAAGGTTGAATCTAGCCAAAAGATCAGATTGCGGAAAACCTCTAGGAGGGTAAATCCCATCAATGTGATAAACTAGAAATTTCAAGAATTTTTGCTGAATGTTCTCCAGAGTGTGGATATGAACCTGATACCTAGGGTTCCAAACTACCGAGGCATACTCCAGTTGAGTTCGAATGAGGGTTCTGTACAGCAAAAGAGATAAGTCAGCGGTTAAAAAATCTGTAGAGTTTCCAATAATAAAACCAAGAGTTTTATGTAAAAATGAAACAATAGATTGAATGTGCAAACTAAAGAACAGAGACGATTCAAAAGTGACACCCAGATCTTTAAAAGCACTAGAGCGAGTAATGAAGACGTTGGAAAAAGAATAGTTAAACAGAATTGGGGACTTTGCCCTGGTATAAGAAACGATGTAGCATTTAGAAACGTTTACATCTAAATGGTTGTATTATTGAGAAAGAGAACTGATCAGTAAGAATAATCGTTACTACATCTAAGAACACTGTCAACATGGTTAGAAAACATATGTCATTGATGTTAATAATATGCATCAAAAGTGAACTTGCCAGAATTATATGAATTTGTAACGGTGGTTTTCAGATAAAAGGTAGTTGGAGAGGGCAGTTGTGAAAACCTGGACAAGGATCTTTTCTAGTCGTAGAGGGGTCGTGGTTGTATTTACAAACGAGTAGAACGCAAGCTCTCACATTGCAGCAATAGTTGTTAAAGGTGCCATCTAGTAGATCGTATAGATAATCGTCTAGAGGCACTAGGAACTTCAGAAACAAAAGAAAACAAACCGTAAAAATAATAGAGATATAATTATTGTTGCTAAAAAAACGACTAGATAGCCACAAAGGCATAAATATAACGCAGACACAATATAAAACGATCAAATCTTAGATAAGTAGTCTCAACTCTGCCTCAAAAATAAATAATTACGCCACTGGTTGGGCGTGGTTGAATACATAAACACCCATGATTTTCTGTTTCAATGGTTTGCTTAATTATCATCTGCCCAAATTCACCACCCAACAGGAGCTCTAAAACGTGGTGAGAACAAAATTGCGGTCACAAAAGAATTTAAGAATAACGAATGAAATAAAAAATATGCATACAACTTACGACTTACTTATTGAGAGCTCTTCCGTAGGTGCATCCGTATTTTAATAAGTTTAAAAATTGCATTAAGATAACCAAAAAATTTTTCTCGGAAGCATAACACTCTAAGCGTCAAAATAAAGCAGCGAAAAAGAAGAGAAAGTTTATCGACGCATCTAGCAGACCCCAACCCGAGGAAAAATCAGTTGATTTGATAACACAATTTAAGCCGATTTTACACTTTCCAACGGTGTCGACTATGATTCAGCCACAACACATGCGTGTATCGTAGTAGCATAACCACAAGGAGAATTTTGGCTTCAAAATTAGTATTAAAATCGTAAAACCAAAAATATTGTCACCAATTTTAATTATTAATAAAACTAAATATTTGAAAAAGTAATTAATTTAAATAACAATAAATTATAAATAAAATTAAAAACTACTAATATAAATTTTCTTAATTAATTCCACTTAAAGTCTATTGAAATTCTCAAATCTTGTTTGACGAAATTTCAAAATTATTAAATCTTCAAATTTTAATTTTAATTAATAATGCAATGAATTGTAGAATATATCTTGATGCGTTGTACATTTATTTTTATTAAAAGGCTTTAGTAATAAAAACTTTGATGTGACATTTTAAATATAGAAGATGTCTAGATAAGAATAGTAGATAAGTTTATATTTTTTTTTAATTGTAACCTGGAAAAATTCCATTATTCTACCGCGTAATTAATAAAGCTTATTAGAAAAATTTGGTAAATATCATCTGCGTTATAAATTCATATAACTAAGTCAATGTGGGAAAATATCAAAACGTACTTTGAAATCAATTTTTGTAATTACAAGAAACTTAAATTGTGCTGAAACACAACAATTGATGAATCTTGTAGTTTAAACTTCTTGATATGTTTTTCAATGTAGAACGTTGACTGCATAAATCAGTGCCCTTAGCAGTAGTGTAATTTTTACCATTATCAACTGATCTGAAAATAAAAATTGTCAACAACAGGTTTTTTTTAAATATCTGCACTTCTATTTTTTATTCATGTAAACAATTGATAAATAAAAATTTTCTTATACTCAGTATACTATTGGCGCGGAGTAATAAACCTGTCAGAATTATCGAATCTCTCGTATTGCAGTGGCGTAGATACCTGATACGTTTGGAAAATCATATTTTTAGTAGGTAAATATATTATAATAGTAAAATCTACCTTTATATGTTATTTATTTTATTTGTATAGTAGATCACATTACAAATTTTACTTCTTACGTATTATATACCATTATTTTTGTATCTTGGTATAATACCCACATCTACGGCTATGATTCTCGTTTCGTCAGTACCTGGGCTGATGGCAACGTGTTTACATAGATTAAACTATTGTTCTCAGACCCTAGATGGGTCGATATGCTGCAAGAGCGGCACAATGATCGTATTTTGGTTAGAATTTATTGGTTTTACTTAACCGTAGAAGTACCGCTTTCACAAGAAAATAAAGAATTATTTCAAGCAATTATGATTTATTACTCCGCGCCAATAGTATACAGACTATAGTTATCGTCGACACTTGAACCAATTAAATTAATAAGAATGCTAAACAAGCGTTTCGTGCATAACTCCACATCGTTTTTTAATGCAAACGTGTAAAAGAGTATGCGACGATTAAACATTTTTCCGCGAGCACGTTTCTTTTAAGAATAGTTGAAAAATAAGAGAAAAGACAAATTGCGTTTTAGAAAAAAATAGTTTCAACTAAAGATATAGGAATAAAATTTCTATCAATTTTTTTTAGTATTTTTTTGTATAATTAATATTGGTGGAAATATTGTTAAAATATATAGTGTTACGTGATAGTCATACTTATCGGATCAAAAATAGTTTAATTGTGTGTAATTAAATTATACACAATTTTTATTTAAAGTAAAAATGGGTAAAATAAACATTTTTTGTAAATATATAATAAGACCCATGTACAAAGTTCCATAAAAATCGGACTGGTGGTTTTCATGATATCTTGTTTACATGGACGGAATGCCATCGGACCTTAATTTTTGTTGCTTCATTATAATGTCGGAAAAATGAGAACAAAGAAGTGTTAAAATTTTCAGTTTGGAAACCGTCGCGTCACATAACATCTTAATAAGATGTGGAGTAAAAATATTTCCAAGAATTGCATCGCTATTGAATTAGAAAGTCAACTGGAAGATCTTGCTTTTAATGAAATTATTAATTAATAATAATTATTAATTTATTATTGTATGTGTGTCTTTGTTTTTAAATACATTTTTACAAATATGTCACACTTAACAAATTAATTGGACTCAGTGAACTTAATGGTACGATCCACAAAGTATCCAAAATATTTATAAAGGATTTTAACAGTCACTGTAAACCTGTGAATAAGTATTTATTGGTTCTCGAAAAAAAACTGTGTAATTCCAATGCAGAGAAGTGTTCCAATTAGACAAAAAGAATTTAGTTTCAATTATATAGAAGCACAACTAGTGATCAGTGACGAACTTTGCGCGGTACAATTTATCACAAAAGAATCTTAATTATTCGATTTATCTAATGTGTATTTTCAGATTGTATCGGCTTTTTTCATCTACAAACTTTAATGCATCGCCTAGTTTTGTTCCGCCTATTCCGGTAGACGTGCTGCGGTTGAATTTGAACAAAATCTAATGCGATCGCTTTTATCTTTTCTTAATTAGTTGGATAACACGAGTAACAGTTTCATACGAAATCTTCAATGACACTTGAAAAAAATTCTTGTAATAGTTTGATTCGAACAAGTACAATGTTATCATTATCGTATTGAATTTTATTGTAAACTGCATCAAAAATAATTGGCAATGAGATTTATATTTCTGCCGCAGTGTTCAATTACCGACAATTCATTTTTCATAACTTCATATAGGTCGCTATGCCGTTTTAAAATTCAATTTAAAATTTATGTCTTGTGCATGGTCAGTATACAAACACAAGTGCGTAAAGGCATTGGTAAAGGTAACAAAACCAAAATCAACAGTTCTACTCAAAGACACGTACTTGCTGTAACAGTTTTAATTAAGTTTATTTTCTGATTATTTCATTCTGCATAGGTACGAGAGCTTTTTTCTTCGATTTAAGAATTAGTGGCGGGTGCTCACCTACGAAATAAGCACTTAATAGCCGTGCAATAGTTGTTTGTCTGAATAAAGCACGTATCTATAATTATCTTAGAAAAATAAGTGATGGATTGATACTAAATTGAATGTTATCTTCGGTAGCTAATTATGTTTGAAGCAGCACGAAAACGATAATTAGATAAAACACTACATTTCCATACGTAATTATTCATTCTTTTATATTCTACATGTTACATAAATATAGTGTTCCTTTGAATGTTTCTAATACAACGAGAGCGCTTTTTTCTTAACACTGACAGGGAACAATTGACGAATAAAAGCTTTGAAATTTTAATAATAAGGGAAGATTGGATTTGATCAATTACGTATTAGAAACAATTAGGTAGCCGCTGTGAGATTTTTTCGTAACTTTAATTCGTTTAAAGGTTATATTTAATATATAAAATGCGGTTCTATTGAGATGTTTGAAAACTCGGAGATTAATGTGGTTTGATAAAATTGTGCGGAGGAAAACGACAACTAAAAAAACAACTTTAATGACAACATTCTCCAAATAAATGAACTGAAAACATATTCAGTTATGAGGCATGTGGGAATAATCTACCTATTTTGATCTATCGTTCAAAATTTCTACTAACGTTTATAGTCAAAAAGAAAGTACTTAAAAATGAACAGTGTTTATTGTTTTAACGTTTTCAGGTCTTAAACAACAAAGCCAACTATTTTCTGTCATACTTCACTATTTCGTGCGAAAGCGCTATAATGTTTACATTATTTAACAATCCGTGAATGTAGTACTACAATGGGATAACTAGAATATTTAAGATTTATTGTTTTGGGAGATGAGGTACTTTATAATTAAAGATAAATACATTTACTGTATTAGTAAAAAACAATTAAAAATGCAAATTTTGAAATCTTTCCTTATTAAATTTCAATTAAACATTTTAGGTTAAAATGCTTGCTTTTAAAGATTTGGATGAATATTTATCTCGGTTAGTTGAAATACTATTTTGTTTTAATAGCCCAGTCAAATGTAGTTTGAAGTGGAAGGTTCTGGTCTAATTGGTTTTAGTGATTCATTTTATGTTTTTTTATATTCTGAATACAAACCTGGAATTGTCCATCAAAACGGATTTTCAGCATATAACTTGCAAAGAAATTTATTTTGGTAAAAAATGTTTTGTTGTAAAATAGAGAAAAAAAAATTACCTAAGTACAATTTGTGTCTGTAAGGTTGTCATGTGACAAAGTACTAAATTGGGGCAATTATTAATTTTGGGAAAACACCATTATGAATATACCTGGTAAACATTATGCTACATTTATATGTGTTTCACTACTAATACGAGCTTTCTTCTTTAATTTTATTATGATTTACGTTATAACTCCGGGTTCGATTCCGATTAGAGTAACTTTTTTTATTCATATAATTATTATAGATGTTATTATTAATAAAATTGTTATAAAATAAGTTCAATCTATTTTCAAAATGTTAAATTCACTTTAAAAATTGTATATACAGTGCTTTTCATTAAACATTGGCCATAGGATTTTACATGTTAATATTTCAATCCCATGTTAACACTTTTTGGGACATCTGGTATAAACCATTTATGTTAGTTATAATTAACTGTACGAGGTGCTTCAAGTCGTGAAGTTGCGGCTTCATTTGCAGCTTTGCATCCAAATCGTCCAGTACCAAGCAAATCTACAATCATAAATATCGTTACCATAGTAACAAAGTCAAATTACAAAAGTTCCAACCACTTGTCGGTTCGAATCCTCCCCGAGACGATATTTTTTTGGTTTTATCTTTATTAAATTAATGAGTATAAGAATATTTTTTAATAGACATTATACCACTTAATTATAATTAACATAAATGGTTTATACCAGATGTCCCAAAAAAGTGTTAACATGGGATTGAAATATTAACATGTAAAATCCTATGGCCAATGTTAAACGAAAAGCACTGTATATCAACATTATTATCCCATCAATTTGTCCTATTTTAACTATTCAACATATGTTATTGTATTGTATTCTGTTTCTTTGAATTGTCAGAAAAAAAATATAAATTAAATTTTAATTTTTTTTTTTTACTTTTATTCGCAATCAGAACCATCACAATAACATTCTATGGGCTAATGGTTTGTAAAAATTAAATAATTGTATAAGACGTGAAGAGGAAGACGCCCACTGATGTCACTCCTATTCTATATTGTTAAGTCTATCGGCCATCTTTTTTTAAGTCTTTTAGTTTCTGGTTCTTTAATTAGAAGACCGACTGTTGTAGATAGATAAATAGATAGATATTTTTATTAGTTTGTCTAATTTACAATTTCACAAACGGTTTGGTTTCCCTGTTAACTTAATCTACATCCCTAAAAAACTCCTTAAAAAAACTAATGTTAAAGCGCATTTTTTAAAACGACCCTACCCCAAAACTTAAAATGTCCTTCTTCCACATTCAAATTTTTTTCTTTCTAAAACTTTTCTCATCCATTCCTCTCCTTCCCCCCTTTTCTCCTAATATTACTTGTTTTTTTCTTCTCTCTCTGATGTGTTCACGCTCTTCTATCAAATGCTGCAAATCCCCCCATCCCTCCCAGCACATTCTGCACGATCTTTCTCAATCAACTAGCCAATATCTGTTTACATTTTCTTCATTCCCACATCTAAATCTCGCTCTCATTCTTTTCGTCTTTAAACTCTTGTTTCCTGTTATATATTTTGGTACTCTCTCGCTCACAATCTTTCCATATCCTTCGTTTTATCTTCCTTCTCTTATTTTTGTTCTTCTTTCTTGAGTTTGCGTATCTTGATCACTTCTCACTATACCGTCTTTTATACTTACGCCTTCTATTCTTCTTCTTTCTACTTCTTCTCTGGCATATCCTACTCTTTTGTAATATATATTTTTTTCTTGTCCTAACTTTATTCTCTGCTTCTTCACTTCTTTTCAACATTTCTTTAGAATTTTATTTTCCTCCTTTTCTTTAACTCTTCTTCGTACCTCATTGCTACCTTACCAGCTTGTACTCTTATCTTCTCCATTTTATTTCTTCCCCAACTATATATGACGGCGTTGCCTTTTCTAGCCCCAACGTCCACCTCCAATATTTTTTTTGTACTTTTTCGAATTTTTCCGAATCCTTCCATCTCCATACCTCCGCACCGTATAATTATAACACTCCTCACTAATTTCTGAAATAGCCTGCCCCACAACTTCGTTACCCGTTTTTGCTAATTCTCTTACATGGCCCTCATTTTTATTATTATATTTTATGGTATATCCTAGATATTTCCATTCGTTCACTTTTTCAATTTCTTTTTCTCCCCATTTCCACTTTTTCTTCTCTTTTCCTTCTTTCTTGTTTTTTTGAAACATTATTACTTTTGTCTTTCCAACATTCGCTTTCATTCCCATTCCTTCTATATACTTCTTTACTACTTCTATTGTTCCTCTCATTTTTGTTCCTTACTTGCCACCATCACAAAATCGTCCACATATGCCAGAACCCATACTTTCTTCCTTTCTATTACCATTCCACCCCTTGGTTTCCCTCTCCTTACCTCTACCATATCTGCCATGCATAGCGGAAATATGCTAGGACTTACTGGGCATCCCTGTTTAAGTCCGTTATTGGTCCAAAAAATTTCCCAACTTTTCCTTCAGTTCTTGTTTGACACTTTGTTTTATAATATAACGACTATTGTATTGGGTTGTCTCTCCAATGTATCGGAATGCTTCTTGGCTCTTTCTATAATCACTTCTGTCACAAACGGTATATGAAGATCAGTGTGTAATGTGAGGTTTGGTACGAACCATGGAGCATTAAGTCTGAGTGATTTAGTCTAAAATCGCTGTATTATATCAACAATTATATCAACAAGTTCTTCCCCACAATTTGCATCCATAAGTCCAGATAGGACAAATTATACACTTATACAAGGGTATTTTATTTTCCAGAAAGAGAGCTGATTTCTTCCTTAGTCATGTTCCGAAATACGTGTACTAATAGAGCGACCACATGAACAAGAAATACAATATACAACTTGAAAAGAAAGAGTGGGAAACTTATCCTTAGGGTAAGGTAAAGCTTGTGAGATTTTGTTAGAAGATGTAAAATAGATTCAAAACCGTTTTTGGACCTAGTTTGCCTATTGGATCAGTAACCTTCTAAATGTAAGGTAGAAATTACAGTTTAGTGTACATAGGTTAAACTGGTCGCTCTATTAGTACACGTATTTCCAAGTCTGTCATAGATAAGCATCATTTTGGTACTAGCCACAAGATAGATTTTGATAATTCCACTTTAATTGCCCAATCTTCTTTCTTTGTCAATAGGAAAATCAGGGAGAGTGTAGAAATCATTAAGCTTCCCAACAATTTCAATTGCGGTTGCAAATACTTGTATAAATATTCAATTCTTAAGACAGGGTTAAGCTGTCAGTGCGAGTCCTTTAGCCTTTTCGATACCAAGTTGCGCGCTCGCTCTGTTGAACCCGTTTTAACAATGGAATTAAAATTAAAATTTTATTAAAAAGGGTTTAATAATTTGGGGTTTTGGAACAACAATATATACGTACAAATTGTTGTAATCCTGTGATACTGACTAAAGCAAAATTAATTAATAATTACAATAGGTAGAGACAATAGGTAAATGATTAAGAATAAATAGTTTACATATACCGGGTGTCACGATACTGCACAGATTGAAATAGTATTTTTTTTTAGGTTTATATATGTAAGTAGAAAATGTTTTATAAGCAATAGTTAGTCAGATACAAACATTCAAAAAGTTTATAAATGGTTACACATTTTTTTAAAATTAATGTTTGTTGGTCAAATGGAGAAACAGAACCTGAAGAATACATTGTTTTCTAATAACGTTAGACTTGATTTTAGTAGATCACTCGGAATTTAAATGGCAAATACCTTTTCATTAATGCCGTAAGAAGTCATTTTGAACAATTCAAGCATTTTTTTATGTTTTGATTGAGTATAATAATTAATGTGTGATCATTGGATCTAAGTTTATAGAAGATAAATGTTATAATCAACACACAAACGACATTTTTACCATGCCAATTTACACATCTGATATATATAATATACGCCAGCTAAAATAGTATCATCAACAACTCAAGTTGTAGATGGAAGACTGTTTGGTGTCTAATAATCAAAAATCGTATTTCTAAAATTTTCTACATTCACAAGACATACGGAAATGAAATAGTATTTTTAAATGCCATTGTAGAAGCGACAGTATTTGAATTAAATTAGGTGGATAAGGTTGGGAAATAATTATCAAAATACTTAAAATTTTAATGTTTCTGTACCCTTGTAAGAGGAGTTTATTTCATAAGTAGTGGTATTTTTTGAAGTAGAATAATCTTTAAAGAATTTATCTTTACAGTAGGTTGAAAAGACATCTCCAATTAGAAATTGCAAAGAATTTTATACTAAACGGTAAAAGTCTAAGTCCACGTTCTTTTATTTGTGCTTTAGTATCCAACAAGTACGGGTACGGGGTAGTTTAAGACCGCCGCTTATCGTTCTCTTTAAACGTTTTGTGAGTTAAAATGTTGTTCATAAAAGAAGAAAACAAGTGTGTTTCAGAAAAAAATAGTTTAAACAAAAGTTATAGACAGTAAAATTTGCAAAAACTTTTTTCCCAAACTTTTTTCGTATAATTAATAACGTTGAAGATATTGTTAAAATAATCAGTATCACGTGATTATTATATCTCAGTAATTGCTTTAGAGAAGCGTGTAAAATAAATATTTTGGTAAATACACCAAGAATAGAAAAATGTATACAGGTTATGAACCCTTTTTGCTTGTGGAGTTATTCCCAAAATCTTATCACAATTGTGGTTTTTTAAATAATACCTATATGCTAAGTTTTATAAAACTGGGAGCTAGTTTTTTTGATGTTGTGTTTATATATGGACAGACGGCCGGCCGCCGTTCAGACCAAATTTTATTTACTTTATTATAACGTAATAACTCTAATTCGGGGAAAAAGGTGTAATAATTTTTGGTTTCGAAATTATCGCATAATAAATTTATACAGAATGGCGAATTTTATATCAAACTGATTGTAAAATGTTACCAAAGAAATAAATCATATGGGAAAGCATAGGTTTGTTGTATGTAGATACTTCATTCAGCGATTGAAAATCTGACAATAACTAAAACTAATTTTGTATTTGCATGGTTACAATAAACTATTTTTTAATTGATTCAAATCGCTCTGGTATATAGGTATACCTACTGACAGATTACAGTTTCAATCAACATTTAAATATTTAAAAGTTAAATTTTTGGAAATTAATTTTACGTTTATATGCTTTAAAAAGGAGTTATACTAGAACTTAAAAATTTAATTGTATCATTTTATATTACTACAATTAAGCATCGTTAATGAATTTTTTGTAAGAATTGCCCCCAAATGCAACGTTATGTTAACAGGCACAAAATGGCGTACTTGTGCTCATTCCGTAACAAGTGCGAGAATATTCTCGCACGGTGATGTTTCAGAATCTAACTTTTCTGTAATTGAAAATTAATCTAGAATGTTAGTATTCTAGAATAGGAGTAGAATTATAGTCAATTTACTCTTTGAGTAATATACTCTTCAAATACAATTAATTACTAAAATTGTTTGCTTATTGTCGCAATATGACCACAATTATTGTTGAAATAAAAAAGTTTAATTAAACAAGTATCTTTTGATTTTTTTAAAATTTTTTAGTAATGGTTTTAAAATTCGTATTACTATTCTTGATGAAACAATAAGTTTTTTTAAAATGATATAGTAAAAGTTTTATCTAATAATTTATTTTACCGACACTATACGAAAGCTACGGCTTAATAATAATTAATTAGATATATACAAAAAGAGGTGAAGCGATAATTGATCGTACATCATTAAAATTAAATTAAACAAACAAATCATTTTTCATCTTAAAAAATGGCATGAAAAATTAGGTATCAAAAGATTATGATTAATAACGAATTATAAATGAACCATAACGTTGCATCACGCTTACTAGATACACCACTGAGTTTTAACATGTGAATCTTCTTGTAATTATATTAACCTTTTCTCAAATTATTTTTTTATGAATAGGTAGATAAATGAACTTACAACGTTAATAAAAAATCTTTAAAAATTATATTTTTGTTGAAGATATAACTATTTTAAAATATAGTTTGCAAAATTAAATTCCTGCACGTACTTTTAAGCACATTAACAGTAGGTGTTGTACAATTATTGTTGTGGATTAAGTATACTAACTCAAATTTCTTACGCTTTTGTTTTAAAGGAATATAATTTAGTTAGGCAACTTTTGTTAAGTGTATAAATTCAAAAAAATTAAATATTGATTAATTAATTCAGGAAGCTCAGTTTTCTTTATAAATGTATAGAAGCATTTTACTTATACCATACAGGGTTGTCAGCTAAACGCGCGTCGGTCTATAGCTCCTAAACCAAAGAGGTTAGGAATTTTGTTCATATGTCAATCTATACTATTTGTAAGAGTCTATTTTTGGAAAATATTTTTGAGTTTACAGGGTGTCTCAAATAAGCGTCATGATATGAAAGTCTTTTTTTTTTTAATAAAACACCCTGTATTTTTTGCATATTTTGGTTCACCCATGCATTCTATCAATTGCCGAAAATCTACTAGTTCTGGCATTTTAGGAGAAATAAATAAAAATGAAAAACGTAAAATTTGCGGACTGGAAATAAAAAATTTTAAAAATTTCAAGATAATTTTTTTGTCTCACGGTTTGATATGGATTGAGTTACGAAAGGTCTAAAGTTACTGTCAACTTATTAACATTTAGTAAATTTTGTACAAGGTTTCCAAAATTATGACCGAAACATGACAAACTTCAAACCAATGTTTTTGTTTTTTTCAAATGAAACCGACGCGCGCGTAGCTGACAACCCTGTATATGCATTTTATACTGTTATATTGATTTATTATCGTTTTAAAATTTGTACTAGTTAATACGTATTTGTATACATTAAGATAAAGATTTTTTATTACGATACAAGTAGAGATGCATGATGACACAAATTTGTTTTGCTAGTATATTATTTTTAATTTACCTAATTAGTTTCAGACTTTTACTTACGTGTATTTACTCATTATTGAAGTACAAATTATTTATTTAGATATCAATTCAAAACCAATAAGATGAACCATTAAATGAATGTCAAATACTATGCAAAAATCCAATTATCTCAAAAACTGTAGCTCGGAACGACATTTATTAAGTGTACTTTTTTGGGGCAGAAGAAGTAGGAGTATAAAAATATTCAAATAAAAATTTGATATAGGAAGTGTGTTTCCTGTAATTTACCACAAATATAAGAATGGATTTGAAATTCTCATCCGAAAAAACCCCAAGTACACCAACTTTGTGCAAATAGTAAGCTATTAAGAACATTATGTAAGAAAAACTAATAAAAAATAATAATTTTGACGTTCTGTATTTCGGAAATTATCAACTTTTGGACTAAGTTATTGTGGGTTAAATCGGAATTTTTTTGTCCTCGAAATCTACAGCAGTTTTATGTACACGGTATATTGGAACACTCTATATAACGTTAAGTATAACGATTAATTTAAAAAAAAAAAAATTTTTTTTTCATTCATTCTTGTTCTTGTAACTTCAACAAATTTTTTTTGGTTTTTGATAATACTTTTTACTCTTACCGTTTTGAAGTTATCGCGGGTGAGTCAAATTGAAAATTGACACAAAGGGTTTTGAAGAGTAAATTTTTCTTAAAATATTACCATTCTCTTGCCACTTCCAGTTACACAGGAACCATGTTAAACATTTGATATTTTAAATAAGAAAAAATATTTTTTAATTTTCTAAATGTTCTATTCTGGACAAATTTTGTTAATAATTTCCTATGTCTATCTTGAACATTTTTTGAGTTATAATTTTTTTAATCTAAATTTCTAATCTTCTAATAAGATTTGGATAATAGTGTTCTAGAAATGAGAGTACAGTCGTCATATTAAAAAGTCACATAACTATGTTTTTCAAATGGAACACTCAGTATATGATTTATTATTTTAGAAGTATACATTCTACACTATCTATTTATATTAGGTTTACCTACACTTGTTTCAGGTAGATTTCGGTAACTCTACTTTCATAATTTTTTGACACTACACCTTTCTTTTAAAGTGAATTAGATAAAGTAGAAGGGCAAAAATAAATAAAGATGCAAAAAAGATAATGTCAATATTTAACAATTTGGTAATGATACTAATACTAGCGCAGAGTTAATTTTAAACACTTTTGGACACTCAGTGGAATTACCAGAAATCTACATGAGACAGGTATAGGTGCACCTAATACAAATATATAGTGTATAGTGTATATTTTTTAAATAATAAATCATATACAGGATGTTCCATTTAAAAAAAAAAAACATAGTTATATGACTTTTTAATATGATGACGTTACTCCTGTTTTTAGAACACTCTGGATAATAAAAATAATAATTTAGTATTTATAAACAATACAGAGTTATGTTGTAAACAGTTTCTTAAACATTTAAAGTATTATCTAATTTTTATTACAAGATATTCGACATTCTCTACATAGGGAAAAAATAAAGTTCAAATTAAAAAAAATTATTACTCAAAAACTATAGACATAAGAAATTATTATTAAAATTTGTTCAGATAAACGTAAACATTAAAAAATTTTAAAAACATACAGGGTGTTTCATTTAAAATATCGAATGTATAATATGTTTCCTTTATAACTGGAAGTGGCAAGAAGATGCTAATATTTTCAATTTCAATTTTCAATTTTTTATCTACATTTAGTTATTGAGATCCGTCTAACCAACCCTTTATCTGCTGCACTCTGTATAGTTCAGTGAAGTTCATTATGGTATAACTTTGGGAAGAAAGTATCATTAGAGTGTAAACGTGCTCCTTTTTAGGCTCCACACTGCAGTATTTAATTGTAATTGGAGTATAAAAAAGGACGTACAAAATTTATAAAACAACCGCGGGTTAGCTTCCAGAGGAGAATAAAGCCCAGGATTGGAATTAATATGTCTATTGAATATAAGTTTTAAGTATTACTATTTATACATGGACTATTTACATGTGACCTTGGATCGCATTTATTTTTCACCAGTCGCAACGAAGAACGTGGGGTTGGTGAAGCCACAGCCGGCATTCGGACGGTTCGCTTAACACTCGGTCCCCGCTGTTTAGCACGTCTCTCGGACGATTGTATTTTGGGACTGAGCTCTAGGGTTGTCGATACGAGGGTAGCTGCAGCTTGTGCTAGAGGGTTACTGAAACAGGTAAGTTAGATTAGATGTCGGCGGATGTCCTTTACAACCGCAATTAATATTATAGGTTAGAACTTTTTTGGACAGAGCTCGCTTCTTAAAGGATAAGCAACGGAGGTTACAATTACGGTTTACGGTTTTATAAACGACGGAAGTCCGTCTTAAGGTGCACCGGATAAACGATGGTCATCCACTTCTCGGTGACGCCTTATATGCGAGCAGTTTATGTGCCAGAAGTTCTATCTTCTGTTTCGCTTCAGATGAGCTCGTCTCTACTGGAATGTCCACTACTAGATGCTACCAAATGAATCGGCCACACTATAGGATTTAGTGGTAAGTATATGCTGGCTATGCGCATTAATAACGGCGGGTTTTTAGGTAATTCTTAAGCGATTAGTACTGTGATGCCACGACCCGTGCCAAATTCAGTTAGCAGTTTGTAATCGCGCATCTTTTAAGTTCCAGACTAATGGGTTGGATTGTAGTTGGAGTGTAAAAGAGGACGTATAAATTTATAAACCGCCTTGGGTAACTTCAAGTGAAGAATAATGCCCAGGGTTTGACTAAGGTTTTTATTAACAATATTTACAAGTTTTGAGAGTTACTATTTATACACGGTATTATTCACAACTTATTTTGGTTGACTTGTATATTCCGCAAGTCGCGATCGGAAAGCGGCGGTGATGGAGACACAGCCAACGCTTTTACGGGGTCGGGTCGCTACACTCGTTCGTCTGCTGAATTTACACCTGCCTTTGCGGATCGGTGGATTTTGTGTTGAATTTTTAGGTGGTTGGTTTGTGGTGGTTCTGCGGCTTGTACTATTGGATTACTGGAAAAGGTAAGTTAGTTTAAGCATCGTTAGCGGTCTTTCACAACCACGTTTAAGTTTCTAGGCTAGAACTTTTTTCTACGGAGTTCGTTTGTTACAAACTAGATAACGGAGGTTACAATTATGACTTACGGCTTTATAAACGACAAAAGTCCGTCTTAACGTGCACAAGATGACTGGTGGTCGTATATCTACGATGATACCTGGTGGGCAAGCAGTTTATGTACAAGAAGTTCTACTCTCAGTTTTGGCGGTTGTTTCGTGGCGGTTGTACTTCATAGAAGCCAGATTCTACCGGCACGCCCACTACTAAATGCTACCAAATGAATCAGCCACACTCGAGGGGTTCGGTGATGCGGTGATGAGTTTTGGGTTGGGTAGTTTCATGTATACAATGCTATCAAAGGATATGGGCACAAGGAGATGATCTGAAGTTTTGAAATATTGGTTTGTTAAAATTTTTTTTAAGCACGATTCAATGTCGGTAATGATAATAAGTATAATCGTCGGGTGCTATGATTTGGAATGTGTTGACTATCGCAAGGTTTTTGATTTTAATGCTCTCTGGAGCTACTGTTGATATCCGATCGTTTCGATAGGTGCGGTATCCTGGAAGATTAAATTTGGTAGTATCATCGAGATGTGTCTATGTTATACAGGCGATGTCTACATTGTATCAATCTAGGAAGGCAATTAATACTGAGCGCTGGGTTTTAATTTCATTCGCATTACATTTGAGGATGGTTAAATTTTGTAAAACGTTTGTCCGTTAGGGTCAAATGAAAAGCAAGAGTAACAGGGTGTTTGTGATGAAAGATTTAATTTGGAGTAAACATGTATAAAGTTAATAGATTAAGAAGTAGTTGTCTGATGTTATTAGGTAAGGTTGTTGAGTTTATGGAGATGATGGTTGTCTGCGCATTTCATGCATGCTGATTCTAGTGCAGAGCAGTGTTTCGTGTGTCCATATTTTTAACAACGATAGAATTGTTGTATGTTTTTTTATTTTTTCCGGACTTCTACTGTTACAATAGAATGATATATTTTAGTGAGTGAAAATATACGCTTGGCTTGTTTATTTTTGGGGTGATCCACTGCGCAAACAGCTAGTGTGGTTTTATCTTTTGTGTACAAACGAGTCACTTTAATAATTGGCAGGGTTTCAATTAGTTAATCCTTTATTTCTTAGTCTGTGAGAGAGAGAGAGAGAGAGAGAGGAACATTTTGATTACAACTGAAATTGGCTGTCATTGGGGTTTTGATACTGAATTCATTCGTTGCAATGTATTTGGCTAAGGTATGATAATCTTTGTCTTAAGGTAGATTAATACGTAGTGTATTTGTGAAATATGAAGTTGTGAATGATCCAGTTGAAGATTTATGTATATCCTCAATTAGGACTTTGTGGTTAGATGCATTGTGCAGATGTATAGGGAAAACTTTGATTTGTACTAGTTTTGTTGGTTTTTTGTTTGATACACTTTTATTTTCTTGGGAGTGTTCATTATTTGAGTGGGCTGTTTTGTCTTCCAGATGAGGTGGCAAACAATATTTATTACTATTTAGAAGATATTGAATGGACCAGGCGTAAAGTTTTTGCACCTCGTTGATAGTTGGTGATAATTTGTCAGATTTCCGTTTATTTTGCAATTGATAATCCATTTTTAGATCATGGTTAGCAATTGTTAAATGTGTTTATTATAAATAAGAATAACTTACGATTTAATAAGAACAGCGTTGTTATCGGAGCGAATTAAGACATCCGGACTGATTCACTGCTCGTACTCGACTTGTTTATTTTGTGATATTTAACAATAATATATTACAAGTGAGGTGAGAAATATTTCATTACACCCAAGGGCTTATCGCCTGTCGGTCGGATAGAGCGCGAGGGAGAAATGAAATTCCCACCGAGAGATGTATACTATCTTATTCACAATCCCTTTTTTAAAGGGAAGACTGCATATACTAAATTACTGTTTAAAGATACAACTGACGTTTATTGTGATGCACTTTGTGGTTTTTAAATATCCGATATTTTTCGTCTTATTTTTGTTTCTGTTTTTCAGTTAATTTTGTGAAAAAATCAGTTTTGTTTAGAACTTTGAAACAAGTTTAAGGTTACTAGGTAAGAATGTAACAAAATTAATATTTTATTTTAATTTTTTTTTTTTTTTTTTTTTTTTTTTTTTTTTTTTATATTATTTTTTTTTTATTATTTTTTTTTCATTAACTTATAACAAATTTAATATTTAAAGAAATTAATTTTAATAATATTTTTTATTAAAAAAAATAAAATTTAATTTATTTTTTTAAAAAAAATTTTTTTTATTTAAATTTAAACAAAAAAAAAAAAATTATTTAAAATAAAAAAATTATTTTATTTTTTTTTTTATTTTTTTTTAATTAAATTTTTTTTATATAAATATTTTTTTTTAATTTTTTTTTTTTTTTTATATTTTTTTTTTTTTTTTTTTTTTTTTTTTTTTTTTTTAAAAAAAAATTTTGTTGTGTTTTTTTTTAAAAAAAAAAAAAAATTCAATTAATTTTTTAATAGTTATAAGAAACGTTTTCTTTTAGCAAGATAAAGGACTATTTACACACGTCAGTGCCGTATCAGTACCGTGTCAGTTCAGTATCATTGTTATCCGTGGTCGCTCAGTGATGTCAATACACACACGTCCGTAGTATATAAACAGTGCTTGCAGTGAAATATCAGTGGAATGGCTTGTTTTACCAATAAAGAATTGGCAATTATCGCCATAGCCCTAGATGAGGAAGAGGAAAATAAGAGTTTAAATAAAAGCGAAAATGGGTACACAAGGCATGGATGACACGACAAAGTGAAGGAGAATTTATTACTTTATATCGGGAATTAGTAGACGATGAACAAAAATTTTTGAATATTTTAGAATGTCTCAAAATTGTTTTAATATATTGCTGAATAAAATAGAAAGACATTTAATGAAACAAGACACGCACTGGAGAAAAGCAATTACCCCGAGGGAACGTTTAGCAGTATGTTTAAGGTGAGTAAGCGTAATTATTGTAATAAAACAGTTTTTATTCAAAGAAAGGTAACTGAGAACATAACTAAACATAAATACCAAATATATGTATGTAATACATATACTAAGTTAAAGGTCTTGATAATTTTTAAAAAGGTTTGAATCGAGTCCGCTTGTTGATAGGACGATGACGCAATAATACTTTGATCAAGTACTCTGGGATGCTGTTGGTCTACATCTGGATTAGGTGACGACAGTGGAGTCGAGGTTCGTGTAGAAGTATTTGAATACATTGCCGGTGATTGTGCCATATCGCATGGAGATGTAACATTTGGATATTGGCTAACACAAGGTGTTTCTGAAGAACTACTTCGATGTTCACCATGCAATGATTGGTTTGATCTATACGCCGGCGCAGTTATCATTTGCAGTTCGTATTTTTGAACTGTCTGAAATATTTCAGATTTGGCTAAATTTAAATAATATGGACTTAGAGTTTTGAGTGTTGAACCTATTCCAGTTAAAAATGCGTCCACGGAGTCTACTTTTCGAACAGATGAATTGGAAGGTTCTGACTTTTCTTGAAGTAGGTATTCCATCAATTGGGAAGATGCACTTTGTTGGGAGGCATTTACTTTTTACGTTTGTTGGAAGTTGTTAAATACGCTTTAGGCGTAGAAAATTGCCTTGATTCATCTTTAGTTTCTAGTTCAACAATTGGAGGATTTTCATCATTCACTGCGTTCTGTTCATTGCTTTGTTCTTCTTCATTATGTTCCTGTTCCTGTTCCTTCACCTCGTCTTCTTGTGATTCAATATTTCCTTTCGTATTTCTCTCATCAAAAATTTATTTAGGAATTCCAACTGCTCCGCGTATTTATACAGTTTTATTTTTTTGCGGATTGTCCACTTTTAGTTATTGTTTTTTTTAAAGCTTTTCTGTAATTGTCTCTTATATTGTTCCATCTGGTCTTACATGCGGACCCTGAAAATAAATTAGTGGTTAGGTGCTGAACTGTGCAGTCTATACTAAATTAACAAATACTTTTTTGTAGGTATCTCGCTACTGGAGATTCTCTAAAAACAATATCATTCAGTTACCGCATGGGACATTGTACAGTGCATAAAATTGTAATAGAAACTTGCAAAATACTAACAAACATTTTAATGAGTGAAATGTTGCCTCAACCTTTAGAAGAAATGTGGAAAACTATTGCTGATGGCTTTAGCACAATTTGGAATTTCCCCAATTGTTTGGGTGCGATAGATGGGAAACATTTTACAATTCAAGCTCCCCAAATAGCGGATCTCAATTTTTTAATTACAAGAAAAACTTTTCTGTTGTGTTACTGGCACTTGTTGATGCACATTACAACTTTATAGCTATTGATGTTGGTGCTTATGGCAAGAATAGTGATGGTGGTATTTTTGCTAAATCTAATCTGGGGAAAGCCCTTCAAAACAATACTTTATCTGTACCACGTCCTGCAACATTACCAGGCATAGACACTGAGGCTCCTTATGTGATTGTTGGTGATGAGGCATTCCCTCTAAAAACTTATCTGATGCGCCCGTATCCAGGAAACGGATTGAGTGATTCTAAGCGCATTTTCAACTATCGTTTAAGCAGAGCTCGAAGGACTGTTGAAAATTCTTTTGGTATTTTAATTCAAAAATTTAGAATATTTACGAGACGAATCCAGGCCAAACCGGAAAATGTAGATAATATAATTTTGGCAGCTTGCATTCTACATAACTTCATAAAAAATATGACACAAGCACATATACATATCAAAATCCAAATGCAAACTTGGATGTTATTCGGCAGACAAACCGACAAAATCTACCTATGCAAGGGGAAATGCAACTAATGCCGCATTTGTTGTAAGAGAATTGTTTACTAACTACTTTATATCAGATATTGGACGTGTGCCTTGGCAAGATGAAAAAATTTAAGAAACGGTTATTTTATAACTTATTTAATTAATAACATTTTAACTTTTACAATTTAATAATAAAGTAACAACTTACCTTCAAGTTTCAGTTCTTTTCCTATATTTCCCCAAATATTGTTTTTAAAACCGGTGTCCATGTATTTTTATTTGACAAATCGTACAATTCTGGACAATCTCGTACTAATTCAATTAATTTTTCATCCATTTTTTATTTTTCTTAGAGCAACCAAAAATCCCGTTAGCACTTCAGTGAAAATGTCGTAAAATATCGTTGTCGATCTATTTAACATTCACGTTACGGATACTGCAGCGGCACTGACGGTAAAAGACGTTACTGTGTCGGACTTGTCTGAACAGGTCAGTTTGATACAAACGCAACGATATTTTATTTTTCACTGACACTGATACTGAACTGACACGGTACTGATACGGCACTGACGTGTGTAAATAGTCCTTAAAAGCAAAAGCCCACACCAACCCAGGGGAAAAATAAAAATTTTTTTTGGTTTTTGTGGAAAAAGAAAAAAAAATTTAAATTTTTGACCACTGAGAAATTTGAGATTTAAATTTTTTAATTTTTTTTTTTTTTGGTCGTCTTAAGAAAAATGTATTTAAGAATTGTTTACGCACACTTGAAGAACTGCAAGAGGCACTAACAAATAAAATTAGACAAACCACCAAGATTAAATGCAAAGGGTATTTAAAAATATGAAGAAACGAGTTCAAGAATTTTTAAAAATATAAATTACACGAACTAATGCTAAACAAATGTGTTCAATATTTTCAACATTTACTGCAGTTTCTAATTATAAGTTGTTTACTAGCAAGTAACTTTTTTCTTTAAAAAACCAAGCGCTTCTTGGTTAACTTCATTGTAGTGACCTGTTCACTCGAAATTTAAAAAATTCACCCTGTTTGAGGTTGTATAAAACCTGTCTCATACGGATGATCATTGCGTCAAGTTTTGATGTAGTGTTAAGAAAGCAAATTCCATTTAATAAAGGTTATTAACATCTATGAAACGTTTAAGTCCTTGTATAAATGCAATCACCGATTCTTATTGACATCTTCTTTGTCCTACTAACTCAGTTTTCTAATTTATTTGACTATTTTCAGTAGTGTAAACAGATTAGTTTACATAAATTAGTTTGTTTTAAGTGCACGAGTTTGAACCAACTTTCCAAAGCAAGTTAATTTTTTTTTATTATAAAACGACCACATAACTCAGCATTCCATAGTTTTCGTAATCAGCAGTTACTCTTCACATCTTTGACCTCATCGAATTATGGTTACTGTTACTCCTATTTCACTAATAACCAAGTAAAATATGAACTTTTCTTTGTTATTAGTGATCATGTTTGATAGGTTAACGGAGACTATAAAGTAAAATGCTTTTTTTTGTTGAATATTTTTTACAACTACATTCATAATGTAGATAGGCCTCCAACTTTAGAATATCTCGAGTTTTCGAGTTGAGGTTATAAAACTTTTGAATGTTGATTTTGTACCGATTGATTAAAAACAAAACAATTTTTGCTTATTTATTTATTCGTATGGTATGGTATGGTTCAAATATTGTATTGTGATGTAAGTGTTATGTATGGTGCCCCAGAAGATGTGTATAAACCTGTATAGTGTGGTGACGAAATCTTTTGCAATAGTGGATTGGTTCAAGGTTTAAGAAAACCACTAAAACCTAAACACGCCAACCCTTACTCACCTTAGTATTTATATGTAAGAATATTAATTAAGTGTGTAAACATTATAGAAGGTAAATAAAAACATAAAATATAACAGCACAGCCATTGCATGACGACATATAATTGACCGGTCCAAACGCCAGTCACGACAATGATGAAAAAAATAGTAGGTTAAAGAAATAGCAAAACAAAATAATAAAAAAAACAAATAATCAGGGCAAGGATTCAAAATATTGCTGAACTTCAAATGTCCTTCAGATTCGTAAGTCATAATATAGCTTCATCCGTTAAATTATGAATGTATGGAAACCCTCATTTTAACTTCGTTAATTGACAATCCTCTACAATATGTGTAACGGTTTCCGGTCCGTTACCACAGTCACAATTTGGATTAGAAATTGCACCCTATTAAACAACATCGATCTTTTGTAACCCAAACATATTTAATACAAATCATAACTACTAAAAATCAATTCTTGTATGTTGAGTTGTATGTACATTGAGAACCATAACACATAACTTCTAACCTGCCTCTTGGGTGGAAAATAAACAGCTGTTTACTTCCAATCGTAAGAAGGCAGTTTTCCCAACCTTCAAAAAGTTAGGAACTAACATATTACAGTAGTGGTTGTAAATAAACTAATTTATTTATAATCTCATTTCTAAATTTTTCTTCTTCTACCTTTGAGTTTTCCTTTTTGAGGTAATAAATGCGTTATATACCTATTATTAACGGCTAATTAATGTTGGTAACACTTAAACTTTCTAACCCGGCATTAGGTCAAAAAGTACCAGTACCTAGTTACTTTCCACCCTCGAGAATTATTTTGGCGATTTATTTATTTATTTAATCGTATGGTACATTTTAAATATTGTATTGTGATGTAAGTGTTATGAATGGTGCCCCAGAAGATTAGTATAAACATGTACAGTGTGGTGACGAAACCGTGTACAATTGTGGATTGGTTTGTCTTGGCAAAGCATTTACTTTAAGGTTTAGGAAAATCACTTTTTTTTGCCGATAAGAAGTGGCAGTTATCTCAACCTCTAAAAGGTCGGAAATTAATTTATTACAATAGTGACTACTAATCAAATAAAATATTAATCTAAACATAGTACTACCCATAATTTTTTTAAGATGACGTTTAATGATTGAAATGTTTGGTATAAGCCTAAAGAGGGCTAACAAATATTGTTTGTGTACACTTTATAGTTTTTTGTTAGAACCCCTCGTTAGTTTCTACTAGTATGCATAGTGACGTGTACATTTAGACAAAGTTATTTCTAATTTTATTTTGTAAACATTTCCTAAACAAAATTTTGATTCGATAATTAATCGAGCTATGGTGTTTAATTAGCGATTCCTTCAAATATATTCTTTAAAAAAAAAAATTAAGTAAGCAACGTAAATTACCTATTTTCTAAAACGTGCTTAGTGTAATGATTCTTTCTACAGTCCTTCTATAAGATAACCCCTGCTGAGACTACCTGCTGTTAGAATTATAAATGATACCCTTAAGCCCGCTTCACAATGTGCAAACTTTTGTTTACAGAAATTGTGGTGTCCAAGTTTTAAATTTCATGAGTGTACATATTTTCTTTTTGCGAAATATCAAAATTTGAACAAAATCAGACAATTTTTTAACGTTGTTTAAGAGGTAAATGTAATCAGTTGCTTTGATTTTTACGACAAATGTTTGCAACACGCATGTGCGATTTTAAAATTTGCATACATTTTACACATCTCTACCGGTGAAAATGTGAACTTAAAAAGAGCCTTTAAAGCGTCTTGGGGGCGCACCTTCTTGTTGGATGGCTGTGCTGTTATATTTTATTTTCTTATTTACCTTCTATATTGTTTACACACTTAATTAATATGATTACATATAAATACTAAGATGGGTAAGGGTTGGCATGTTTAGATTTTAGTAGTTTCTCTAAACATTGAAGCAAATGCTTTGGCAAGACGAACCAATTCACTATTGCACACGGTTTCGTCACCATACTATACAGGTTTATACTGATCTTCTGGAGCACCATACATAACACTTACACCACCATACAATATGTAAAATGTACCATACGAGTGAATAAATAAATCAAGGAAAAACTTTCTAAGTGCTTGAAATGGAAGGCGTAGGTTCTGAAGATGTTAGGTTTTCTGTAGTAAATACTGAAGAGGTTATCTTCAGTATTGCATTGTTTAAAGTACCTACTCTGGAAAATTGCTTCTGATGATGGACCAATTGTGTTTCCAACAAAACTTTTAGTTAGCCAACCTTCCTTGCAGATTGAGTTCTCGAATGCAATGCACTTCCTTATTGTGATGATATTTGAAGCTTCGAAAAACGGATTTATTTATTGGTTGCAGTTCATGTGTGCAGTTGCTTGGTAAACAGTGTTTATCATTTGTTATTTGAGTCCATCAAATACGAATAAAATCCGAAGTCCCTCTACCCACTTTACGATAGTTAACTTTTTTTGGGAGTCATGAATTATTTACTTTCTCATGGCAAGTTGTCAGAAATAACTGATTCGTTGCTTTGAATTAAATGGCATGACAGGCACTTCTTCAATCAGTTTTTTTTCTGAGGTTTTATAGGTAATGACTTGTGGTATATACTGCTAGTAGTTCATTTTCTATCTTTCTGACAATCAAAGACATATGAAACAACTTGGGTTTTTTCTCGTATCATTCTGTATCTCTCATGTAATTTTTCATATTCTCTTAAAATTATGTATTTGAACACAAAACTAGATTAATTGTTAATGAAAGAAACTTACATTAAAATGATCACAGCAGAAAACATAAATTTTGATTTTGGCATATCTCTTCTTACTACCTTAGATTTGCGTTCATGATGGTCTTGTGGTACACTGGCAATACACAAGGTGTGTATACTTTTGTTAACAACCTGGTATGTACAAGATTCTTAGATCGGTGTTTTTGGGGTTGAGACATTCTAAATTCACTGAAAATCAACCGACGTCTTTCGAAAATGTAAATGGTTTATATGAATTGTGACGTCACAACCCAGAAATTTGTTTTGAGTTAAAAAATGTGACGATTTCAGAAAAGTATTTGTCAAATTCTGTATAGAAATTCTGCCAGTAAATTTTAGCTAGAACGAGGTTTGAGATTTGAGATTCCAGATGGGATTTGAATAAACGTCTTTATCATAACTGAGAGGCATTAGTTGTGAGTATCAGTTAATAGTTGAGTTTAAACATAGATATGGGTCATATTCCTACCTCTAAATAACCAATGCAATGTAACGGTTTTAAGATTAAAGATAAGATTAGGATTTGCATCATCAGCTCATGTTACCAAACTTTTGATTTGTACCACGTTCCCTACCTTTCCATTGCTTATTTGGATTGCTGAGGTTAAATTGTTTAAATAAACGGTGAATATTGGACAGATTATGCTTTCGAATTTTTAAGTTTTGTGGCAAATTTGAACCAATCACCAAACATTTATTGCTTCTAAGCACTTACAAGAGCTACGTGGTTTAAGATTGTAGGTTACTTGGTCAGAACGTCTTCTTAGTTTGCCTTACCGCCAGTATTGGCTGGTTCATTTAGCGTTATTCAGGGTACACCACGAAGAGATGAACAAAGTTCCCACCTTTACAGCAATATTATAATATAATTTATTTTCTAATTAAAACATACTTTCTACCTAATGAAAAGCCAAAGATGCAAAAGTAGTAATTTATACACATTCAACCTTACGAGAAATACGTACTAGCAGCACGCCTTCGCGGGCTTAAGGGTATCATTTACAATTCTAACAGCAGGTAGTCTCAGCAGGGGTTATCTTATAGAAGGACTGTAGAATGAATCATTACACTAAGCAGGTTTTAGAAAATAGGTAATTTACGTTGCTTACTTAATTTTTTTCTTTAAAGAATATATATTCTGCTGCGTATTTAAATATTTTGGAATTTATTATGAAACCTTCAGTCGAAGTGTTTTATCCAGACGAAGATTATATTTTCCAACAAGTAAGTATTCTTATTTCACTATAGTTTCTCCAAAAAATAGTTCGGGATCTGTTGAAATAACATTTTCATAATGTATTTTTGTTGTTAAAGGACAACGCCCCTATTCATACTTCGCGGGTTGTGCGCAATTGGATACGAGAAATAACTTGAAGCTATTACCCTGGCCAGCAAAAAGCCCAGATTTTAACATTATCGTTTGGGCTCGAATACTTGCTGTTATCCGAAGACAACAAGGGCCAAATTTTAGATCAGTAAACCGTAATGCACTAATTGCAGCCATAGCGTCAATGAGCAGACGCCTCCAAGAATGTATCAATAATAATGGAGGTCACACCCATTATTGATTTCTTATATTTATTTATATAGTAATACCTTTATTTAAAAAAAAACGTTTTCATTTAATTTTAAACTATAACTTGGTATCTTAATTATAATTATGTAATAAATTCTTGTCAAAAACTAAATATATACGTTGACAATAAGAATTGCCTTAGTTTTTATTTTCACTTTTTATATTAACTACAGAAAAATGAAACGTCATAAAATATACATTTTGTAAGGACTAAATATTATGAATAGAGAGTTTAATGATTTTTTTAATAACTTACAATAATTAGTAGGTTAGATTTATTTAAAATAAGTAATAATCAGTCAACCCAAATAACCATGTTTAGTTTTTGATTTAATTTAAAAGTTATTGCTTGTAGACGTTTTTTAAATCAAAATTATTTCTAATTTTATTTTGTAAACATTTCCTAAACAAAATTTTGATTCGATAATTAATCGAGCTATGGTGTTTAATTAGCGATACCTTCAAACATATTCTTTAAAGAAAAAAATTAAGTAAGCAACGTAAATTACCTATTTTCTAAAACGTGCTTAGTGTAATGATTCATTCTACAGTCCTTCTATAAGATAACCCCTGCTGAGACTACCTGCTGTTAGAATTGTAAATGATACCCTTAAGCCCGCTTCACAATGTGCAAACTATTGTTTACAGAAATTGTGGTGTCCAAGTTTTAAATTTCATGAGTGTACCTTTTTAAATCAGCTTTTAATTTTAAATTTTTGAAGTAAAACTTAATGTTTTATAAGAGACAAAACTTGGGGCTGTAGTATCACATTTTTTTTTAAATGCTTACTTTTCGTTTTTTTTAATTTTTGAGTTTGTACATTTTATACCACATTTAACACCATAATTTTAATAGAAATAAATACAAAATCAAAATTCTACCACAACCACGACAAAGTTCTTTCTTATATCTACCAATTTAAATCAAAACTTGAAAATTTGAGAAAATTTTATAGGTACTTTAAGACCATTCTACGCATTAAAATGCTTACTTATAGTGCACGATTTAGCGATGGTTCACTGCTAGTACGTATTCCTCTTAATACACAACTAAACAGTGTTAGTGTAATAAAAGTCAGTACCTACTATTTTAAGCAGAAAGTTTTAGAACTATCAAATAATTTACACGACTATTAATTTTACTGACGAATAAGAGTAAAGATTGAAATATATCCAAAACACCAATATATTTCTTTAAGTGAAGACCTCAATTTTTAATTATATAGTAGTTGTTATAATATTAAATGTTTAACAACTCAACCTATATCGTCAGTTTGAAGTTTGGTTTTTTAATTTCATGCTTAATGCCTACTGAATGTATTTTTTTTTTGTATTGCGGTGCCAGCGAAACGAATACGAAATACGAATACGAACATTTAGTTGCATATTAAACATAACCAGTTTATGCATTATCGACTTGAAAAATTTAATTTTCTTCTACATGAAACCTTTGAAATGGCACGTGATTACTTGAAGCGTGCCGAGATTTAAGAAACGTTTGTATTGACGGGAATGAAAGTGAAACCTTCTACTGTTACAAAGGTAAAACTGTAATTACGTGTATTCCAACACACGTGCGTCTGTAACGAAGCCTTATTCGAGTTTGCAAAAAATCAAATGCATTACCCCATTACATTACATTGCCTTTAGTGTGCCGTTTTTATGTACGTAAAAATGTTTAGAATCGCTGATACATTATGAAGCGTGCCGGTTATAAAATGCACAATGCATGAATTTCGTCGCATGTGTGTTTCTAGTTATACTTGTTGGATTAGGGCTGGTTCGAATGCTTTGTCATTTCACGTGCACACCTATTGTAAAAAACGCGTATTGTTACATTACAGTATAGTAATTACGCTATACGTTATTTTTATACCAAGTTGGCGTGCACTTAAAGGGAGAAACTTCAATAATAAATTATTCATATACATACAACGATTACCGAACCCTTAATCATAAAAATCAAAATGAAAATTTTGTTGAATTTACATTTACACGCATCATAACAAGTGCGGGAACAAACAGATATTTTTATCTTGATACCAGACTCTATTATAGCAAACACTTTCAAGCCATATTTTGATCGAAGAATGGATGTCTGGGTTAGAGTAACAGCTGAGGGTGGTTTTGTTTATTTTTAGTCTGTTACAAACTTTTTTTTCCTACATAGGTATAAGCACTTCTTAAACTAAACCAAAGAGAAATTGTCTGTGAACCAAATTTCGTTTATTGCTTAATTAAGAAATATTAATCGAAAGCAGATTATTTATGTCCGATCGTTTGTCAACGCACGGAAACTTCAATTTGAAATTTTCATTAATCCTTGCAGAAATTTTTAAATCACGTTAATTGGTTTAAAAAAACCACCTAAAGCTTACTATAAATAACTTGTTAATAGTGAAGACCCCTCAACAAATACAACAGTAAGTATAATTGAAATGTTTTCAATCGATGGACCACCAACATCTCAATGTCGTATTTTTCACTAATCAACAACCATTGTTTATGTTCAATCATTGCAGTTTTATAGTGTCTCAGTAGCGGACATCTTATTTGAATTGCAAGTTACATCAACAACGAAGCGAATGGACATAAATCCGTTAAACACTGGCATTTATTTAGATTGGACCTATAATTTAGTTAAAGTTAATACCACCGGCGAAATGTTATAATTTAATAGTCAATTAATTACACCACTTTTAAATGTACATTTTTTAAAACTTAGATCCTCGGACTTAAATGTACCTACTGAAATATGTTATTATTTTACCCTATGACTACAGATTTTCTGAAACTAATTGATCAATTCGTTGCTTGATGTGACATTTTATTACTTAAAAATCGAAAATTTGGCAAACTTTTGATTGTCACTGTGTTAGCTCTTAAACGTTGTGCTATTTCACCTACATGGCTACACCCTAACATGTGCCAGCATTAGACGAATCAAGTTTAAATCAATGCAACTACCCTGCACCCTTGGCAGCAAACACCTGGCATTGCACCAACAACCACCCCGCACGTACACGCTACATATATACACGTTTCTACAGTTGGTTTTTTTTTATACGTATACATAAAAAATTTATATTCTCTACAATATCGAAACTTTAGAAGATTTATAGAAAGTATTATGTAAATGATTTGTCCGTATTTAAAATACTGGTTATATTACAACCATAAACTTTACGCAGTTTAATTAAGGTTAACATCCGTTTACCTGATAAATTAAAAGATAAACAGTAATTTATTGTTCGGCAAGATTGATTGTACTTAAAACGCATGTTTTTTGAATTGCTATTTATTGATGTAGGTACTACGTATTGTAATAACTTACATTTAACACTTCGCTGCAATTAGTCTTGCGCTTATCATCACTTTCATTACAAGAGAATTGCAATTAATGAAACTTCGTTTTTGTTCTACAAGATTTGTTCGTAATTTTCGTTTAAATTATACTGATTTTTAAAATTACATTTGTTAAAATAATAGTATTTTCATCCCTTACCTTTTTTTAGTTACATTAATTAAAACTAATGATCAATTTGAAACTGATCTCACAATGTTATGTAATAAATGACTTGTACGAAACATAATTAAAAACCAATATGGTTAATAATTTATCAGAATACACGAAATTCGTAATAAAGTCTCCTATCATCTATATGCAAATTGGTATTATCTCATATTGCAATTATAAATCGAATTTGTTGTCTACCGATCAACCACTATTCATCAAGTGTAAGTAATAATTTGTAGAATGTAAGATGCAGGCTGGTGAACTCTTTTCAATTTACGCGTTGCAAATATGTTTTTGGTAAAAGTCTGGTCTGTGTAAATTATAAAAATATTGTACAGTCGGGCCTATAATGTTTGATTTTTGTATTCTATCAGATAGAATGTTTGCGATGTTGTGTTTTCAGGTCCGTGAAGTGGGCCACAACTTTGAAGCAGGAATGTCACAATCCTTACCCGCTTGGGTTGCTTCATTCCTGCTTCATCCTGCTTCAAATTTCGACACAACAGCACTTACCGTTTCTAATAAAAAAGCAAAATAGTAATTGTGGCTGACTTCTTCACCAGCTACCCAAGACAAGCAGGAATCTTGTAACCCCTTCCTGCTTGTGTTGCTATATCACTGCTTCATCCTGCTTCATTTCGACACAACAGCACTTACCGTTTCTTATAAAAAAGCGAAATAGTAATTGTGGTTGACATATAAGCAACGAGCACAAATTATCATTAATTCTAAGAAATTTTCTGTGCAATCTACAGTAAATGACAAGATTCAAGTCGTACAATGTGATTGTAATGTTACTTATATATTAACGACATTTATTGAATATTTGAAGTCTAGTGTGGAAGAAGTGAATTGTCCTTTATGTGGGCATAAAAAAACCAGAAATGTTCCATTTACGAGGATGTATTGATATCTAGTTAGCCTAGACCAGTTCCTTGCATAAACAAAATATTGCGTTATCATAGCAACCAACAATAACTTATTAGAAGTGTCAGTGTAAAGTTTGACGTCAAAAAAGTAAACCAGAGTCACGCAATAAATTAAATGAAAAAAGATGTCCACCGAAATTGTAAAAATTGAAAAATTGGAGTATCGAGCCATCATCAAGTACCTGTATTTAAAAGGGTTAAGAGGTAAGCAGATTTACGAAGATATGCTTAATACCCTTGGTGATTAATGTCCTTCGTATGCGACCGTCAAAAATTGGAATGCAAGCTTCAAAAGAGGTAAATTTTCCATTGAAGATGATGACCGATCGGGAAGGCCAGTTTCTGTGTCAGTCCCCGAAAATATCGATGCAGTTCATGACATGATTTTATCAGACCGTCGAATTGGGCTAAAACGGATATCTGAAGCACTGAATATTTCATACGAACGCGTTCATCATATGGTTCACGTCAATTTGGACATGAGAAAATTGCTGCAAAATGGATCCCCAAATGTTTGAATGTTGACCAAAAGCGTGCAAGGGTAGAAGCATCGCGTTCGATCTGTGCTCGATTTGAAAACGATGTAGACTTCTTAAACCGAATTGTTACTATGGATGAGACTTGGGTACATTTCTACGATCCAGAAACAAAGCAACAATCGATGGAATGGCGACACTCTGGTTCTCCAAGACCTAAGAAGTTTCGTGTCCAAAATCTGCTGGAAAAGTTCTTGCTTCAGTTTTTGGGATTGCCATGGAGTAATCATGATTGATTTTTGGATAAGGGTAGAACAATAACTGGAGATTACTATTCGACATTACTGACCACTCTACGGGAAAATATTAAAGAGAAAAGACGCGAAAGCTATCCAAAGGTGTTTTGTTTTTGCAGGACAACGCCCCTGCACACAAATCTCATGTTGCCATGCAAAAATTCGTGATTTAGGGTTTGAATTACTAGAACACCCCCTTATTCACTCTGATTTCCTCAACTGAAAAAAAGTTTAAAAGGTCGTACATTTTCTTCCAACAAGGAGGTAATAGAAGCTGTGGAGGTCTGGTTTGCAGAGCAACAAAAAAAATTTTTTTTTAAAGGTCTAGAGACGTTGCAGGTTTGCTGTAATAAATGTATCCAATTAAGAGGAGAATATATTGAGTAATAAAATATTTTGACATTGAAATTTTGTTTGGTTCTATAGTAGGCTAAGAATTTTTCAATATATCCTCGTATCACTGTCAATATTGATCAAAACATTTTTCAAATTTTGAAAAATATTTCGTTATTCTGCTCACAGTGTAAAGAGATTTCCGAAGTCAAATATCTAACAGGCCCATACATGTTCGTTACTGTGATAAAGGACATTGAGCTTTGAGTGCTATATCTCTAAGTATTACATTTTATGAAAAAAAGTTACTTTTAAGAACGTTCCCATGTAGCATTAAATATTGATAAAATATTGGCAATTGATAGTTTATATATTGGTGCACTATTAGTTACAATATCGTTGCAATATTGAAATGTGAACATTTTTGCTTATTGGTAAAATATTGCTTAGCAGTATTTATCCAATAATGTCTTTTATACGAATATAATATTGATTGTACACCAAGATCTATTAAAATAAATAAATAATATCACTTATCGATATTTATCCAATATTGAGTTGGAATATTTACTTACTATTAGTTTGTTATATGTACATAATATTGCTTTCAAGTATTTCATAAATATCTATTAAAAATAAATATCCAATACTTTCTCGAAATATTTACTCACTATTGGTTTTATATATTGAACCTATAATATTAATAAACTTTATATTAAACTCGACCAACTTTATTAAAACATCTTTATAAAACATAGAAACATCGTGTGTTTAGGTACATACAACTGATTTATTCTCTCGTTCTTTTCTGCCACCATTTCTGTCTCCCGCACTAGCCAAAGCGTATCCAATGTACTTGTCAATTTCTACGTCCGTTACATTTGGAAATGTAACCCGAACACCGTCTGTAATTAAACCATATTTTGAAACATTTTAATTAAATCCAGAATGTAATGACTAACTTATGATGAAAAAGGTTAAAACAAAATTCAAAATTGGAAAACACGACTTGGAAAAATGTTACCAAAAAATAAATGAGATTAAGATTTATGTTTTTTGCCAATTTAAGGTTACCTAAAAACTAAAAGTACTTACCCGTTACAGCTTTATAGACGTTTAAGTCCTTGAAAGGTTTCTTTTTTGTTTTCCCTTCAGTGAAAATTTTAGAGCCATATCTTTAGATAACACTTTTTTAAGTATATTGTTGATATTTTGGCGTACACTATCACCTCCAACAAGAGATAAGATTCTAATCTGAAAATAGTTAACTTTTCACAGAATTCAAGTGTTCACATTTTTAAAAACATACCAAATCTTTCTTGTTGTCTTCGGAACTGATTGTTTTCTCTAAACGAGACAGCTCGTCATCGTCGCAAATGGGTAACATAAAGTTCTTGCTTACTTGGGAAATAGCAGAAGGATGATTTTCATTAATTAAATCTGTTTTTATTTCTAATGATGACAATAGTTGTTTTATTGTTTTGAGTTCGTATTTGACAGATTTTAATTCTTTTTAGGACTTTCTCCAGGACGGTATCTGTAGTCAATATTGAAATATTTGAGGAAGTTGGATTTGAGTGCACTAAAATACTTCTATATAGAAAACATACAAAATTATACATCGACATACCTTCACTCACAATGCTACCGCCCGAACGTGTCTCCGTTTCAAGGTCGCTGTCTACATCTGTTTTGTCAAAATTGTCAGTATCCATTGCTTTTTCAATCAAACTTTCTGCCTCTTGAATAGAAGTCACCGTTTTTTGAAAGTTGCTTGATGTTCTTTAAACCTACATTTTGAAATCGATGGATCTTCGCATTTTTAATTAAGGTCATCATCATGCTGCGTGATATGTTACTTGGGAATAGATAGCTGGTCTTCCTTGCATCGACAGCCCATATTGAGGGAACAAAATCACAACTGTTTTCTTCATGCCAAAATACGATATCCCATGACTTAGTAGACCTACAATACAACAAAAGATTAATATTCTAGCATTATCTTAATGTACACCTACATATCTTTAATCATGTAATAAACCAACAGCATAATATCCTTGTTCCGTTTCACAAGGTGACAACCAACATTTTTTCATTACGTCACTCGAAGGTATAGTATATACGTATCTACCCAAACACGATACCTTAAAATATTCTACAGAAATTGAGTTTAGAGGAATTGTATAAAACGGTTCAATATTACTAAATAGCTGTATTTTAAAAGTATCATTATTCTTTTCTATAACTTTCCCAATTCTACAATTTGTTAGCAGAACATAACAATTTCTTTTGTCAATTAAAATGGACTGTTCAAGAGATGTGACCTCATGTTTGTACCCAGTAAATAATAAATATTTATTTTCTTTTAAACGCTGTGCAATTTGTTGTAAAGGTCTGTTAGAGTACGTATTAACTTTTTTAAATGCCCTAATGCATTTTCAAATGAAAAGCAACTGATGTCGTCCAACTTTAGATTTGCTGTTACACAATCTTCTACCAAATGTATAGACGAATGTGCGTTGTATACCATCTCTTCTGTTCCATAAAGTTTTTCATATTTTTCACTAAACTTCTGAATTAATTTTATTGCATTTTCTCCTCTTTTGTTATCATATTTTCCACTCCCCAAAATTCTCATTGCAACATGTAAGTATAGAAAATTTTTATAATATTCGGATGAGATGCAATTTTTAGAATAATTGGACCACTGTATAACAAAAAATCTTAATTCGGTGGCTTTCCAATGATCCAATTCTAAAAGCGATCTTGGTTTTCTTCCAAATTCAGATGGCACCGATTTAGCTAAAGCTAAAGATCTTTCAGACGCAAGACTTCGAAAATGAGGGGTTACTCTGAATTTTGAATTTGATTTGATCCAAAATGCTATTAACCTTCTGGTGAGCCCTAAACATATCATATGCATATAATCGAGAGGCATCTTAGTAATAGCACCAAAATTATGAATACGGATTAATGGAGAAATACCCGTGTGATGTTCCGTTTGTATTTGATTGGCAAAAGTCAAATCTGTTCGTTTTATCCTAGTAAGCTCAGTTGGATACACAAGTTTGTGATTAATAAGAACTCCTTTTTGAGTGCACCTTTCACATCCATAAAACCAGTGTGGCTTTTTATACATTTTATATATGAACGAGCTGGGGCATCACATACTATCGCTTTCAGAACTACATTATAAGTAACATTGTTGTAAATAAATCCATTCTGAATAAACTCATTTAACTCGTTAATAAATTGACTTAAATATGCTTCAAGACTTTTTGGCTTTGTATTGCCACAATACAAAGCTATCACGAACGGATAAAATTTTATTGCACTAGGAAAAAAATGTTACCCAAAATAGGCCACAATTGAATATTTGAGCTACGTGCTATGGGTAATCCATCCATATTGAAAAGCAATTCAATGGTTTTATATTATTTTGTCTTAATACGTTTTCCAAAAATTATACTTAAATTGATGTTCTAAATTTACTTGTAAGCCTATATACAAAAATGTCCCACCATCAGCAAGTAATTCAACCTCAATACGTTTTCTATTTGTTCCGAGAAGCGTTCGGCTGTCTAAAGGTAACTCTGGATGAAATGGTTTCAAAGCAGTTAATAGATATGTTAATTGTTTGTGATTAATTTTACATTTAAGAGCCCATTCCTTTATAGCGTATGAAACGGTGTTTACTTTCTCTGGTACCAAAACATTAAAAAGTAATCTCATTATCGCTAGATTCGAAATTTATAGTACGATCGGTATTAGAATTAATTTCGTTTTCGCCGATAGTTAGGTTTTCGTCACTTTCGTCATGATTATACATTGTATCGTCAGATGAATCATTAAAAGCACTAGTAGGACTATTTAAAACAACGTAAGGCTCTTCACATTTTGACTAAGAGTAGTAGCCTCAGTAACTTTATCGCAGAGTTCCCTTTGTAACTCTCGTTTTATGAACATAGACTTTCGTGATCTGATAGAACTCATCTTAAATCCTGAAAGCATTTTACCTTACTAAACGAATAGAATATAGTATACATTGACAACATTATTACTAAACATACTAAAATATATCGCCCTTAGAAACTTATGAATTTGTACTTACAAAATATTATTAAACTTAAAATCTTATCCAGTACTTTTATTTTTTAAAAATTAACCATTGTCAAACTCAAATTATATTCCTTGAACAGTCATGTTTCTGAAATAATTAAAACATTTAAATTAAAAAATTAACGTTTAACTCACAAGTTATGTCAAATTGTTCCATGTCAGTAAGTATTGATTATAGTAATTAAAATATTTAAATGTTTTGATATTATCTCAGGAACATAATTCCGATGATGACTGTTAAAGTAGTTGAAACTAGTTAATAGTAAAAATAGAAGTATTGAATAAGTCGGTCCAAAGCGTTGTCAGATAAAATTAAATATGGCGGCTGGGAGGCAAACATTACTTTAAACGACTTTGCAGTGTTGAGTTTACCTGATTCATTATTACGACGATTTCGTAAAGTGTAAATATCCAGAATTACTCACTATTGTTGTGTTGTCAATTATGTTAATAGAAGTAATTTTGGACAAATCCGACCTCAAAATATTTAAAAGCGTTTAAACCTTTGCCTGTCTTCATTTGACCCCTGTGTAAAAACTGGTGGCGAGTACCAAGTGACTCACCAAATCCATACCTGTTACTGGAGGAAAGGTGTGGTTTCTTTAAAATTTAATTTTTCTTGTTTTAACGCAAACAAATCGACATCGTTAATTTTTTTAATTTTTTCCGTGTATCTAGCCGCGTCTGAAGTTTCCATTAACAATTTCTCAAAATATTTGAAAGTCATGCTTTCACAATTATTTTAGGTCAAAAATATTTCACTGTAGACGTCCCTACGAAAGTGCGGCAGGAAGAGCGAAATAGTCTAGTCTAGAAGTAGTCGTTTACAACCGTTTTTAAACACAATGTTTGCCTCCCAGCGGCCATTTCTGTGTTGCGCAGGTCATGATGTTGTATCACCCTATAAGTTTTAAAGTTATTGACAAATTTATACTTACATTTTATATGCAACAGTTGACAGTTGTTTCATCCACAATAACAGTATGGTGTGATTGTCGAACTGATCAATGTTGTTTAACTATAAACGAGAACATAAAAATCTAAGAACATTGATAGCTATTGAATCAATAACACATCATGTTAAAGAATATGTATACAGTAAAATCAGAGACTGGAATTTTTGTGCCATTTTTTGTCATTCTGATTCTCTAGTGGGTATATAGGTTTGCATTGGTGCAAGAATAATATTCAATATGTTGGAAATCACTATCAAACAAAATTGTAACGTCACCATCATAAAAATTTCCCTATAAATCCAATCAATTTTATATTTTAGTACTTAATGAAAAGGCAAAAAAAGACAAAACATATTCAAACTGCACAAAATACCGGCTGTTCACTTATATTTTACCCTATTTTAACTGCCTATAACTTCTAAACGTTTCAAGATAGAATGCGGTTTTTACTGAAATGTTACGTTTTAGTAGAAGTTTTCTTTGAATACATTGAATTTTTTTATCGACTTCGAGGACGTCATAACAAAAATTGCGGATTTTTGACAATTTTTGTTTAAAGTTTTTTAATGGAACACCCGGTATATCCTTCGATAATTTGAAAAAACTGACTTTCACCTATCCAGCGATGCAAAGTTCTTGAAAATCGGTTAACAGATGACCGAGTAATTATTTTTAAAATGAGGCATACAAATTAAAAATCGTGCAACAGAACATCAATTTGTGCAGTTCTTGTAATCATAGTCCGTTTTGGATTTACATAAATGTCAAATTTATCAACTTTGTGTATTCTCTGACATTGTTGTTGTATGTTTGAAAATTGATGTTCTGTTGTACGATTTTTGTTTTGTATCTCTTATTTAAAAATTAATTACTCGGTCATCTGTTAACCGATTTTGAAAAACTTTGCATCACTGGATAGGTGAAAGTCAGTTCTTTCAAACTACAAAAAATACAGCGAGTGTTCCATTAAAATCAGTTAACTAAATTGAATATTTGAACTACGTGCTATGGGTAATCCATCCATATTGAAAAACAATTCAATGGTTTTTATATTATTTTGTCTTAATACGTTTTCCAAAAATTATACTTAAATTGATGTTCTAAATTTTATTATAAATAGAAAACTTATACTAAAATGTAACACTTCAGTTAAAACCGCTTGTTTCTATCCTGAACCGTTTAGAAGTTATAGGCAGTTAAAATAGGGTGAAATATAAGTGGACACCCTGTAGTATAAAAATTCATCCCATAAGACCTAAGTCATCATTCTTTAAAATAACTCGTGGCTTTGCAACACGTTTTTTTTGCGTATTAAGTCTTATGAAACTTATGATTATTAAAATAAAATAAACAGCACATTTAGTTTTAAACTAACTATTAAATGTAATTTTGAAAAAAGGATTGATGAAATTTGAGATTATTACTTGATTTTAACATGTAAAAAGTGTTCATGTAGTGGAGAGGTTAAATAAATATTACAACCGAAGATAAAATTGCATCAAAAACTCCATACTTTGCATAATTGAAGGTATAAGGATATGATTTAATCAGTTACGACAAGATAAAAACAATTACTGTTAAAAAAAATTATTTACTCTATTTACTTACACCTTTTTATTAATAATCTAGCAAAACATACTATATGCGCTTTTAGAGGTGGGGTCCTCCTATTTTTATTTTTGCCAAAAATTCCTATTTGAAAATTAGTGCTTACAGATGTAGTACTAGTGATTTGGTTTTTGTAGTTCATCGAGTTCTCAAAATAACAAAAAGGCATGTCTGCATGAAAGATTGCGTGTTTGATCAAACTATTAAATCATCAATATTAATCTCTTATTGTTATGTGTTGTCTTAATTAAAACCAACCTCTGATAACACTGTAAATAATAGATACAGGATAGGTACTTACCTATTACCGGAGAACAATAAAAACACAAATCGCACCTCACTTCACTAATTCCACATCACATTTAAGATTGATTTAATCGCTTTAGTGCTTCAATTTTGCAGATGCAATGTGCCTTTCTGTATTCATTCCCTCCCCTGCTCTCCCTTTTGCTGGCGACACTAAGGTGTTATCGCCTAAAGAATTGAAAGCTTTATTTTTCCAAGGAAGTTATTCATATCATATTCATATCGTCAAAAAATGTTGAGTTAACGCAATTGTAATATGTACGCAAATTGAGTTAAATATTTTTTTATTTTGTTTTTTTTCTTTTTACGTAAAAACGTTATTAAAAAATGACAATGATCAAATTTGAATAAAGCGTTTTTAAACCTGAAAAAGGAGTGTTCTGCGAAATGGTTTGCCCGATTTTTTAAGTTTTTGTTCCATTTTGGCAAGCGTTCATCGTTTCCAGTAGACATTTTGGCCATTTTAAAAATTCACTAGTTTTTTTTTATTTTATATGACTCGGTCTGTTCACTACGATTGCTAATTTCTTTGTTTCTACATCTAGAAAATGTCATAATTTAACACAAGTTTTAATAGTATTGTAGATTAATATATTTCCCATATTGGTAAAATAATCTGCAAATGTCTTCGAATTTTAAATATTTATACAATACGCTCTTAATATGGCGACTTACATATTGAACAAACATGCTTAATACATGTTGCTTCAATATTGGCTATTCATTGGGTATATTGCGCCAGGCCACTTGTATTGGTTAAATATTGCACCAAGCGATTACCAATAAATTGCGCTGCATGGGGTCTGTCATTTTCAAGAACCAATTCCTCAAGACTCTTCTGCGATAGGGCATTATTCGGCTTATTGTCGTAGAATTGACGGACATTGGGAATATATGACACTGTGAAAAGGAATTTAAAAGCATCATTGATTCAAGAGTTGTAAATCCACCTCTACTGTTATTTTCAGCTTAAGTTAAGTTTAACATTTTCGTATTTAGTGTTGTCTGTTTCAGTTCGTTTTTGTTTATTTTATTTTATATTAAATATATAGTATTGAATTTAATTACATTTTTTGTAAATAAAAATGACAAACAATCTGGATTCTCAACAGTTCCAGAATTTCTTCTTTGTTCTCACTCACCTATTTTAAGCACATTTTATTAAATCTAATTATTGTTATAAGCGCATATATAAATGTTACCTTGGATTTTATAAGGAAATTTAATTTGAGGGCAAACTTTTCTAATTGTTAAAGTTGCCTGGTGTTTTAACGATGCTTTCAAATTTTTCCTAACAGATCACAAGATTCCTGCTTGTCATGAGTAAGTGATGAAGAAGTCGGTCACAATTACCATTTTGCTATTTTATAGTAAGTGCTGTTGTGTCCAAATTTGATGCAGGATGAAGCAGTGATATAGCAACACAAGCAGGAAAGGGTCACAAGATTCTTACTTGTCTTGTGTGGTTGGTAAAGAAGTCAACTACAATTACTATTTTGCTTTTTTATAAGAAACGGTAAGCGCTGTCGTGTTGAAATTTGAAGCAGGATGAAGCAGTGACATAGCAACACAAGCAGGAAGGGGTTACAAGATTCCTGCTTGTCTTGTGTGGCTGGTGAAGAAGTTAGCCACAATTACTATTTTGCTTTTTTATTAGAAACGGTAAGTGCTGTTGTGTCGAAATTTAAAGCAGGATGTAGCAGGAATGAAGCAACCCAAGCAGGTAAGGATTGTGACATTCCTGCTTCAAAGTTAACGTAGCCCACTTCACGGACCTTGTGTTTCCACATAAAATTGAAAGTTTATGTGACTTATCGTTTCAATAATTTAGTGTTTGGGTACCAAATTATACAAAAGCTAGAAAAAACACAAACCTCTATTAAACAAGAAAAACGAAAAAAAACATTTCAACAAAATTGACGTTTGTAGCACCTATTATATGAATCCCAAAATAGTTCTAGAAAAAGTTATAATTTTTTAAACTTTAAGCTTAGGACAAAAAAATGTTGTCTTTCTCTTAGATAATGACTCTTAATATGTCAGAACTATACTAAACTTGGCATATGACTTGGCGGTTTAGAGATATCCAGATATTAGTTGATCGAAAAGTTGCCAGAAACACAATTTAGTACTATATGAGCACAACAATTCTATCCTGTATTGAAATTGTATTAAATTGTACAGTGACGTTATCGTAAGCAAACTTTTTGACAACTACAACAAATTAACATCAATAAAACGGGCAACTTAATTTTCTAATTTTCTACATCCTCCCGGGCAGCAATTATCTCTAATTATATATACGGTCACTCTCATAATTTTCTTCAGGCTACTATACTTATGAAGAGGGAAAATAGTGTCCACATATTCTATTTCGTTTTTTCGTTTAGCCAATGTTGACAAAGTTTCTACCGTAATCGTGTGTTCCTCTTTGGGCCAACTATTACAAGCTTCCTTCAACCAATCAGGGCCATGTTTCCAAATTGAAGAATTCAAAATCATTTTGGCGTTAACACCTCTTATTAACAAATCTGCTGGATTCTGTATGCCTGGACAATAGTGCTACACACCTACGGCAAGTTTATGAATTTCAATAACACGGTTACATACGTACGGTTTCCATCTGATAGCCTTTCCTCTTATCCAACGGAGAGTAATCTTAGAATCGGTTAAAAGGGTGCAATACTTTATCTGTACATTAATATTTGACAATATAAAAGGCTCCAATCGAACTGCACACACTGCTGCCGTTAATTCTAGTCTAGGCAAAGTCAAACTCTTGTTTCCATTCTCTTTTATAGGTGCTACTCTATTTTTAGCTATAAAAAACTCACAATTTACTTCACCATAAATATTTACTACTCTGACATATGCTACTGCCCCAAATGCAATTAAGCTTGCATCACAAAATATATGCAACGAAATATCATAATGGATCAAGGACCTTTGACGTTCTTTGTAACACGCTTCTTTTAGTTATTGGGTTATTATTTAGAGCGTCCAAGACAGACGTAAAATCTATTGCTAATTTGTTATCATCAGTGTTCCATAAAATTCCCAAAACCTTTTGAATAATGGATTTGCTCTGTAAATTCGATCCCATTTTATTCCTCAGAGAAATATCGTTAGTATTCCACTTACGTAGATTCATACTTGCTTTTAATAGAATTGTCTTTGATTCATAATAAATACGTTCAGCAACATCAATGTTATCTACAGCAACTACTAAATCATCAACATAAAACAATGAAGTTAAAATATCAGCAGTGTTTTTGAATTCCTCAAATTGTGACTGAAAATGTTTCTTGAGTGTAACCAGCAAAAGAAAAGAACTACAGGTTACACCAAACGTTACTCGTTTCATGCGGAATACGGTAATATTTGGTAAATTGAATATATCAGTAATTGTTTCTTCATACCATAAAAAACTGAGAGCATCTCAGTCACGATCCGTAACTTCGATTTGTAAAAACGCCTTGTCTATATCTGCAACTAATGCTATTTTTCCAATTCTGAAGTTCAACCACACAGTGAAGAGATGAGGTACTAAATTTTCACCTTGTAAGAGAACATCATTTAATGAAGGTAAACCAGGGGCATGAGCAGACGCATCATATCCGACCCTCAATTTTGTGGTATCCTTATCTTCTCTATACACAGCTCGGTGTGGCATAAAATATTGACGGATTGAGTTAGGTATTTTTTCAGACAACTCCGCACATCCATTATGTAAATATTCGCGTATCGCAGTGTCATATTCGTTCAACTTATTATTAATTGAAAGTTTTCGCGTTAAACTCTTTAATCTATTGAAAGCGCCGTTGTAATTTGAATCAAGATACACATTTAAGTCCTTCCACGGTAAACCAACACAATACCGATTGCTTTGGAAATAAATATTGTCTCTTAAAAACTCATCCGTTTGAGATTTCACAATATCGTTAATTTCATTTATTCCGATAGCTTCAAGAGACCAAAAGTTTTTTAAAACCTCATCAAATACTGTTTCGCATTGTACGTGTAGAGTATTTGCCGCATTAACACTAACAGCAAAAGCGTACTCACTTGCTTGCTCACTACCTACACCGTGAATAGTCCACCCAAATTTCGTTTCAATTGCCACTAAACTTTCAGTAATTTTTTGTAAATTGTTAGTCACTAACTTCCAGTAACAGTCTGCACCGATTAATAGAGAAATACCAGGAATAACACTTAAATTAGTTCTGACTAAATTAGCTAATGGAAAATTGATACTAAATTCGTAAATAAGAGGATTTTGTAATGAAGGCGAACATAAAGAATCGAAACAAATTTCCGGCACTTCTACTGCGTTAATTGTAATCAGCTCTTCGTTATAATTTCCTTTCAACGTTACAGCAACTTTTCTACATAATCGAGCGGGAGACCTCTCAGATTTGACAAATGGCATAATTGAAATTTTATGAGTACCAATTACAGGTAAACTCAACTTTCGCGATAAACATTCCTTAATAAATGTTATTTCACTACCTCCATCTAGAATCATGCGTACAACATTTGAGGTAACGCAACTGGTATTAACTATTTGGGCACAAGCTGTTTGTAAATAAACGTTACGTAAGTTACTATTGGACAATAAATTAGTTGTTTGAAAATTCGCTTGATTGGTCGTATTTGAAATAGAACTAATGGGTATAGGTTTATCTCGTTTTTTATAGTTCGGATCACACATCGAAGTTGCGTGCTTTGATTTACATTTTGAACAATATATTTTCGTTCTGCAAAAATTATGATTAGGTTTGGTACACCTAAAATATCGTCTTATAGATCTCAAAATTTCTTTCTTCTGATCTAATGTTACATTGCTGTTACAATTTACTGTAGAATGACTTGAAGATTTGAAAAATAAACACTGTTCTGTAGCCGATGTGAACAAACCAGCAGCTGTACAAGTTGTATCATTCCTTTTCTGAAATTTTCTCTCATTATTACTATTGTCACCTTCCAATAATCTAGCCTGTTCTACAGACTCTAGTTCTAATTTTATAAAGCTTAGAAGTTAAGAAATCTGCCATTCGTAAGAGACTTCTGCTTATTCTGCTTGCAACAATCGACTCTTTATCATTATAATCACTATTTGCCTGTCTTTTGTAAAACTCTGTTTTCATTGAAAATGGCAACACTTTTAGAACAATCGATTTCACCATGATCCCATAGTTTTGTGGTGATATACCAAGACTCTCTAGAGATCGAGTAATTTTAGAAGTAACATTGTACAGTTTTCTCAAAGAAACAACATCTGTTCTATTTTTCACTGGCGTTATAGCTAACAATTGCTGTATGTAACCATCTATAATTCTCTCGTTATTTCCATACTGTTCTATTAAGAGTTCAATGGCATCGTTATAACTTGAACAGCTGGACGTTAATCCTTGAATGGTTACTGCTGCAGTTCCCGTAAGAACAGATTTTAAATAAGTAAACTTTGTAGAATCGTCAAGCTCATCATTTGTGTGAACAGCAAGGTTATACTGTTCCCAAAAGGCAGACCACATGTAATAATCACAATTAAACTTAATTAACTCTGACTTAGGTAATCTTGCCTTCAATGGCTGCGAATGCTCCTTGCCTGTACTCCTTACCGACATTGCATCTATTATTTCAGCAGACGCAGACCGCACATTCCTCTCTAAGCGGTTTACCGCAAATTTCAATTCGGCAATAGCTCTTGAAGCTTTATCTTCGTATTCCACAATTTTCTCGGACTCTGACTCAAGCTGCTCAGCAGGTATTTTGTTATATTCCTTATTTGTCACATTCAACGATTCATTTGTAGATTGAATTCGCGAGATTAAAACAACAGCTTCTTTTACATCGAATATTTCAGCTTTTAATAAATCGTTCGCTTGATTGACAAGTTTAGTTAACTGTCCACGATACGTTTTCTTTAGAACGTTATTTATAGTTAATTAATTGACTTAGAGTACATACAATTTTTTACTCTTTGTCCACCGTTAAATGTTTACCATTCACTGTACAATCACAGTTAGATTATACAACCAGGTTCCCGGGTTTCGGCACCAAAATATAATAAATAAATAAATTCCGATATGTTAAATTTTATCTTGTATTCAAATTGTACAGTGACGTTATCTTAAACAAACTTTTGACAACTACAATAAATTAACATCAATAAAACGGCCAACTTAATTTTTTAATTTTCTACAACGGTATCACTTAAATGTTGATTGAACATAGTAGAACGAAATTAGTACAAATTCACCACATTAAAGTGAACAAAAGGACCAAAAATTAGATAACTAGATGAGTAGATAATCATCAATATACATTTAAGTGATACCGCTTTCTTAATCGCGTTCATGTATTAATAAATTATTCACGTATTTTTCTAATTGTGTGTTGTTTTACTCAATAAATTACAACCTTGAAAAGCCCTCACAATGAGGGATAAACATCGGCAATCACAGTTGTTCGTCCTTCCTACCTCCACAAAGAAGGGTCCTACAAAATCAAATTTATTTAACATGATCCATGTTTAACCATCAACGCTAAAATCGGAATAAAAATGTATTCCAACTTCAACAAAACCCGAACAATTGGTCTTTTAATTTTAAAAAGCTAATTTTAGTATGAACTATATTTAGTATTGTCATCCTATAAGTGGTATCGAAAAGTTAAGAAATGTTGATACAGCATGTATTAACTTTTATGATGGTTTGTACTCTATTTTTTCAACTTATGTACCTTTAAAAATTGAATCAAGTAAACAAAGCAGCTATCTTGTTTGATTCTCCAATATGATCGAAATTAAAAGGTATAACTTAAATAAGTATAAAAACTGGGACGATATACTATCTCAATAAGTTGGAAAGAGTTGCGTTGTTTAATTAAATACAGAGTAAGAACAATGTTAACTCAAAAAAAAACATAGTAAAATACCTGATAGTATGGCATACGAAGGAAATCTGTTAACAACACCTCAAAATATTGTAAATCCATTTGATGATTATTTTTCTCTGGTGTTTAGCGATAACGACTACTATGAACATGAATGCAATGTAGATTGTGATATTAAGTGAAAGTGAAATTTCTGCGGTAATAAATATTGTCAATCACTATTTCAGAAGTTAAATATTAAAACTGACGTGGTTTTGCATTCATTCAAGATTTGTGATAATGACATTGTGAAAGCTGAGAAAAGTTTAAAGAGTAATGAAATGGCTGGTCCAAATGAAATTCCTGCATTTGTTGTAACTGAGTACTGAAAGCTTTTTTTTACCATTACAACACATTTATAAATTAATTTTAGAACGTTCAGCGTATCCTAAAATGTCGAAAATGTCAAGAATTTGCCCTGTCTTTAAGAATGGTCTCAAATGTGATGTTCAAAATTATAGGCCCATTTCAATTATATCAAACTTTACCAAACTGTTTGAGTGTATTCTATCTAATGTTGTATACTCTCAAGTAAATAAGTTTATATCTGGCAATCAACATGGTTTTGTCAAAAAAAAAATTCAACCACAAATAATTTAGTTGAATTTAAACAGTATGCCTCTCAGCCGCTTGATAATAAAAAAAACAAATTGATGTAGTATATACTGATGTAAAAATGTACATGGTTATATTTTGTTAAAGAAATTACAAAATTATGGAATTTGCGACCAATTAGTTCTGTTATTCCAGTATATTTAAAGAATAGAAGTCAATATGTAACTTATGGCGTTTATGCTTCAAAAGAGTTTTATTGCAATAGTAGGGTAGTTCAAGAATCCAATTTTTATTGTGTTTTTATATGATATTTGCAAATATATATCTGTCAAAATTACGTCTATGCTGATGACTTGAGAATTGTAAAAGTGATTGATTCTTATATTGAATGTTTACATCTACAAAATAGTATTGATAAGTACCTTGAATATTGGGCAAGAAATTGTCTTCAAGTCAACGTTAAAAAAATTCAAGTTATGACTATCTCTCATAAAGATAACAATGTTCACTTTACAATATGATACGCAAGATACTAAATCATTGTATGCAGGTGCGTGATCTTGGTGTTATTGTAGACAGTAAGTTATTTTTTTTTATCCCATATTACTTACATTGTAAATAGCACTACGAAAATGCTAGGATTTATAAAACGCAACACAACGGAATTTAAAGACACTTCATCAATAAGCTTTTGTAAGATTAAAATTGGAATACTGCTATGTTGTCTTGAATTCTACACAAATAACTTATGTATCAATGATAGATAATGTTCCCCAAAATTTTCTAAATAGTTATTTTTAAGATGCATAACATATCCAGTAATAATTTGTAATCAAATGCAACTAATAAATCCGGTTAAATCTTTACTATGTTGAGAAATGTAGCATGTATAACATTTATCCAGAAAGTACTTAATAGTGTTTATTTACTCAACAATATAAGACTGCGGTTGTATCAAGAATTGGCAGTAGGAAATCTGCTAAATTTTATTATGTAATTCCAAATACTTTTCATCATTACAATTCTCCACTTTTAAACTGCTTCAAACTGTAAAAAGAGTTAATTTTCAGTTTGATAGTTACAATCTTGATTTTAGTAGACGTGTAATTCGAGATCAATTATTATTATTTTTTGCGTTAATTCATAGAGCTGTTAATTACTATATTTATTATTTAATACTTTGATATACATTTGTATTCTTTTTTTCTTCTTTTTTTTTTATGATAATTGATAGAACTCTCATGTTTCTGTATGGACTATTTGTCTGTTGGAAAAATATATTCATGGTTGCACCATTTCTTTTAAACCCTCCTATGACCAGTAGTAGTTTGCAAAAATTGTAACACTATTAGTGATTTTGCATGTTGTCGATGTGATGAAATTCTCTCCTTAAACATGAATGATGTAGACGATAAGGGAAAATTCGTTATTCTGACATTGCGGCAAACAAAAAATTGAACAAGAAGATTCATCATAACCGATTACGCCTGTAGCTTCCAGTCCTGTATGTTATACAGCAAATATGTAAATCGTCGGCCTCCTAAAACAGAAAGCCTAAATTTTTTTTTTTTGACACACCGACATAGAAAGTGCATTTCCCATAATGTTGGCCAGCACGCTATTGGCGGTACTCTAAAGGCGAAATATGTAAGTTTAAAAGACCTAGAGTTATACACCGGTCACTGTTTAAGCAGAACTAGAGCCACTATGGTTGTGGATTCGTGTGGAGATAGTTTAGCACTTATTCGTATGGTACATTATGCAAATATTGTATTGTTATGTATGGAGTCCTAGAAGATCAGTATAAACCTGTATAGTGTTTTGACAAAATCGTGTGCAATAGTGGATTGGTTTGTCTTGGCAAAACATTTACTTCAAGGTTTAGGAAAACCACTAAAACTTAAACATGCCAATCCTTACCTACCTTAGTATTCACATGTAATAATATTAATTAAGTGTGTAAATATTATAGAAGGTAAATAAGAACATAAAATATAACAGCACAGCCATTGCATGAAGACATGTAATGGACCGGTCTAAGCGCCAGTCACGACAATGACGAAAAAAGTAATAGGTTAAAGAAATACTAAAACAAAATAATGTAAAAACAGATAATCAAGACAAGAATACAAAATATTGCTGAACTTCAGATGTCCTTCAGATTCGTAAGCCATAATACTGCTTCATCTGTTAAATTATGAATGTTTGGAAACCCTCCTTTAAACTTCGTTAATTGACAATCCTCTACAATACGTGTAACGGTCTCTGGTTCGTTTCCACAGTCACAATTTGGATTACAAATCGCACCCAATTTGAACAACATAGAGTTGCATTTTAAATGGCCTGTTCTTATGCGATTTACTTTTGACCAAATTTTTTATTTTATCAAAGCCCGGGACTTCTATTGTTGGATCTTCAATGTTTCAATGTTTATTGAAAACATCAACTCCAGACCATACTTTTTTCCACTCTTCAACTTCAGAAAAAGTCGTACTTAAGTAGTCATGCAACCATATAAGACTTCGAGATTTAAGTCTATTAGCAGGAGAGTTGTCAATGTCATTCCAAATTGGTAACTTTTTGTTAAGTTGGCATTTATCCCATTCTAGTTTTAACGCAGCTTTTCGTCGAATGTTCGATGAAGTAATATTACAAAGAACAGGAAGCCAATCAAAAGCAGTAGATTTAATGGTTCCACTAATTATACGCATAGTGCAATTCATCTGGGCATCTATTTTTTTTGTATAATAATTATTCAACCAGACTGGAGCACAATATTCTGCTGTAGAATAAACTAATGCCAATGCAGATGTACGAAGTGTCTTTGCATCTGCTCCCGAAGTTGTTCCAGCTAAAACGTATAGAACGGTGAAAGAGCACCAAAATTGCAATGATTATGTCAATAAAAAAATTGAAATGTCTAACAAATTATTTCGTAGTGAAGAGAGTACAAATGTTTTGCTGTCCTCAAATTCAGGAATTTGGAATCAACAGATTTGTAAATATGACTTCCATTTTTGACTTTCATATCATCCAAAGACTCATGATTGTATATGTGATATATGATTTATATAAATACATATTATACATAATGCAATTGAGGTAAAACAATTTAACTATTTCTCTTAGCTGTGGTGTCAAAGAGGAAGAAAATTAGTTTTTTGTAAATATCTCGTAATGTATGGGATTTTCGAAAAAATAACGATTAGCTAATTTGCAGCTTAAACAATTTGGTGATTGATGGGTAGGTGGGTTTTTCCCTACATTTTAACATTATCTGGTAATCGAGCGTAATATGTTAAAACAGCACACTTTATTAAAAACGTCTGTCGGTTTCAACTTCACACCTTAGGTGAAGTGTTAAAAGTTATTTTGCTTTCAACGTAATGTCCCTCAGAGCTTTGACTTATGTCAGTAGAGATTTTGTATCAAATATATGATAAATCGAAAGTTCTTTAAACTTGCTACCAACTAATCTAACAACGGGTTTTAAGATGTCTTATGATCATTATTACCAGATCATCTTAAAATTTAGAGCAAAATCGACCCATCCATCTATGTCTAAATTGTTTAAGCTATAAATTATTTAATCGCTATTCTTTTTGAAAACCCTGTAGTTTGCAAGATAATTACTAAAAACTGATTTGTCTCCTCTTTGACACCACAAAAATTTAGCAGGGGTCGGATCATTGAGGACTTCTGACACACTGTATATGATGGCAATGTCTTGTCGTACACAAAAATCTAGCCGTATCGGAATTTTTTCAAGATTCTTTTATATTTTTTGTCTAATTTAAAAGCAGAAAAGATGCAGCACAAAGCATGGATGACAGAGGAGATCTTGCAACTGATGGATGAAAGAAGAATATGGAAAAATAAGGACCAAACCAAATACCGAGCTATTCATCAACAAATCCAGAGAAAAGTGAGACAAGCCATTAGAGAAAGAGAAGAAGAGATGTACCGAGAAATCGAAGCGTTGGACAGCCGTTATGATACGTTCAACATGCACAAGAAAATAAGAGAGAAGATATCAAACACTCAGTTTTTAGGCTTTATGATGAACATAGCGTTACTGCAACAGATATTGATGAGAAGAAGAGACTATGGGAGAACTACATTGAGAAATTATTCAGTAACGTCCAAAATGATGCTCATGGATACAGAAATTGTGAACCTGGGCTGGAAATTCTCCCGGATGGAGTCTGGCAAGCAATTAAACAGTTGAAACTATTAAATAAAATTTATGCAAAAGGAGAGCTGCCAGCGGAGTGGTTAAAGTCATACTTAATAACAATACCAAAGAAAAGTAATGCCAAAAGGTAGCCTAATGAGTCATGTCTTAAAGGTATACCTTAAAATAATCCTAAAAGGTATTTACCTGCAATGCAATAAGAACATGTCAGCAGAGCAATTTTGATTCCGAAACGGTTTCGGTACAAGTCTTATTTGGACTGCAAGTGCTTGGTCAGCAATGTTTTGATATGAACAGAGATGTGTATACATGTTTTATAGACTTTGAAAAAGCATTTGATAAAGTGCAACAAACAAAAATGCTACAGTGTCTCAGCAACATCGGAATAGATAACAGCAATGTACGTGCGATAGCTAGTCTATATTAACAGCAGGTAGCATCAGTGATAGTAGACAACGACCTATCCAAGAAAATCTAAATTAAACGCGGCGTAAGGCAGGGTTGTTATCTCTTTCCAACCCTCTTCAACTTACATCCTGAGAAAATAATGGCGGAATCCCTAGAGAATGCTCAAGAAGAAATATTCATTAATGAGAAGATGATTAACAAGATTAGATATGCAGATGACACAGTGCTCATCGCCTCTACTGTAGAGAAACTTCAAGGGCTTTTGAATAAAGTAAACCAAGCCAGTATGAAACTCGGGATAACAATCAATGCGAGAAAGACAAAATTTATGGTAATTTCTAAAAGATAACGTGTGCCAGTCAGATTCTATTTAAATGGACAAGACGTCGAACAAGTAAAAAATTTCAAATATTTAGGATGCATAGTTAATGAGCAGTAGACCATGGAGCAAGAGATACGCAGCCGCATAAAACAAGCCCGAGGAGTATTTACGAAGATGAAGAAAGTGTTTGTCAGCCGAACTTTATTCCTGAAACTGAAACTGCGTATGGTGGAGTGCTACATATTTCCTATTGTGTTATATAGCATGGAGGGGTGGACGCTTACCACGAGACTCGAAAAAGAAGAGAGAAAAGATCACGTTACAAATGAAGAAATCCTCACAAGAATGAATACAGAAAGGAGTCTCATGTACAGCATAAAAAAAAACTACAATATTCCGGACATGTCATGCGCAATGAAAAATACCAGCTCCTACACCTTATCATTCAAGGCCGCATAAAGGGAAAGCGGGCGCCTGGCAAAAGATGGACGTCGTGGCTGGCCAACCTGAAGGGATGGTTCAACCAGAGCACAAGCGGTCTCTTCCGGGCGGCACTCAATAAAATTCAGATAACAATGATGATCGCCAATATTCAACGTTCTTCACCAAAGAAGAAGAAGTAAAAGAATTGATAGAAATGTATTATAACAATTTATAAAAGAAAGAAACTAAACAACTCAAAAACCAGAATTCTGATCCGTCATAAATATGTTTCTTTATTCGGAAGTATACATTGGAGCTTTACTATTTTGGCTTCTTTTTATCAAATTACTATTAAATTTATTTTTCTAATAAACACAAACAACATTCTATTCAAGATCATTTATTTTGTACACAGTAAATTAAAACAATAAAAAAATATACTTGCATGGAATTACAGATGACACTACTATTTCATTATAATAGAAATTAGAAAACGTTCTTTCATATCTTTTGGAAACAAAAAAGTAGAATGATGGTGTAGAGCAGATTGACTGACAAAAAATCCCAGTGTCTTTGAAAAGAATTATTGTGATTTGAAGAAACTCTAATTGTGAGATTTAGGTTTTTATAGCTTAGCAATAAAGTTAAATATTAGGGAATAAATTTGAAAAATACAACACTTTGTAGAGAAAATAACTAAGAAAGCTACTCAACCTTATGAGCTTACAGAGACATGATAGAAAAAATGTATAGTTACAAAGACTTATATGCTTTCGAATCGTTGGGGCAATGTATTGATGCCCATTTAAGCAATTACAAAATTACAGAAGCGCACTGACTACAACGGATATGGTAACAACAAACCCATCATACAGAAATATTTAAAGAAATAGACAGGAACTATATGATAGAACCCGTTATGTTCTTTTATTTCAACAAACCCTGTGGCGTAATCATATCGTGGAAGTAAATCAAAAATGATTATCAAGTAGGTACTAATCTGGCAGATTGCCTGTTATGAGTAAGTTTTGCAACCAGTTGATCAAAAATCAGTTTTACTGTAAACTTGGTTCGTCTACCAAAGTATTTCAGGCAGAACTTTTAGCAATCTTCCCTTATACCCAAGGAATTATTCAAATTCTGCCAGATTCTGCAATAATACGGCTCGGTCAAAGACTGTTATACTAAATGTATTGCTTTTCAATCGATAAAAAACAAAATAAAGAAAGAAATACAATTCAATAAATTATTACTCCGAATAACTTTGGTTTCTTATCAAATTCCTGTTGAGTGACTGGAAACATACCGACCAATCAAATGCTCTCAAGGTGGAGGTTGGAATTTTAATGGGTAAAATACTTGAAATGATCCGTACATATATTTCCTACTGTTTACTATACAGAATTTTTGGGACTGAAAACGGCCGTTAATCGGAGAACACCCTTAGTTATGTAGAAGTAGACTTGACAAGGTGTACCACGACGCCAGCAAACTATTGATTTATTAGAAACTAATGTACTGGTTCTAGTTATACCGGAAATCAACGTTAACATTGTTATGGAATATCCTATACAGTGTGTTTCAAAATTGACGTCCGTTTATTCCGAATACGAATCGGGGGACGAAAACAAATTAAACCATAGGAACAAAAATTTTTTGTTTTGTCTGTCGTTGCCGAATTATTGATAAAAAATTAAATCTTTAAATTTCATTAAAATCGAACCAATCGTAATTTTAAAGATATTTAATAATATTTTAAAAATTGTTAGATTGCATTAACCTTAATATAATTTATTAGAAGGTAATACATAAGCTCATTTTATTGTATTATTGATCTAACAAAACATAAACTCCCATTTTTTAAAAATTTTATTAAACTTATAATAAGAATGTTACTGATTGTTTAAATATTACACTACAACACTACTACTTGAAAATTATGTTTATGTTTTCAATAAATAATGCTAACTTGTGCTTGAAAATATAAAAATTTTCATTTATATTCTTTTATGGCGTTGTCCCAATAACCCGACCGTACTCAATATGCATTAAAATTAAATTTAACAGGTTCAGCGCCAAGACATTCTAACGAAATTTTCATCCTGGTCCAAAGTGTTTTTTTGTGGATTTCCACTATTTCTTTCTATTATATGATTAAATAGTGTGCTTGCAACGAATGTTTCGATTTGTAAATTTGAAAAAAAGGCAGCGGACACTGGGTGTCCGCTATGGGCCACCCAAACTGTCAGCGAACACCGATGTCCTGCGAGTCACGGGACAACCGGGCGGACCGACTCAACCCGATGTGTCCGCTGATGCACACATACGAGTTGTAACTTGAAACGCAATTCAATCGATGAATAATAGTCATTGTAGTCAATCTAGTTTACTTTATCCTCTTTGCTGTATATATACTAGTTATAGTGAAGTGAAGAGTGAAATGAGCAGCAGAAGTAAACGAATTTTGCAATTGGCTTTGAGGCAAGAGCAACATTCTGATGGTAAGTTTTTGAAATACGCTATTTATTGTGTATAAAGTATTTCAACACGAGTTCTCAACAGATGATGAATCATCAAGTGACTCATATCCGATAGATTCGGATACAGATCCAGGTTTTATTCCCCAGTTGATTCACACTCAGATAATTATTCTAGTGATAGCGATTATGAAGCGCACATGAAAAGAAAGAAGTTTGTTTCATCATCATTAGAAAATGAAAATATACCGGGGCCTTCGCACATAATATCTAATAGTGAATATGAGGAAAGAACTGAGGCAGAGGCAGTAGAAAGCTGTGAAACGTTCACTGAAAATGCATCTGAATGTGAAGAAATTAGAAATATACATGAGAAAGAGAATCAAACACTATATGATCTGACAAAATCAGTGTGGAGTTCTTTCAAAAGAAATCATCAGCAATTTGATGGGAATTTAGAGAGTGGAATAATACAAGAATGGCAAGCTGCATTGATGGGACACAATCCAATTGACTTCTATTTTGCTTTCGTTGACTTCGACATGATTGATGTAATAGTTGATCAGACAAACCTTTATGCAACTCAGTTTGTGACTGATAATATGGATTTTTCCAACAAAGCTCGTGTACAAAACTGGGAGCCGACGACTCGGGCAGAAATTATACATTTTGATAGGTCTACTGGGATACATGGGCATAGTTCGCATAAACAGTCTCAGTGATTATTGGTCTCAGAAATAGATTCTAAAGTCAGAAGTTGCTTGCAGCGTTATGAGTCGTAATAGATTTGAGATCCTGCTGAAGATGCTATATTTTTCAGATAAACAACATTGCCCCCAAGGGGATCGTCTATATAAGATTCAATTGCTTCTAGATATGCTTACCAAAAATATCCAAACTTTTCTTGTAATTTATTTCATTTATTGGTACGAATAAATGATAAATTCTAGTGTCTTTAATAGTATTTACAGCTTCAAATTAAATCTCTTTTTCAAATATTGTTGGTAGGTCTGTATATCAGTTTGTATCCAATGGCCGGCCGTGATCCCAATTGGCCCACCGCTGTCTGTCCGTATATAAACAAGATGTCAAGAAAACAGTCCGTTAGGTTTTTATGAAACTTTGCATATAGGCCTTATTTGTAATGTCGCAAATCTGATTAAATCTTGTGACTAATCGGTCAAGCCAATAGGAGCGTTAATCTACATAAATTTGGTAATTCTTGGAATATTTACAAAAATATTTATTTTAGACATTTTTTCTTGTAATAAAAGTTGTTTGTAGTTTAATTATACACAACTTTTGTTTATAGAATTTTTTGATCTGATAAGCAATTACTGAGATATGATAATCATGTGATTTAAATTGTTTTTTACAATATCTCAAAAATGTGAATTACACAAAAAAATTACCAAGGAAAATTGTAAACAATAATAATGTCAATAGCTTTTATTTCAACAACTTTTTATTTTTCGTGTTATTTGTTTATGCCACCGTCTACTTTCGATACTCATTTACACATTTGTTTGTATGGGGACAATGTGGCGTTTTGCGCAAAACGTTTGTTTAATCTATCTATATAAAAATCAATGCCACTTTTTGTTGTAATTTTATAACTCAAGAACAGGCTCACCTATCCAAACCAAATGTTTAGTCATTGTTTGGACTATTTAGTAGATGGTTTATGTGAAGTTTGCACAAAATCGGTCAAGCGGTTCTTCATTTATCACTACATGTACTTATCCGGAAAGAAAGAAAAGAAAACGAATGTACTAACTTACAATAATTAGTAAGTTAGATTTATTTAAAAATAAGTAATAATCAGTCAACCCAAATAACCATGTTTAGTTTTTTGATTTAATTTAAAAGTTATTGCTTGTAGACGTTTTTTAAATCAAAATTATTTCTAATTTTATTTTGTAAACATTTCCTAAACAAAATTTTGATTCGATAATTAATCGAGCTATGGTGTTTAATTAGCGATACCTTCAAATATATTCTTTAAAGAGAAAAATTAAATAAGCAACGTAAATTACCTATTTTCTAAAACGTGCTTAATGTAATGATTCATTCTACAGTCCTTCTATAAGATAACCCCTGCTGAGACTACCTGCTGTTAGAATTGTAAATGATACCCTTAAGCCCGCTTCACAATGTGCAAACTTTTGTTTACAGAAATTGTGGTGTCCAAGTTTTAAATTCATGAGTGTACTGCTAACAATTCTTTTATTTGCCGTAGCGAAGCGCGGCGGGACAGCTAGTATTCTATAATGTCTAATAAAAACTAAGCGCGTAAGAGCTTGTTTAGAACATTATACTTTCCAGAAATTTTCAATTGATCTGTACCTAATAACTTCTTTAAAAATAATTTTAGATGTAAAATCGATTGCATAAACATATATTAAAACTTACTAGCGTATTCAAATATATAATAATACATACGGTATTGCATTTAAAATAATGAAATTAACTAACGTCAACTTCCGGCATAACCGGAAGTAGCATATTTTTCAGAATATTTTTGTTAAGTACACCATTACTTATAATTTATATCTAGAATGTTTCAGAATTTTTAAGTGATTAGTTTCCGATATACAGGCAGTTTACGCTGGTTATAACACACCCTGTATAAATGTAGGTGTTTCGGTAACTTCTAATAAACTAAATATTTAAACAGTTTAAAAATTGTATTTGTATTTTAATGCAAGGTTGTAGCAATTTTCTTTCTTCTTATCTTTAATTAACAATTGCCTAAGTTTTTTTGTAAAAACTGCAAGAGTAAATTTTGTTGGTTGTTCTGAACATGTTGAATTATTAAACTTTATTTTAATACTGGTTTCGTTTAAAAAGGCACTACATTTAATTCAAGTAATGAAATATTTATGACATATTTAAAACAACTACCTACCTAGTAGTTTCTTAACAAAATCATGAATAATAAAACTGATATCGGCATTTCACTGCCTTGATACAACCTCTTCAATAAATTTAAATAAGATATTTTTTCCAAATAAATTATCGGTTAGCGTGCAGTATAAGTTACAATTCTGGTTTTCAATTGTTATATAAGTTTTCTCATTTGTAGATGAAAGTTAATTGTTAATTTTGTTATAATTATTTTATTATTTATCAAAACATATAATGTTGGTCATTGTTTTCTTTGTTTTCGCTAGTATATTTTTGGTTGCCGATATCAATCCGTCGTCAAAATGTCAAATTACAAAAAAAGAGTACTAATTAAAAAGAATGTGACGTTAATTAAGACTTTTTTATAAATAAAATATTTTATTAATACTGTTATAAATAAATGCTGTAATCTTAAAAATGAGAATTGACATATCCAGAAAGATAGAGTTAGGCCCCATCAAAAACATACTGTCTTCACACCAGAGCCACTTTACTGTTGATGTATGTTGCAATCAATTGCAGAAATCTATTTGTCTTGGAATGATAGAAATCTTTTGCTCCAAATAAGATAAGAACTTATTCGAAGGTTTTTAAACCGAAAATTTATTACACTTGTTTTTTCCACTGTTTCCGACGAATTCGATCTTATTATAATAACGCAGATTTGAATAGATTTTGAGCAAAATCTGTCGAGCCAAAAGGGCCGTTAACCGACATTTTATACATTTTTTTCTGCAAATAAAAGTAGTTTTTAATTTCATTATAAACAGTTTTGGCTTAAACTATTTTTTGATCCGATAAGTAGTTGCTAAGTAATATCTCCAAAAATATCAATCCTATAAAAAATTAGTTGGTGAACTACAGTAAAACCTCTAAATAGCGCTCACTAAAATTTGCTGCAAAGCTGACCGGTATATGGAGGTGGCCGTTATTGGAAGGGAAAAAATTTATTTCTGTGCGTTGTTTATTAAACTCTTTAAAGTATGGAACATAATACGGTTTGCTATAGGGTACTATTTATATATCTGCATTAAAAATAACTATAAATGTGCTGATGCAATATTAAATAATTAGACAATATAATATTGGAAGAGTTATACATATTGAATACATAATACATACATTTACATAATATGTACCTATTTTCTAATTGCTCGTTATACCTATTACAATAATTAATTACATACATATACATACCATTAAATTACATTTTTGTGAAATATTTTTGTATTAAGGTTTATTTTACATTTTTAAGTTTGGTTTGTAAAACAGAAGATTCACATTTTGATAAAATTAGAAGTACTTCTACCGCTAGCTCACTCTTATCATTAGAAAATAGAAAACTTTGCACATCTCTTAGTTCTTCACACACTTCACCCATATCATTAATGTTTGACGTAAAAACTTCAGATTCTTCTGCACCACTTTCATTGTTCGAATCGCAGCCTTCACTATAGTCTAATTTACTGATTATATCTTGAATACTTAAATTGGGGCTTTTGGTCAAAATATCACAATCAATAGATGCATAATTTTCAAGGCTTACACGTTGATTACTTTCTAGTAATACAGGAAAAAGCTGAGCTAGTGGAATTTTGTCTTCTTTATCGAAATCTTCTTGCAGGACCTTTTCCGAGAATCCTGCTTTTGCAAAACATTTAGCAATTGTAATAGGCGAAACGTTTCTCCAGGCTACTAATATCCAAACTAAAGCGCTGGTTAAATTGATACTTTTCCGCATCTTCAAAAGGACGTTCGGTATTTGTGAATGTTAGCAGCCTTTTGATTAAAAACTTCCTGTAGGCCATCTTAAAGTTTTGGATAATTTGTAGATCTAGTGGCTGGCAATGGGATGTGGTGTTTGGGAGTAGAAAAACAATGTTCACATTTTTAAGAGTCACTTTGGGATGAGACGTGGCATTATCCAGAAATAATAAGATTTTTCTATTTTTTTTTTCATTTTTTCATCAAATTTTTTTAGCCAGGAAGTAATAATCTCTACCGTCATCCAAGCTTTTTTATTAGATACCCATTCTAAGGGCAATTTGTTGATATGAGAGCCTTTAAAGCATCTTGGGTGTTTACTTTTTTTTAGATTAACGGATTTTCCTTATCACCTTCCATATTTGTACAAAATAAAATTGTCAATCTTTGTTTTGCAGCTTTTTTACCACTACATTTATCGTTTTTTAAAGAGAACGTTTTGTTTGGCATCGCAAGGTAAAAAAGTCCGGTCTCGTCAGCATTGTACACATTTTTTGGTGAATACTCCTTCAATATTACTGACAGCTTTGCTTTCCAAGCTTCAACAGTGTCCAGGTTAATATCAGCTGACTCCCCGCAAATTGTTTTAAAGGTTATGTTATGTCTTTGACAAAATTTCTCAAGCCACCCATTTGAAATTTTAAAATCCGTCATTTTCAAATTTTCCTCAACTTCCAATGCTTTCTTTTTTATTAAAAGTCCAGATAGGGATATTTTTATTTCTAGCTTTACAAAACCAATTGTACTCGCTCAATTTCTAAACCTTCAGTTCTAGGAAATTTTCTCTTCTGCTCTGTATTGGAACCTTCTTCAAATAGCTTTTTAAATCACATTTGTTTTTTAAAATATCGTTAACTTGTGTTCTTCCAACACTACATTATTCAGCTAACTTTCTAGCACTGGTATTGAACTTTTTATTTTCTATTTTCTATATGTAACAGCACTGTTAAACATACTAACTCAAACTATGTACGCAAAATACGATTTTTGGGGTGAGCTTAATGAGCCTTTGAATTGCACTTTCTCTGTAATTACTGTCTAATCGAACAAATTCTTTAAATCCGTTCTTAAATACCGGTAATTACTTTAGCCTCACACAATGAAACAATTATATATTATGCACAACTTGAACGCTAAGCTGTTGTCTACCTTACTAAAGAATGGCCGGAAATGAGAAGTATAATTACATGTATTTTTCCAAAAAAAGTTTACAAATATGTGGCCGTGGCCGTTATCGCGAGGTGGTCGCTATTAGTAGGGTCATTAATATGGATATTTCCGTATAATTGATTTTTGACTTGGAAAACTTGGTCAGTTTTAAAGGTGGCCGCTTTTAAGAGGTGGCCGAAAATAGAGGTTTTACTGTATATGTTTTCATACAGAAGTTCTGTAGAGGAAGTGCTTGTTTTTTTGCATAGTAGACAAAAGTGCTAATCAACGCCGTTCATAATCGGAGGTTTAGTACTTTAACTTACTGATGATTGATTATCTATTTAGAATTTGTTTAAAACAAAGGCTGGTATTAGCTAATTCAAGATTTATTTGTAGGCATTACAAACTGTAAACATAGTGTTATACTTGGTTAGTGTTGTTTAACATTTTACTGCCCCAGTGTGGTAGCACGCACTGCAGTTTATTTATGATAATCTTGCTTGATAAGTTGGCAACTTTGTTTTCCTTTGGGTTTTATCAAAAAGTTGGAGAAAGGAAAAACAAAACCAAACTTTTGGTTTAAATCAAATCAAACAGAAATGAAACCGAATGCATACATTTTATTCTTTTAACTTTAAAACGTTTAATACTTCGGAAATGAACAACATTACAAATAGTCTTGTAGCCTAACTTTTTTGATGTAAAAAGATCTTCATCACTCGTTTTATTGTGAAATTAATTAAAAATGTTAGCATTAAAGCAACTTTACTCTAATGTGAATGGATTTTCGGACGTGTTACGTTAACACAAGACAAAACTAGATGTTGCAACCCTTATAGATCGTATAACATGTGCTTTCCAGTGGAGAATATGGTCTATAATACGCATTTGTACAATACGAAATTTACACTCGAGTTCTTTCAATTCCGAAGAGTCCCAAAAGGATGAAACAGCTGTCGAGTGATTCTCGGTGTTTGTTTGCTATTGTACAGAACCTTGCGAACTTACAACAGGCGATTCGAGATTGTTATTTTGCTTTTGTTAATTGGAAGGATTGACTTATGTAGCTGCTACATATCTGTCGACAAAGTTGCTTTAATGCAAATGCATTATCGGACGTGTTACGTTAAGACAAGACGACACTAGATGTTGCAACACTTATCAATTGAATTTCAAGGCTTACACAAGTTATACTTACACAAGTCATACTTGTGTAAGCCTTAAAAAGCCCTTCGAATAAGGGGCAAAACGTCGGATGTGGTGTTTGGGGGTAGAAAAACAATGTTCACATTTTCAAGAGTCACTTTGGGATGAAACGTGGCATTATCCAGAAATAATAAGACTTTTCTGTTTTTGTTTTTCATTTTGTCATCAAATTTTTTTAGCCAGGAAGTCATAATCTTTACCGTCATCCAAGCTTTTTTATTAGATACCCATTCTAAAGGCAATTTTTTTATATGAGGGCCTTTAACGCGTCTTGGGTGTTTTCTTAATTATAATGAAATTGTTGAAATAGTTAGGACAAGGCACTAAAACCGATAACCTCCAGTTCCCCTAGCACCCCATAGGACACAGTTGCGATCCTCGTACTAACACAAAGCGGAGATTATTATGCTATACTGAATAATTTTATATTTACACTTTTTTTAATGTTGATGTTATGATAGTATGTTATTTTTTTGTTTTAAGAATTTACCAACTTTCTAGACAAATGCGAAGGAATGGATAATTGAATTTAATAGCTTTTGTATTTGCCCCTATTTATTAAATTGTATATCTAAGCGTAATTTATTAATTTTGTAAATATTAAAAAAGACAGTTATTTTACATCATCGTACTATCGTAATTTTACCTGGATGGTAAATGTATACGAAAAAAAAACAGGATAAATTAAACAAGGGCTCGGGTGATCTAGTTTACGTTGTTCAACATTTAGTTTAATGTTTGTTGTTTTTATGTGGTAACCATTAGAGGGATGTTTGTGTGTTATAAAAGTTATCATGAAGAAGATTACATGCTATCAAAGAAGAAGGGAAGCGTAAAATGTAAGTACAGACCAAGTTTTCTTACTTATTTCTAAGGAGAAATGGTGAAAAAATATCTGTGTTCCTAAGAAATATACGGGATTCCTGTTAAATCAATCAAAATATTTAATTTACATATATTTCACATTTTTTGAATTGTTGAATTTGCCATGGTAACTTTAAAACACGCGCGTTTTTCAGCTATTAAAAATAAAAATCAGATTGATAATAAAAGCAAAGCAGTTACAAACAATTGTATTTAAATTATCGTTTCTATATATTTCTGCATTAGAAGGATATGTACAGGTAATCGAACGTTTAACAAGAATATAAAACCACTAATAATACAAAAAGCACAAAATAAACACGATCATCACAGAATTGTGAGACAAATACTTTATAATTTTTTAAATAAAACATCACAATGTATAAATAAATTCTAATATTAATTCCACTCAAACCCAAAATTTGATTTCGCGTTCATTAAATAAATAAAAAACTGTTTAAAGTCGCACAACCAAAAAAGAATAAATGTTTACACATTATGTATTTTATAAGAAGCTGTCCCAATAATTTAAGAATTTATTGTACCTCGTTTCTAGAATACAATACAGTTTATTGGCGTTATTATTACTACAACCACTTAAATGTTGTCATTAAACATTTTTACAACATCAAGATGCTACTTACTATTAACAATCATAATAAATATTCCAAAAATGTTCACAGCTAGAGGTGAAGTTATCGTCTAGAATTCTAGAATATATTTGCAAATTTATCTTCAAGCCTAATTCGTAATATTAGTTACACCATGATTGATCAATATAATATTACTTCTGTAGGCGATCAAATTCTAGATAGTATCTTAACAATATATGTATTCGTGAAAACTGTTTAACTAAACTACACGCTACTTATAAATCATCCTAACACGGCGAATAAAATTTATTTTATTATTAAAAAAACCTGAACAATTTAATGTTACCTTTTTATTTTAGGCCAAGCATGAGATCAAACTTTATTATGATGTAAAAAATGGTTATGAGTCTTTTATAATGTAAGCGTTATCAGATATCCCACAATAAAAAATAAAAATAAATGAAAGCGGAGCGTATCCACTACTCAATGTGATATAAAGTGTAGATACAAAATTTATATGCAAATTTTATCCATTACTTAAAACAATTTAGTTTTCATCTATAGAAGAATTTCTAATGGAAACTCTAATCTCCCAATCTTTTATTTATTCGCAAAAATAATGAAACGATTTAATGGATAATTATTAGCCACCGCAACAAAAGTATAAAACACATTTTAATCGTTACATTTTTAAATTCATGCATTATTTACATTAGTTTAATAATTTTGTTGATTTTGTCACTACGTAATGCATAGAAAAAAAAAGACTTCCCAAGAAGATTTTATCGATTCAACTGATTTGCCTACGGCAAAATCGATCTGATTTAAATAACATTCTAAAACTAAATCACTACCAAATAAATACTAAATCAAAGATTTATTTACAAAGTTTTTTCTATTAAAACGTGTTTTATTAACTAAGAGGCGAATGAAATATGCACGTTGAATAAACATTTCTAATGAATGTCTTCGATAAAGAATATTATACTACATTTTTTGGTGTAGAATTACACGACCTCTGATTAAATCATTAATAAGAATATTTTGTATATGTTAATTCTTAACCCTAACATTTTTAGTTACGAAGTAGCAAAAGCTTCTTAAAATAAAAGATAGTTTATTAATAGTTTTCATTAAATTATCTCTTAATCGTCTTCTATTAATCAATAAACCAAATTGATTTATGCAACCCATCAAGAAGAAATTTTTAGTATTTAATTTAAAATCAATGTATTTTACAACTTGATTATATAATTTCAATTAAATAAAATGTGTATTATGTAAATCTTTTAGAACTTATAGATTACTCAAAATCCCATGTTGATAACAATTAGAAAATAAATCTTTGAGCACGAATAGTTATTATACATAAAATAGACACACCTTGGACGTGAAATGATTTAAATATTTATTTAAAAACGTTTTGAATAACTTGAGAATTTTGTTCAAAAGCAATTTTTTGGCTTGATCCAAAATGTCCTTCCAGAAATTTAATTTAATTGAATTTGGTGTCAATGTCAAACAGTGATTGCGCTTCTTCTCTACCTAATAAACTAAGTTTTAAAAAAGTTTTACCCAAACAAGGTGTCTCAGAAGCCCTTCGTAATTTTTATGTACCATTACAAGATATTATTGACTCAGGATCTTCAAAAATTTCCCGTTCTCATTATTCGGAAAACTCGTTAATTTTTGACAGAAGTTTTTTTCAAAAGTGTCACTTTTGTCAAAAAGGTTTTGAATCAAGACGTGGTTTAAAATTCACAAGAACAATGATTAACTCACAGTAACTTCTCTAAAATTAAAGTGTCCTATTTGCTAAAATTCAAATGTCTTCAAGAGTAAAAATGGTTTCAAAATTCATTTATCGAGATTTCATAAAGAAAAAATTTTTCTGCAACTTCGGACGAAAAAAAAATCATGCTACAATATTATAGATAGATTAAGTGATTTGAAATTGAATTTCTCGTGGTGCACATATCTAAGTTGCTACTAAATTAACATCTATAATACATTCTTGTGTATCCTTAAACACTGTAACAGCACGGGAAGAACTTTTTTTTCTCGTATAAAGTTCTCTCTGTACCACCAAAACGAACAGCAAATATATGTCTTTAACTGCAAAAGTTAAAAATAACATCACCAATTACGAATCGTCAAAATTTATTAAGAAAAGCAAGAAGTCTTTAAACCAATATTGTGTCTACAAAGCAGTAGAAAACATGATAGGAGATGAAGACATTAGTGGTGCTATGCGTCTCTTAAGTACTTCCAATCCTTTTGCTCTAATACTCTTGAACAACTCCGTTTAAAGCATCCTTTATCATATCGATCTTCGCAAATACTTACAGATTTACCGTCATCAGATGAAACCATGAATCAAGTTTGGAATAATGTCTTTTCCCTCTGGTTCTGCTCGTGGTTTGGATGGAATTCGTCTACAAGATTTAAAAGATCTGAGAAGTAAATCTTCTGGAGTTGCAGGACAAAATATTTTATCCAAAATCACAAATCTTTGTAATTTTTTATTTTCAGGGTTTCAAGGTTAACAAAGATTTTGCAATTTTTTTTGGTGCCTCCTTATGTGCTCTTTCAAGAAAAAAAATTGTGGTATTCGCCCAATTGCAGTTGGTTCTGTTTTTCGTCGACTTGCTTCCAAAATAGGTTGTTCTTATATTTCAAACCTCTGCTGAGACTACTTAGGTAGTATTTTTAAACTTATCTAATTAGGTTTCGGTGTAAAAAATTGCTGTGAAGCTGCAGTACATGCTGTTAGAAGCATTATTTCTAGAAATAATTCGACTGAAGTTTTAGTTAAAATAGATGTAAAAATGCTTTTAATTCAATTGAACGTGATGTTTTTTAACTTATGTTAAAAATCAAATTCCTGAACTTGTCCTATATCTTTGGCAGTGTTATGCTCAACTTTTGAATCTTTTATATAATGGTACACTTATTCAGTCTTGTGTTAGTGTACAGCAAGGTGATCCCCTTGGTCCTGCCCTTTTAGTCTTGCAATTCATCCTATTATTAGCAAACTTTCTTCTCATCTCAATGTTTGGTATTTGGATGATGGCACAATTGGAGGTTTGTAGTAAATGTATTGCAAGATTTACAAACTCTTTTAGATGAGTTTAAACCCTTAGGTTTAACGCTCAATTTTTTAAAATGTGAGTTTTATTTTGTAAAAATTTAACAAATTAAATCAATTAAATATTGTTTCTTCTTTTGAGACATTGATTCCTGATATTCGTCTTGTTAACAATAGTAATTTATTCCTTCTTGGTGCTGCTTTAACTGAAAATGCTTTTCCACAAATGTTTTCCGAATGTTTAGCAAAATTTTCTAAATTATCAGATAATATCCAAAACATTAATTTAATTTTTGTTGCGTCATTGTTTTTAAATTGCCAAACTTAATTATCTTTTGCGTTGTTGTCCTTTCTGGAAATTCAAAGATGTTTGTAAAGTTTTTGATGATAAAATTAGTAATTCCTTAATAAACATTTGGAACATTAAATTTACTCCTTCGTCTTGGATACATGCATCACTACCTGTTTCATTTGGTGGTTTAGGAATCCGTTGTGTCAGTGATATCGCCATTTCATCTTTTCTTACTTCTACTCACGCTTTTGCTAATTGCAGTGAATCAATTTTTTTAAATAACTTTGAGATTATGTACCTACTTAGCTGAGGCATTAGATGTTTGGAAATTACTGTTCCCTAACGAACTTTTACCTGACAAGCCTTGTTTACAACGTAGTTGGGATACCCCATGTGTCAAGACTATATTTAAATCTTTGTTATCACAATATGACACTCGACATAAAGCTATTTTACTTGCCAGTGCCCAACCAGAATCAGGTGCTTGGTTAAAAGCAATTAGGAACATTGTTAGATAAACAAACTTTTCAAATTGTTACATCCTTAAGAATTGGAACTAATATTTGGCAATCACACACTTGTCACTGTTGTTTTAAAGTTGATACTCTTGGTCATCATGGGTCTATCTTGTAATAAAAGTTATGGTAGGTTTTCTCGGCACAACAACATTAATGATATTTCAAAGCGAGTTTGGGCTTCAGCTGAAATCTCTTATATTTTGGAACCATCGGGATTATTACGTGATGACGGTAAACGTCCTGATGGTTTGACTTTAATTCCTTGGAGTAAAGGGAAAGCTTTAGTGTGGGATGTCACATGCGTCAATACGGTAGCTGCTTCATATTTAACGTCTTTATCTGTTCTCGCCTATTCTGCTGCTAATTTAGCACAATCTGCAAAACACAACAAATACAGAACAATTAGAGATGATTTTTTTTGTGCATTTGCTGTTGAAACTTTTGGCTCTTGGAGGGTTAACGCAAAAAATCTTTTTTCCTCCATATCACATGTGGTTACAAATTATACTGATATTCCTCAGGCTGGCAGTTATATTAAACAAAGCATTAACTTGGCAATCCAGAAAGGGAATACTGCTTCCATTTTAGGAACCATTCCCAAGGGGAATACTTTGGAAGAATTTTTTGATTTATTTTAATTTTAATGCCAATCAAATCTTTATTACCTTGTATTATTTTGTAACTTATTTAACCTAATAAACAATATTAAAATTGTTCAAATACATTAATAAATTATTTTACTGTCTAAAATTAAAAGCAACAGTTTTTTTTGTTTTCACAATTATTTAGAGATTGGTACCTTGGTTATGTCATACTATTATGAATGTAACCATCTAAGAATGTAACAGTAAAGTACCAACCTGATTGGTCGAGAATAAAATGTCACTATAACACTGGAAAATCTCAAAATCTGAAAATAACACATGAAAACCAGCAATAAACGCTTGAAAAAATAGTATATTTCACTTGGAGTTAAAAAAAACTATTGTTTCGCTTAACTTGCTGGCTCGGTTAACGCCTCGCCAGCAAACTTTTAAGCTCAACAATTATGTTGTTTAACTCTAGTAAAATAATCAATTTATTATTTACAAAATAAAACAATTACAATAATATTAATAAATTCACAATATTGTTTGTTATATGGTATAGTAACATTTAGTACCTGATATATTTTACTTTATTGTATGTGATTCTTAATATCACCAATAAATAATCTAGGTTACTATTAAATTAAAGACTAAGTACTGGAACACTTACTTTATAATTAAGTTGAAAACGATATGTACCTACATGTAATTAGTTGTGTAAATAGATCACAAATAAAAATAGTAAATGACTTAAAATAAAATTATCAATGATAGTAATAATAGTAAGTAATAAATTTTTGAAAAAAAGTTGATTAGTTGATTTATTTCAATAAAAAACTGTGTTTTATTTGCACAAGTTGGAACTACATGACAACTTTTTTATAAAGGTTATTCTTCTGAAGAAGTTCTACATGTTCTAAAATCTAAAATACAACCGTAGTAATATTTATATACTTATATAAAGTTTTATGACGATAATCTTTATTTTGAGAAGTAAAATAAGGGTATTATAAACTATTTATAGCATTAAAACATTATTCCCTCTTTCGTGTGAATTATAATTGTGAATGCTTCACCCACTAGATACAAAGCACAAATTATAAAAAGAAGTGTAACTCTACACTGCTAGAGCATATTATATGAAATCAATAAATTTATCCACGTCTTATATAATGGTTTTCCGCCTAAAGGAAATCAGCGCCCCATGTCAAGAAATCACATTTCAACACCCATGACACACATAAAGCATCTGTCTTCAGGATTCAGTACAACACCTGGTTAATGATATGTTACATATTTTAGAAATAATTTGTTTATAGCGCCTTACTGATCAACGAATAATCTTTTTCACATGTCGACTAATTTTCAACGCTAGCCTGAAGTATTATTTTGTTTCACACCAAGGTAAGAATAATATTAATAATAGTCACATTTAAACAGATTCTATAATTTCTGTGTTGGTGCTCTTTTTAAAAAATACAGAATGGTCTACGTGTAAAAATATACATTCATTGTACCTACTTCAGCATGTATCTTACTTCGAATATTAGAAATGAAATAGACATTAATCTACCTGAACAGAAAATATGCCCAAAATCTTTCTTTCTATCTCCAATAATTGAAAATGAACGTATATCCGCTATTAACTCTCTTAAGAAAAAGCCTGCCGCTTCCAGTGAATATGATATTGATTCAACTGTTCTGAAGCGCTGTTCTGAGAGAGTATTGCTACACTACTATGTGGTATCCTGAATACATGCTTTTAGAATGTATCTTCCTTCGGGTCCTAAGGACAGTCGTCGTTGTCTCCGTTTATAAGAATGGTTGTAGACAAGAGCCTAGTAATTACGGACCTATCGCTATTTTACCTAATCAATCGAAAGTTTTAGAAAAATTAATCAAATCATGACTCTTATCTTTCCTAGCTACCTCTAATCAACTCAGTACTAACCAGTTTGGCTTTTGAGAAAGCTATCACAAAGTTTACAGGGCGTAAGTATCCTTGTATCGCCGTGTATGCCTGTTTTCTTAGATTTAAGCAAAGCTTTGATACAGTAAACCATGATCTATTTCTCAAAAATCTTGTTTTTAATTTATACAAACGACTTATTTATTCTTTTACTAAAAGCAGAAGTAATTTTATATGCTGATGATACAGCACTTTTATTAATGGTGCGTCGTGGGAATTTGTGAAGGATTGTGTATACTCAATACTAAAAATTTAATTTTATTACATTCTCGTTAAATGTTGCAACACAATCAAAATTTAATTTTTTGGAATTCCATGGTGATGACTGTTCCGGGGAAGTGTGTTCATGCTCTAATAAAATTTTTAGAGTTGCTACCACCAGATATCTGGGGATTGTAGTCGACCAGTTCCTCAGATGGGATTTCCACGTACATAATATTTGTAAAAGCTTGAAAAAGACTATGTACTTATTTAAGAAATTACGAGATAATACTTGGCTTTATCGACACACGTGTGTTTCAAGCATTTAAAGTTATCGCTTTGATAACGTATGCACCTTAATACTCACAGTCGTTACAGTTAACTGTTGGCATTTCTTAGTTTTGTTCTATTCATACGTGTCCATGTTACACGAGATGTCGTTAGACACACACTTTTTACTTAAATTACGAGATGTTTCTAACAGTAAGCATCTAAAAATTTTTTATTATGGGTTAGTTCAGTCTAAAATATCTCATGGTATTGTTACAGTGAAAAGAATTATTTACCCGCGACAGTCGTAGAATTGGGCGTGGATGTTACCGTTTTTACTCGATCAGAATTGTCAGTCTAAATGGGCGCCAGGTTCCAAGCTGACCAAGGAAACTAACTCAGAACCGGTAGTTAGCAGCTATCTTTACCGAAAAAAAATTATTGACTACTGAAACTTGGAGTGCCCAACAGAAACGCTAAGAAAATTGTAATAACACAGAGTATTAAATTTACCACACACAATAAAATAAAAAAATAACAAGTAACAGTAGTATCACTTGAGATGTTTAGTAATAACAAGCAATAAATAATTTTTTCGTCAACCGTGTGTTGCAAACAAAATTGATCGTTAATGATACCTGTTAATGAACGATTTTCTATTAATAAACAATTTTAGTATAGGCAACTAAACTTACATATCAGTAAATCAAGTTCAACATGAAAACATAAATAAAAAATCCATTGTAGTCTAATTTGTAGCAAAGAAATTTTAATAATAACAAATCGACATTAATCTACAGTTACAATAAATGCTGAATTTGTTCACACTTTGAGACTTTTTATACTGTACGCAAACTTCGGATGATAACATTTAATAACAATCAAGGGTGATCAGCTCATCAATGTTACAAACCATTCTTTCACACAGTTCTTGTTTACCCATTGTTCAGAAGTTAAATTCTTCAAGTAGTTCTGTAAGAGCAAATCAAAGAAAAGTAATGACCGCTTGCACATGGTAAGAATATGAATGAATATCTTTCTTCAGTATGATGTGACAAGTCATTATAGAAAGTTCAACTTGTTACAGCTAACGTAGAAATGTGCTTGGGTTTCGTCAATGATTTATCAAACATTGTTAACATTCTCTCTTTGTAGGCGGACCATTATTTTGATTAAGCACTAATCCGTTTTCACTAAAAAATTTAATACACCTTGTTTTGTCATTAACTTAGTGGACTTTGGACCCTAATTAGTAAAAGTGAACGGCAATTAGCCTAATTAGGCTAACAACCTTTTACCTACCTCTCACCTCATCAAGCAGTTTTATAATTAGGCCTCTCACCTCAATAGGCTGTTGTTGTCAACAGGCTGTTGACGCAGGCATTCTATTTAATTACTTGTTTTTGTTTTTAAAGACGTCAATGGAAAATACGGCCTCTCACCTCATTAGGCTGTTGTTGTTGATGTTGATTTCCATCATAGCGGTGGTTTGGCGGTCGATTTGAATTTCCAACATGGCGCCCCATCATGGCGGATGTTTCGGCGGTCGATTTGAATTTCCAACATGGCGTCCTAAAGTTTTTTTATGTATTTAAAAAAACTTGGTTGAGATTCGAACTTGCAACCATTGCATTACCGAGCCAAAGATTTAACCACTAGGCTACGGAGACAATTGAAAGATAGAGTTTGAAATTTGTATATAGCTGTAAAGGTTGATTAAGATGAATGATTGAATGATCTATGATGTTGTAAAATCTAGGTTAAGATGAGAAGACCTGTTATTTAAAAAGATGAATAAAGTTAATTAAAAAGATGAATAAGGATAAAACATTTAATAAACAAGGTCAAAAGGATAAAAACATATATTTATCACTGTTATACATTATAAACTAATTCACAAACAAAAATAACACTCACGTAGCGCCATTTTGTATGACGTATGATTAAACATTTAATAAACAAGATGAAAATGGATAAAAACATAAATTTATCATTTTATACATTACAAACTAATTCACAAACAGGAATAGCAATTACTTAACTTCATTTTTGTATGACGTATGATTAAACATTAAATAAACAAGATGAAAAAGGATAAAAACATATATTTATCACTGTTATTCATTATAAACTAATTCACAAACAAAAATAACACTTACGTAGCGCCATTTTGTATGACGTATGATTGATCATTTAATAAACAAGATGAAAAAGGATAAAACATGTACATTTTTCTTTCTCATACTTTATAAACTAGAACACAAACACAAAAAACAATTACCTAAAGCGATTCAATATGGCTGTCAAACCAACATTTTCTTTATTAATTACATTAACCACGGCTTTAACATATAGTTTTGAATTTACATTTGATTAAAAAAGTTTTAACATACTGAGGTTCGAACCATTAACGTTTGATATACCACCACGTATTTTACATATAGTTTTGAATTTACATTTGATTAAAAAAAACTTTAACACATCAGGGTTCGAACCATTAACGTTTTTACACCACCACATATTTAACATATAGTTTTGAATTTACACTTGATTAAAAATAACTTTAACACATTAGGGTTCGATCTGTTAAAGTTTTACACCACCACATATTTAACATATAGTTTTGAATTTACATTTGATTAAAAAAACTTGAACGTATCATGGTTCGAACCATTAACGTTTTAATACACCATCAAGGTGACGTATGTGTTAGGAAAATTAAAAAAAAAACAACAAAGAGGATACATTTTATTTTGTATCTCTGTTACACAATCACATTTTCAAATACCAATAACATATGTTTTTTAATTGGAAGAATAAAGAAAGCAGGAAACAAATTTTATTTCTCTCTCTGTTTCACACACAATATAAAATTATTTTACAAAAATATGAAACATTACAACTTAGAATCTTTAAAGTTTTTATGTATGAATGGCACACCACATCTAACATTCGTTTACCAGCTCGAGAATCATCTACGGTGTCACCAAAAACTTTCTTTCTGCAAACGTAGAGTTTTCTTATATTGACCAGTTATTCATCTCCAGCATCTGTAATTTGAAATAAAAAATAAACCACACACATTTTAAAAAAGTATTAACAAGAATAATAACAACAACAAAAACAAAAGCTTTTAAAAAATGAAGAAACGCAATTTTATAATTAAAAAATCTATACTTACCAAGATATTAATCATCTTAAATTCGTAACAAATATACAGGGTGTTTCATTAATCAGTACAGAAAATGAAACTGAGATTCCTTGCAAAATTTAAAGGGGGTTTAACATAAAAAAATTTCCTTAAAGCCTCCCTGAAGAGTTACAGCCCCTTAAAGATGTGTAAAAATTCACATTAATCGATTTTTTCTGAAATGACTTGAAATAAAAAAAGAAATCTAAACATTTAAATACTACTACCAAGAAGCCTCCATAATTTTATAATTTTATTCACCCTTGTTTTTCTGCAAGGGGTGAGTCTTACTACCCCTTAGAGTTTTTTACCAGAACTTTTTAACTAATTTTTTTTCAATTTTAAAATTCAGATTTTGGAGGGCCAATTCAACTAAAAACTTTTTTTGTCTCTTAAAAATTTCACGTAAACTCAATACTTTTCACCAAAAATAAATTAAGCGAACTTGCAGAATTTTTAATTAATAAGTTGCGTATGCAAGTTTGACATAAATAATATTATTATTAACTATCATTTTTAATTTAAATTAACAATATTATTTCAGAGAGTGTTTTAAATGGGCACCATTTTCTTGAATACAGGCTCTTATTCTTTTGAACAAATTTCCGTTAACGCTACCTAGCATTGCTACAGATTGTCTAACTCTTCAGGGAGGCTTTAAGGAAATTTTTTTTATGTTAAACCCCTTTAAATTTTGCAAGGAATCTCCAGTTTCATTTTCTGTACTGATTAATGAAACACCCTGTATATCATCACTTTGTATTTATACCCGAAAATTCGAAAATAACATCGTTAATTGTGTTTTTCTACATTAAAAAAGTGATTTTCCATTGACCCATCAAAAACAAAAACAAGTAATTAAATAAAATAAATGCCTGCGTCAACAGCTTGTTGACAACAACAGCCTAATGAGGTGAGAGGCCTAATTAGAGAACTGCTTGATGAGGTGAGAGGTAGGTAAAAGGTTGTTAGCCTAATTAGGCTAATTGCCGTTCACTTTACTAATTAGGGTCCAAAGTCCACAGTATCCTCATTCTACTCTTTTCCGTTTTTGTATGAATATTTGCCAACAGTATTTTAACACTAAGTCACTAAGTTGATGACAAAACAAGCTGTATTAAAATTTTTAGTGAAAACGGATTGGTGAACCAAATACGTTACAGCCCACACGCCCCTTACAGTTAGAAATAGGAAAACTGGCAAGCACGAACAGCTAGGTACATTTGTTTAAAATCTTTAGTTTAGCAGATTAAAACAGTCTTTCACACGCAAACATTAGGCTGCCGAATCATAAAGGAAGGTTGTCATTTCAATTTACTTGTGTTCAATGTTTGCATTGCGGCACTCCGAGTAAAGAAAGCAGTATATACGACATTAAACATGAACATTTCTCGACGGCTTTGGTCAGGACTAGTAACAGGGTTGATTAGAGTGCACCAGAAGTATCACACTTCCATAACCAGTTCCCAAGACCAGCGTCTACACTAACTCTTTGTTAAGGGTGAGCGTTGGGGTCGTACCTAACCTCACTAACTTCCAAGGATTGACCCACCGTAGCGCCCAAAAGCAAAGGACATTTTCAAATGATTTTGAATAATAAGAAAAATTTTGCGATCAAGGCCTTGACAATGAGAAAACGTTGAAGGATCTTCGCCAACAACTAATACCGGATACCGATATTTTGAAAGAAAATAAATAGTTCCAGAATAACACGACGGTGTGCCATCTATTATTTGAAAATAGTTGCCTAATCGACAGGAGATTATCAGTTTATTATTTTCTTTTTTCCTCGTTTAATTGAGATTTTATCGTTACAGTATCTTAAGCTCGGGTAGAACATCTAAATACATAATAACTAATACGGAAATTTGCCCTAAACAATAGTTGTTCCAAGACAATTTAAGCTATATCGGATTAAAACAGTGACCGCCTTAAAAATCCTCTTGTACGTACCGTTAACAACACGTCGACCTAACAATTATGTTGTACTGTACATACTTTCAAGACAAAGAAAGAAGTAGTTTGCTGACAGATATTTAAACGAGTACAATATACATTGAAGACAATAACATTGAACAAAAATAACTGGTCGTTAACAATACATACATATAAATTCATATTTGTTTAAAAACTTATTATACTGAGAAACTGAAAATAGTTATTAAAATTACCTCTGCTTTAAAAAAAATAATTTCATTTCTTACAATAGTAATACATAGTCAAAAAAATAGTTCCAATCCAACTTTGATAAAGACGCGGCTCAAACGCTAACTATTCTTAGTCAAAAAATAGTTTCAATGCGACTTTGAAAAGACACGGCTCGATTTGTTCGCCAAATTGTGAGAATCAAAGTAGCGTTGTTTAACGCGCCTAGCACCGCTTCGCGTCCATCTTTCAATGCTACTTTGATTTGTTCCTCTAAAAGAAAAAAATTGCCCATATCTCGTTTATTTTATTTTTTGCCATTTTAAGAAAAAACAATCATTAATTTTTAACTCTTAAATATCATAAAAAAGTAGAAATTACAATAGAATTAGAAAAATATGAGCAGAAAACCTTTTTTTGTAACTTCTGTGTAAATACAAAAAATAAAGAGGATAGAATGCATATTGACAATAAAATATGTAATAATATGACGCATAATTGAAAACAACGTTTGTATGGAAAAAGCATTGTAATGTAAATAGCATTTATTTAATTAATCGAGTGCGAAATTAATAAACAGATAATTTAGAGCACTTTTTATTCTCTCTAAGATATTGGAAATATCGCGCTAAAAGGTCTTAGCAAAAGAAACGTTATTTTTTAGAGTATTCCATTTGGAAATTTACAAAATTACGATTGTTTCGTTTTTTGATTCATATTTCTAGCTCTAAGCGTTACAGACCCGTAAAAACGATTGTTAGGTCGCTTATGTGGATAGGTTTTTGCGTAACTCTAACCGTTTAAGAGATATGAGCCTTTACAGTTTACCCTGTAAATTTTAAATGAAATTTTGACCTTTTCCAAAAATACTTTGTGTACCTCAAAGAGCGTTGTCGTAAAAGTTACGTTTATTGTGCCCCAGGCTGGGCGCTTTTTTGATAGGTTGTAAAATTTTTGAGCTATAAGCCTTTAAAAAGTTAGGGGTAGAATTTTGTAGGTTTTCGGGGCGTAACTTCGATCCCAGACGTTTTTTGCTTTCTGAAAAGAAAATCATTGCGTTTGTTTTTTGAACTCTATCAGACGTCGAATTTTTAGCAAATTGCGGCTCGTTTAGGCGAATAATTAGTTTTTTTAATTTTCCCAAAAAAACCCGTAACTCTCGAAGGCGTTTGATTCGAAAGCGGTTTTTTTTTAAATTCTTGAGTAAAAGGATGAGATCTACGAAGGGCCGCAATAAAATAAAAATAATTTTTGAATCGGAAGGTGTAAAGTGCGAAAAACCGAAAAAAAAATTAATTTTTTCCATTTTTTTGCGTTCCGACCGCCTTTTTTCCGTTTCTCGTCGGAAATTTAAAAAAAAAGACGTTGTCGTGTAGCCGATTTTTTTAGCCCGCGTACAAAGCGTTCGAACCGACGCTGGGACGTTTGTTATCGCCAGATGTTCTCACAAAAGACGACGTCGCTCGCAATGAGTGGAAGGAGATGCGATAGTGCGCGTCTAAGTGAGAGGGGACGGTAGCGCGTTATATGTCGATTAAAAGAAGTGGTGGCTAACAGAACTCCACAACTAATCAACCTTCAAATAAAACGTGTAGATATTGAAGTTACATACAGCCTATCCGTGTAGTACGCGGACCTAATTGATATTGCTTTTAAAAAGTAAATTTATTCTAAGTTTTGACCATTCTATTAGGTTTCTCAGTAGCTGCAATAAAAAATATTTTTAATTATAGTACAGGGTGTCGCACTTACATGGGCGACTTGTCAACTTTGACATTTTAAATGGAAACATACTTTTATTCAGTAAATGAAATCTCCTGTCTTAATTAATTATAGTATACTTGTTTCACCATATGATGAAACAAGTATACTGTAATATTTTTATTCTAATTCTACGTGAAAAACTATGAGGTTTATGTAAACAATTTCTTGGATCAACATTGGCTTTCAGATATTTTAGGTTTTTCGAGAGCAATATAAAAACCACTGATAAGTGAAATTAAACCAAAGATAACCACATATTATATTAGCCGAGAGAAGAAAATGGGAAGGGAAATAAAGAAAACAAAGGGTAAAGACAAACTATTACAAAGAATGTATATTAAAAGTAGAATTAATGAAGAAGACAGAATGAAGATTATACTAAAGTGAATAAAACCAAAATTTAGGAATAATCTAACACAAATATATTTGCACCAGTAAATGAAAAATGTACATAGTAGCATTTTTTTAATAATGAGAAAAAACGATTAGAAATACATAGTTCAGTTGGGCTAAGGAAGTGGGGATAAATATAAATAGTAACGGATAAAGAATATTCGATTTTTGCATTGTGAATTGCATATTCGCTTGCAAAAAACTATATAAAGTTACTAGAGAAATTAAAAGAAGGAGTAAAAGACAAAGGATAATGAAGTCAAGAGCGAAATGAGAACAGTTATTGCTATGTTGTGATAGTTAAGTCAGAGAAGATACACATGAGAAAAACTTGTGACAAATAAAAGAAAAAGTTAAAAATTTAGGATTGAGTTAATTAAATATTATAAAATTAAAACAGGGAAATAGTTGATGAGTGTAAATAATCTGTAAATAAGAAATTAGAAGTATATGAGAATGGGAAGTGTTAAGAAGAGTGGACTTATTACATATAGTAGAAAAATTTGAGGGAAGGCAAATAAAAAAAATTAAAACAAACATTGATGTAAACCGATCCGATTAAAATACAATTAAAAGAAAACAAAAATGCATATATAATCTATATAACAAATAAATTAAATGAAAAATACAACAGATGTAAATTAAAATAGCAAAAGGGTAAACAATTGATTAAATGTAATAGAAGAGCAATAGAAGGCCTTTGGAGAAAAATCGAGAAAATTTTCTAAATAAACCAAAACCATTCTACAGGGTCTTAAAAAAAGAGTGTGAAATATTTCAGAAGGTAATAGTATGAACCAAAATTAGAAGAAAAGTCTTAATAAACATGGGTCCGCAAAGTAACGGTTGCGGATATATAGACCACTATTCGTTTTTCGAACATTTTATTTTATTAGGAATAAACCGACAAAGAAAGCTTTCGAGAAACAAAAAACAAAGTTACAGAAGATGTTCAAAATGTCCTCCGTCCATTTCCAAGCAGGCACGACATCTTCGTCTTAACGAGATTCGAACTCTTTTGAAAAAACCCTCCTTGGTTTGGATTTCTTGACACTTTTGAGGAGTTTGTAGTTTTTTTAATAATGTGCGACTAACTAGATATTTTGAAAAATAAGATTTTGATAAATTTGTTTGGTGCCTGTTGTTCTGTTATTATTGCCTTTACAGAAAATTAGAAAAAGAAAAGTTTTAGGTATTTTTGTGGTAAATACTAAAGTCTAGTCAAAGTTTTGATTTAACGTATACTTTTTGAGTTATGACACTAACTTCTATTTTTTCTAATAGAAACCATAGTCGGCTATGACTTTATAATAAAAGTATATTTTTAACGATTCCAATAATATGCCATATCTCATATTTTTATAAATAAATCACCTGTGGTTAATTTCGATTTTTTCGAAACTTCTTGAATATTGTGCAATGGAAACAATTATCAAGTTGAATAATGAAATGGAAGTTAGATAAATATTACCTTTTTTAAATTTTAAAATTACAAGCTCAATTAGTTTGTGGAGAGTTAGATAATACACATAGTACACCGTTTTAAAACAAAATTTGTAGCTTTTTGAACGGAACGTGCATCAATATTAGCGACAGTTTCTAGAACAGCTTCCCTAAAATCATCTTCTGTGGCGTATGTCCTTTGATACACCGTATCTTTAACCGTTCCCCATAAATAAAAGTCTAAAACAGACAGATCCGGGAATCGACGTGGCTAATCAACGGGCGCGTTTCGTCCTATCCATGAGTTAGGGAATGTTTGATTCAAATGAATGATGCGGATTTTCTTGTATCCAGAAATGCTATTATGCCTGTTAAACATACTGCAGTTGGTAAATTGCGTTTCATCAGTCCACAAAACTTTAAATTTAAACTGTGAGTCAGCTTCACACATGTTAGTAACCAAGCACAATTCTCAATGCGTTTATTGAAATCCCCGTATGTAGTGTTTGTGCAACTGGAAATTTATATGGGTGATACTTATGTTCTTTTAGTATTCGTACAATTGTACGTTGTGACATGCCTGCTTTAGTTTCAATTTTTTTGAGTTGAAATCGATGGATTTTGCAGTACACATGCTAGTACATTTACCTCTGCCTCTTTATTAATACTCCTTGTAATATTTTTTGATCTACAGAAAAACCCATGTTTCCCCAAATTATCATAAAGTCTTTTATAGGTAGGTACACTCTGTCATATCACGTTTTTCTTCATCAGAGAAATTCATATTGATGGTTTCATACACCTTAACCAACATAAATTAAACTATTAGTTATTTGTCCAACAAGTGAGGAAAGCGATTCTTTTTTCCACTCGAGCTCACTCTAATGCCTCCCTCGCTACGCTCGTGAGGCAACTCGAGCTCGAGTGGGGAAAGGTTTTCCCCGTGTGTTAGACACAACATTTTTTCCACATTTCCCAAAAAAACAACCTAATGAAAGAAGTAATATTGTAAACGTAACCAATAATCTCGCTACAGTATTCTGTAGTATTGGCGTGGTCTCAATCTGTCACAGCGCAGTCGCGTAATTCTAACCAATAAATGTAGAATAGCAATTTTTAAGAATCGAAGTATAAGATATTAAATTAAACAAACCTTATTGAATACTAAATTAAATTGTTTAACTAACTACTAGGCGCATATAGTTCTAATAACACATTCTTACATTTTTTAAAGAGGAATTTTTGTAACACGGCATTATTTTCCTCGCTATTGAGGAAAACGAATTTTCCTCACTATTTGTAGAGAAGAAACGTCCGTTTTCTAAGTATGTTGTGGAAAATAGTTATTTGTCCAACAAGTGAGGAAAGCGATTCTTTTTCCCACTCGAGCTCGAGTTGCCTCACGAGCGTAGCGAGGGAGGCATTAGAGTGAGAGTGGAAAAAGGCTTTCCTCATGTGTTAGACACAACATTTTTTCCACGACATTCCCCAAAAAAATAACCTAATGAAAGAAGTAATATTGTAAACGTAACCAATAGTCTTGCTACAGTATTCTGTAGTATCGGCGTGGTCTCAATCTGTCACAGCGCAGTAGCGTAATTCTAACCAATAAATGTAGGATAGCAATTTTTAAGAGTCGAAGTATAAGATATTAAATTAAACAAACCTTATTGAATACTAAATTAAATTGTTTAACTAACTACTAGGAGCATATAGTTCTAATAACACATTCTTACATCTTTAAAGAGGCATTTTTGTAACACGGCATTATTTTCCTCGCTAGTGAGGAAAAACGAATTTTTCTCACTATTTGTAAAGAAGAAACGTCTGTTTTCTAAGTATGTCGTGGAAAAAGTCATTTTCACTTGCTAATAATTGACGTTTACATCGGATATTGTTTCCACAGCATACTATCCCAACAGTATAAAAAATTAAACTAAATTGGCTACAATTTGTTTATTTATTAGAATAATGGTGACATACAGTGTGACTCATTTTGAATGGAAACACCCTGTAAAATTGGGAGTTATTAATAGATATCGGCCAATTCTTTTTTAAATGTCAAGCTATAACAGATCTACTTCTGGACAAAATTTTAAATGTTTATTCCAATTTTCAAGGCATGCTACGATACTTTTCTTAGACGAAATTGAATATTTTTATTAGCGATATTTTTAAAATAAAAATTTCTACGCCACTGGATTCAGAGAGGCTTCAAATGGCTATGACCAAAATTTTATAAAAATAAGTTTATTAATAACAAAGTTATGACTACTTAAAGTTCGAAAACTCATTATGCTAATTCGTAACAAAATAACACCCTGTATCAATAGATGGCCATGGAAATTATTATTTATTGTTTAGTACTTATTAGAATAAGTCGGAAATGAAGAAAAAAATTAAAGTATCATCAGAATTTATTAAAAATCACGGAATTACATTTAACTTTTAACGACATTAAGTAAAGCATAATATTTCGATTTAAATCTTAGTTGCCATAGAAATTTGCTACTGTTTGACAGATGTGATCAATTTCAGTGACATTGTAGTATCAGTAATATAATTTACTTCCAGTTGATATTTTATTGTGTATTATGGCTGAAAGATTAAGTTTAAGAGAGAAAATTGAAATAATACGTCTTGTGGGAGACAATGACAGAAGTGCCAGAGAGGTTTGCAGAATATTTAATGAAAGACATGGTGATCGACGTATTAGCTGTGGCACGGTGAATAAAGTAAAAACATATTTAATGACACAGGTGCAGTATCAAGAACCCTTTTAAAAACTAATCCTGTGCAAAGGGTAAACAGAAATGATCAACCAATTTTAGATTATTTTAAAAATAATCCTAATACCAGTTTAAGAGAAGCCAGTATAAATTTGAATATTCATCGAGAAACCATTCGGCGATGTGTCAAAAGAAACAATATTAAACCTTTTAAACCGAAGTTTCTGCACACTTTGCGAGAAGGCGACGAAGTATTACGTTTGGAATATTGTTTATGGGCCCAAGGAGAATATTTAAATGACCGTAATTTTCTAAAAATGTGATGTTTACCGACGAAGCCACATTCACTACAAATGGTATAGTTTCATCACAAAATTGTCGCTATTGGGCAAGTGAAAACCCCCACTGGGTAATAAATTGTAAAGCCAATATTCCCAAAAATTAACGTCTGGTGCGGAATACTCAACGAAAGAATTATTGGTCCTTTCTTTTGAAGTGAACATTAACGCGCAGAACTTTTTAAATTTTTAAATACGGATTTGTGGGATGCCATCCACGAGATTCCAATTAACGAACGATTGAATTTACGTTTCCAGTTAGATGGGTGTTCAGTCCATTATGCCAGACTTGTGAGGCAATGGCTGGACGACCATTATCCAAATCGATGGATAGGCCGTGGCAGTTCGTTAATACATTGGCCACCAAGATTTCCAGATCTAACAATTTTAGACTTCTTTTTCTGGGGACTACTCACACAAAAGTTTACAAAACCCGCCCAAGAGACAGAAACGAACTTTGTGCAAGAATTCGACAAGTATGCCAAGAAATTACCCTCAAGTACTGAGAAAAGCAATTAAACATATCCGAAAGCGCTACGAAAAATGTATTGAACTGAATGGTGGATTGGTAGAAAGAACTAGGATATGAAATCAAATGTTTTCCATGGCCATCTATTGATACAGGGTGTTATTTTGTTACGAATTAGCATAATGAGTTTTCGAACTTTAAGTAGTCATAACTTTGTTATTAATAAAATTATTTTTATAAAATTTTGGTCATAGCTATTTGAAGCCTCTCTGAATCCAGTGGCGTAGAAATTTTTATTTTAAAATATCGCTAATAAAAATATTCAATTTCGTCTAAGAAAAAGTATCGTAGCATGCCTTGAAAATTGGAATAAACATTTAAAATTTTGTCCAGAAGTAGATCTGTTATAGCTTGACATTTAAAAAAAATTGGCCGATATCTATTAATAACAATTTTACAGGGGTGTTTCCATTCAAAATGAGTCACACTGTATGATATATCATTGGAATCGTTGAAAACTTTATTATGAAGTCATACCCGACTATGGTTTCTATTAGAAAAAAACAGAAGTTTGTGACAGAACTCAAAAATTATACGTTAAATAAAAATTTCTACTAAACTTTATTATTTATCACAAAAATACCTAAAACTTTTCCCTCTATAAATTGTTTGTAAAGTCAATAATAACAAAGCAACATACACCAAACGAATTTACCAAAAAAACTTATTTTTCGAAATATCTAGTTAGCCGTGCATTTTTTTGTAAGAACGAATGCCAGGTTTTAGTGATCTCGTAAAAATACAATTCTTTCCCCATTAAACTGTTTCTTTATCTTTATTAGTTTCCGAGATCCCTGTGCTAAACATCAAAAAAAACTTACCCTGTATATGAGGTAATTAACCGAAAAATGAAAGACGAAAAATAAAAAAAATTAAGAAGAAAAACGTGTTGAAAAACAAAGAGATACAAAATCTCGTGTCCAATTTGGAAAATATAATAACGATAAGGAACTCGAAAAGGAAAAGAATATTAAAAAACGAAAAAATCAACATCTAGTAAAGAGTATTAGACCTTTGCAGATTGTAGCAATGGATTAGACAGGAAATTTAGTGACGGGGGCTAGAGGAAATAAAAACATATTGGTAATTGTAGACATATTTAGCAAATACATTAAGTTGTATCCCAGCCCGAGAAGCAATCCAAGGCATGTGTTAAAATGCATTGAGAAATTTATAGAAGAAATTGGAAAACCTAAACCTATAATAGTCGACAATGCGACATATTTTCGTAATGAAAAATTTTAAAGAAGTTTATACGATCAAGGAATTAAACACTATTATTGTTCCATTAGACACCCATGTGCTAAGCAGACAGAGCGATATATAAAAGAGGTAATGAAAATGCTTCGGTTAATGACGAATGAACATCACCAACAAACGATGGTTCAGATACGTCCCAGAGATTGAAAATTACATATTCAAAGTACCACACGTGATAACGGAAGAAGCGCCGATTACGGTTATAAAAGGAATCGTACCCAGTAGGTTAGTGTTAGTTAGTGGAAATTGGTAAATTTAGCAGAATTGCATAACAAAGTAAAAAGGAAGTTAAAATCAGCCGCAGATAAATATAAAAGAAGACAAAACTTAAAGATTCGAAAATGTAAAGAGTACGCAGTGGGAGACAAAGTTATTTACAATATACAGTTACGAAGAAAGAGGGCATTTTCATATTACAATGATATTTGATTACCCAATAAAAAGAGATAACCAAACAATGACAAGGAGTGTAGATAGCAAAAAATTAATTAAGGTTTAAGAAGTAAGAAGTGTGAATGAGAATTAGATGCTAAAAAATAAGAATAATCTGGTTAAGAGGATTAAGGAAGAAACAATGATCGACAATCATGGAAGAAAATAAATTGAGATAAACAAAAAAATGTTACAAAAGCTTAAACGCAGCAAAGAGGAAAGGAAGTTTAAGAAATCATAAGAAAGACATATAAAGTTATAAAAAGCTTAATGAAAGGAATGATTAAGATTAATGCAATGAAATTAAAGTTATTATGAAGTTGAAGGGAATGAAGTAAATAAATGTGAAGGGAATTTTATGAAATTTAAGAAAATGATGTTTAAAAAAAATGACATGATAAGAAATATTATATAAAAGAGGATAATAGATTAAAAAGGATTATGGTATTATATGTGAAGCCTGAGAAAGGAAATGAGATGAAAAAGATTTTAAAGAAATAGGAAAGAAGATAAGTAAAATGTCAGAAAGCAAGAGTTGAAATAAGCACTGATCAAGTAAGAAAGAAGAAAAAGATTCATTAATAATAATAATAATAATAATTTTATTTACGGTAAGCTCCTTTACAAGACATAAGAAGAAACAAAAATTAAATGTACAAACTTGATACAATGTTTAAAACTAAATGTTTAATTAAAATACAAATGCGCGACTGAAAAACACTCAATGACGCCAAAAACAAATCAAAATTGTTTGAAAAATTAAGTAAGTTAGCCAACCTCAGCTCCTACTCACAGGATTATTGAAACCGTAGTTTGTACGGTGAGTATATTCTCTCAATAATACCTTATTTCTAGTTGATACACTAACTTGACAACGAAAATTAATTTTACTTAGTACCTCTGGACAATCAATAACAGAATTCAAAATTTTAAATAATAAGCACAAATCGTGGTAATTACGTCTAACATACAAAGACACTCGACATTTAGGTGCAATGCCAGAAAATTATAGTTTGCATTAACTGTGTTTATTCTTAACTTAAACGAACATACTTTTAAGAATCGACATTGAATCTTATCTATTAATTTTACTAAGTAATTCTGATGTGGATACCAAATAAAGATTTGAGGACAAGAGATTTATACAATATACAATAGATTTTGACATAAAAATCTTTACAAACGGACCAATAAATTTAAGAATTTTTGGCGCTTTCATGCATACACTGATAATATGTGCGTTGAAAGATAGAGACTTACAAACTAAACCATCCAAATCAACTATTTCATCAACACGACTTAAGACAATTTTATTTAAAGAATAGTTTTAAATAGTGTAATTACTACTTTTTGTAAACGTGATAATTTTACATTTTTAATATTGCATATCTATCATTTAACTTACACCATTGTTCAAAAGAAACAATATTTTACTGCAAGGGTTCTGCATCTGCAGCTGAATTAATTCTAGAATATAATTTAACACCATCGGCGTAAAGTAGACAGTTACAATATTTAAAAATCTTAGGAAGGTCGTTAATAAACAACATAAATAATATAGGCCCAATATGCGAGCCTTGTGGCACACCAGAAGCCACATTAAATGCCGCCGAAGAACAACCATTTACATAAACAACTTGACTTCTACCAGATAAATAATCATACAGCCACTTAATAACTAAATCCGAAAAGCCCATATTGGCAAGTTTACATAGTCAAACCGAGTGATCAACAGTATCAAAGGCTTTGGAAAAATCTGTGTAAACAGAATCAACTTGATTGCCTTTCTCTAGAGCATCCAACAGAAAAAAGTGATAACTTAATAAATTAGTTACAGTAGAGCGGCCCTTGACAAAGCCATTCTGTTAATTACTTAACAGATTTTTGGATGCCCACTGTAATTGTTGTGACACAATGCTATCAAAAATCTTAGAAATAGAAGATTGAAGACAAACACCTATATAATTAGTAACATCAGATCTATCACCATTTTTAAATATAGGAACTGTTTTGCCTAGTTTCCATAAAACTGGAAAAACACCTGTTATATGTAATGAACAATTCTTGCTAAGTATTGATGGTATCTTATCAGGACCACTGCTACATGTGCTTTTAAGCTTATTGATATTATTGAAAATAAGATCCTCATTTACACAAAACAAAAATAGCAAATCAATAAATCCAGATGACTCATAGTCAGATGCATTAATATTATCGAATGAATTAGGTCTATATACACTAGAGAAAAAATCTGCAAATAAATTAGTTGACTCTTGCGCATTATTGTTACATTTGTCGTTATAAAATAATGTTACAGGAAGATTATCGACTTTTCTTTGCTCGTTAACAAATGTCCAAAAACTTTTTGGATTACTAACCATATTGTTTTCGATGCGTTTTGCATAGTTAAGATACAATTGTTTGTTAAGAACTTTACACTAATTACAAAGATCAGAAAAATAAGATAGTTTGTTACATTTGTATTTTTGATGAGCAGCCTTTTTGATTTCAATAAATTAATCAATTCAATGTTGAACCATCTAGGATATGATGAGTTAGTAAAATAAAGCAATTGTGTGAGAAACAAGAAAAAGGAAATAAGATAGGATGGTAAGTGAGAATCATTGAAATAAGAATGAATGAGTGTGAATGAAAATAATTAATAATAAAGATAAAATAAGATTTAGTTAGAATTTAAAAGTTAGTAATGAAAAGATTTGTTTACATTAATGCATAATTAGCAGTTTAAAAGTATAATATAATTTGAAATGTTCAAGGTTAAACACATTAAAATTACTTTAAAAAATACAGGGTGTCCCACCGGAAACGCCATCGATAGATTATAGAAAAACTGTACATGGAAAAAATTTGAAAATTTAGTAGTATACTAACATCGACGGGGGCAGTTTCTCTAAAATATTTTCAAAATGGTGACACTTTCGGTTATACCGGAAGTATGTGTCAACTTGCTTATTTTAAATAGAACACCCTATATATTATTCTATTTTTGAATTTTGCCCAAAATTCTAAACACATTTTGTGTATAATGTCCTATACCTAAGTCTAACTGTTTTGGACTTATTTTAAATTTTATGTCAAAATGACGTTTTCAGGCCTAAACAAAATTATAAAATTTTCCTATACTAATGCTTTTATTATTTAATTGAAATAGGTTTCCTTGTAGCAGGGGACCTATTTTAGTGGGCTATGTCGATATTTTGATAATAAATTAATACAGGGCGATCAAAAAAAGGATTAAAATTAAATTCAAAAACACGTCAAAAGTCATTTTTTTAAATGCAAGCACCATGTTTTTATAGCTTTATTTTTATTTAGCATCAAAAATAAGGTTGACTTTGTACAAGGTTGTCTATTCAAAAAATTCATGGTTTTCGAAATATTGGCAATTTAACTTTTTTTGTTGCACAAATGCTATTGTATTTCTTTTAATATGAATGGTTATTCCTAGTTGGCCATGAGAGAAAACAATCATCTGTCAAGGATATGTCAAACTGTTAAAATTTTCAATAATCATGCCGGGACGCTTAAATTATACAAACGAAGATTACTTAAATTTATTTATTATTTATGGACAATGTGATAAAGTTATATTAAGAACATGTGTTACAGTTAACTGTACCGACTGTAAGTGTTAAAGTGCATATCGTTACCAAAGCGATAACTTTAAATGCTTGAAACACACGTGTTCGATAAAGCCAGGTGTTCTTTCGTTGCGTGTGTAATACTGTACAAGTAATTACTTGGCTTTATCGACACACGTGTGTTTCAAGCATAATAAGTTATCGCTTTGATAACGATATGCACTTTAACACTCACAGTCGGTACAGTTAACTGTTGGCATTTCTTAGTTTGATACACACAGTTTGACATATCCTTGACAGATGATTGTTTTCTAACGCCATCATGGCCAACTAGGAATAACCATTCATATTAAAAGAAATCAATAGCATTTGTGCAACAAAAAAATGTTAAATTGCCAATATTTCGAAAACCATGAATTTTTGAATAGACAACCTTGTACAAAGTCAACCTTATTTTTGATGCTAAATAAGATAAAATTATAAAAACATGGTGCTTGCATTAAAAAAATGACTTTTGACGTGTTTTTGAATTTAATTTTAATCCTTTTTTGATCGCCCTGTATTAATTTATTATCAAAATATCGACATAGCCCACTAAAATAGGTCCCCTGCTACAAGAAAACCTATTCCAATTAAATAATAAAGGCATTAGTATAGGAAAATTTTATAATTTTGTTTAGGCCTGAAAACGTCATTTTTGACAAAATTTAAAATAAGTCCAAAACAGTTAGACTTAGGTATAGGACATTATACACAAAATGTGTCTACAATTTTGTGCAAAATCCAAAAATAGAATAATATATAGGGCCATTTAAAATAAGCAACTTGACGCCTACTTCCGGTATAACCGAAAGTGTCACCATCTTGAAAATATTTTAACGGAACTGCCCCCGTCGATGTTAGTATACTACCAAATTTTCAAATTTTTCCCATGTACAGTTTTTTTATAATCTATCGATGGCGTTCCCGGTGGGACACCCTGTATATAAAATACATTTAATTCAAATTTTTTACGCAATTTGAAGAGAGTCTGTAATGATCTAAATTTAAATAAAATTATGTCGGTAACTATGTAAACGAGATTTGTCAAATAATTAAAAAAAAAAAATAAAAGCCATTAGTGTAACTTTTTTAATAAAAAAGATAGTGTATTTAAAATAAAGTTATATTTACATTGAACGATTCTATCATTGCAATATTTATCTGGTTAAACATGAAAATTTATAGCAACAAACTGTTTCTCCTTATCAAAACTGTATTTCATATTAATTGTTGTGTAAATCTTTCATGATCCGTAGACTAATTTATTTGAAAATTAAAAACGACGATTTACTTTTGCCAGTGGAATTTTTACAAAGAGACATCAGAATTGTGGTGCGGCGCCCGGCATGCTAAATAAATACATCAAAATAACATATTCTAGTTAAGCTTTACTTTAAATAGCACACAAATTGCAATTAAAACCGGTTCGAAAAGTGACTTTTAAATCATCAATGACATTTCCTTGGTATTAATTAAAATTTACTTCATAATCGCCACATGAGCTCGATAAGATTTGAAATATAACAGCAAAATCACAAGAATGAAATACAATTTTTAATTCATTCAGCATCCTGAAGTTTGGGAAAATGAAAATGAAAACTTTATTCATGCTTAATGATAATTACTAGTAAAAAAATTTGGACGCAAGCGGTTTCCCTTAGATCGACATTTTTGTATATTAAACATCAATATCAAAGTTGGTAACTTAATGAGCATTACTGGCCACTACTACTTGATTCGTCGTTAATGATAAGATTGTGCAATTCTTGAAAATATCGCGATAACTGTGAATTGTCATCGCAAAGAAGAATTTTTATTTTTGAGAACAATAATAAAAAGTTCAATTACGAAAATTACCTATTTGAATACAACAGTTTTAACAAAGTAGAAACTGTAATTGTTTTGTTATTTACTACACTAGCGATACAAGTTTTTGATAATGACTAAACTGTGCAATTATAACACAATTAAAAATGTCAGTATTGGTCAATCATGTACGAAGGCATTAAAGTATACATTTGGGTATTTAAGAACAAATCTATATTACGATCAATTAAAGTACCACATACAAAGAAAGATGTATTAACACCCAGTACATCCATAAACGTAGGTATCAATAACCAAAAAAGTAATTATCAAGCGAGAAGTTGGTCAGATGTAGTATAATATGTTACATTCTTACTTAATTGCTTTGCTGCAATGCTATCATACAACTACCTATCAACATTAGTTATTCACTGAAAAAAAATATAAAACTACTAAGTTCTATCCGTTTAACGCATCTTCTTTCTGATATCGTATTTAAGTAATGATTAAAAAGCGAACAGATTGATACACATATATTAAAAAAAATTTTTCATTTCATTAACGCGGCTGAGTTAGTGCTTGTTTATATCAAAATTTAAAATGATCTAAAATTTAAATTAAACCGACAACATATTAACGACTCCATATCTCTAATTACGTTGAGTTATGTTTTATCACGTTAACATATTTACAGTTATATTTTCCAATTGATAAAAGAATAAATATTAAGTCATTAAGCTGTCATTCTCTAATACTCTATTTAAAAGACCACTTCTATATTAGAAAGTATAAAAATTGTGTCACATACAAATTTATAGGGTGAACATTTTATGGAATCAAGAACATATTTCATTGAAAACATGACATTAATTTCTGGAGCGATATATAATGTACATCAAGTAGCTAAAGTCGAGAATTGGTTAAAAATGTATTAGTTTTGTACGACGTAAAGGCGGTAGTTATCAATCCTATTTCCGCGACACGCATTTTAATATTTTTCTTTCAATAAGAAAGCTTGAATGTAATTATTAAAAAAAAATCGAGAAGATTTTGTAGACAGGTGTAAAAGACCGGTCTTTGCGTGCCAATCTGCCAAAATACCAATCCAGAAGTATGCTGCAGTATCAGCTGAATTAATTAGCAATTTAATATGTCGTACTAAGAGACAGCTGAACAAGACACGTGCTCATGATCTGATCAGGATTAGGTCCATACGTGTTTGATTATCTTTGCTGAATGTCTTGGATTGCATTTTTTCCGGAAATTTCCACCTACTTACTTAAGATAAGACAGTCCTTTAATTAAACTTCTTCGAAACGTTTCCACAGTTGTTGCTTCAAAGCTTTAAAAATATTTCGACGCGTTCGTATGCAGTTTATTTTTAATATGACCGGTAGTGCGGCGGTAATTTGCATCAGGAAATTATGTGCATCAATTAATCAATTTTCATATTAAATTTTATACACGAGCATTTCTACTCCTCTGGTCGCGTTTTTTAAATCTCAATTGCGGGTTAGTCTTAAATTCTTTCAGGGCAACTTTTTTTACTTAATCAATGTCGCAAAAATGTGTAATTGATCGAAACATTTATGTAAAGTAGTTTTATGATAATGAAGGCCACAACAATTTAATTATTTAGTTTTGTATGGTAATCACGGTTAATATCGTGTGGGCCATGTCTTGGTTATGTCGGCTCGACATCGCTTATTCATTCGCGAAAGAGAACTTTCACACGTTTGTCCGATATCTGAAACTGATTAACGATACAATAAGTATATCGATTAACCGGCCCCAAGTGTACAGTTACAATGACGGCTTTCAGACTTCCACATCGGATAGCAAAACGATAGTTGCTGTTTTGCACAAGAGCTGAAGTGACGAAATGGCGGACAAAATCGTTGTATCGCTTTTCGACTTGCTGTATCTTCTCCCCAAACAATTGGACCTAAAATTGGCACTATGTAAAAGCAACCATTCCGCTTATCGTCTCGATATCAAGCAGATACAACCGATACCTGTAAAACAATTCAATTTACCTTTAATTATTATTACACAACAAATTAGAATTATTGCTAATTTAATTTTCCACACATAATACTACTGGATTGAAAATATGTTAAAAACGAAATTGCCATCCTTATATAACTGTATAATTTTTATTAGGTACGTTTTTTTGTGCTCGCATACTTCAAGCAAGTTTATCAATTAATTTTTAGACCTGAGGAATCGTTAGGATACGGTTACTTAATGATGTGTAATAAACGTTTTCATTATTAAATTCGTTATATTAATTAAAAGTGTCGCGTGTGTAGCTATTATTATTCTGCAGGTGTATTTTTTTATTGAACACTAGAAATATTTCAAATCAATTCCACTCAAAATATTTAATAATTAATTTAACTTTAATAATTAAATTTTCTTTTTATATTTATAGCGTTTATTTAATTAACGAACGAGTATAATATTTACTTCTTTTACACCACATCTTATAGACTTTTTACTTTTCCTACATATTACATAAGAAGAAAAAAAGTTCTATATAGGTACAGAATTTCAGATTTTTTTTCAAACAAAAGTTGTGTGTAATTTAATTATACACAACTTTTGTTTAATAGTATATTATATGCGAGGTGGAAACTGAAATTTCCACCGAGGTATGTATACTATTTTATTCACAATTACATTTTTGAAGTGAAATAATATAAACTGGAAACAACAATATAAGTATTCTTTAAAGATAAAAAACAGTTATATTACTTGCATTCTACAGTAATTTAGGCAATTACTTTGTTGGAAATTTATTAACACAACAACAATAGAGAAATTTAATTTAAAATTAATGTATACACACAAAATAAAGTTGATGTTTATTCAATGAATCTTGACATTATTTTAATAAAAAGTTTATTAAAATTTGTCCAACGTACTATTTTATTAATGTAATAAACCTAGGTACATTAATACTATCAACTTATTGTACAATGCCGTTATAAACGTTGCCATTGTAGTAATAAATGATATTTATTAACGTAATGTATAAGAAACATAAAAACAAAACTCAGAATGCATTCATCGTATGTAGGATCGTACATTATCATAATGTACAGTCTACATCAATGTGTTGTATAAAAGTACATTAGTATAATGTACACGAAAATCCTATACCATTGATTTAATATACACCGTACATTAATGTTATGTAGTATTGTAATGTTGAATTTATTAATTTCATGTATAACGTACATTCATATATTACGTTTTGTTTATTAGATATTTTGGAGATTATGGTTGAAAAATAAATCAAAAGTATGAATTATCTATTTTATTACTAAAACTGTGACAAAAAGACAAACTCTAAAATAAACTGTAACAAATGAATATAAAAAGAAACAAGACAAAAATAATAAAAATAAAAAAATCTACAACTCAGCATTAACTATAGCTAATAATAACAATAAAACAATTTAAATTAATTTTCTATTGCTGTTCCACTTTTAAAGCTTCCGAGAACAGATGCACTTTCGGAAAGCTACCTTCTGATTTTATATGATAAAAATGTGTTCCAATGAAAGTCCAAAACATTGTGGCTTCAATTGGAAATTTTAAATTAAAAACATAAAAATTTTAAAACATATGTCGACCGCCCGAAGTAAATTTAAAATTTAAATTTGATGTCATCAAAGTAAACAAATATCTCGGTAATGGAAGTAATATTGTCACCTATACACATTACAAAGGGCTGGATTGACTCCTTTTGCTCTTTAGATGCATTAGGTGATTATCCAAATCAGCCGCTGATTTGGCCACATATAAGAAAGCCATTTGGGAGTCCCGAATGGAAAACTTTATGGTATCTTTCTTTCCAGTTTTATCGTTTTTCTTAACAATTTTATGAGTCGGTACAAGATATCCATGTATAGCGTATAATAAAGTGGCATCACGACTATCTAAAAAGAAAAAAATTATTTAGGAGTTTTTGAGTTACTTAATACTTACTTTCATTTAAAGATCTCGTTTTCAGCTTTTCCAGCAATTCCAAAATGGTCTTATCTTTAACGTGTCGCTCCAGGCTTAAAAATTTTGTTATGGAGTTAATTGACGTCTCCCAAGAGTCAAGTAGACCATTGCCCGTATTATATAAACTATTGAAGTCCATATTTATCTGTAAGTTGTTTAAAACTTCTGTTAGTTTAGCTTGTGTAAATAACGTTTTCTTGGATTCTTTAATCAAAAACAAGATATTGGTCCGTTATAGTTCTGTGGTCAGTTTACAGAACGTCTGTTAAATGTTTAACGTAGATTAACTTTTAACGAGGGTCATGATCAAATTCAGCCAATAAGATTTCATAATTTCACGTTTAACGGCGGCCTTAACTTTTAACGAACCTTCTGTAAACCTGGGCCTGAAGTTGACAATTTGTACGTCACTGTTCTTAGGTCTACTTTGGCAGACCTGACCTGACCTGAGCTGACATAGAAAGACTTGATCGTGTTTATACGGAACACAAAATTTATTACACATTAGTGATTTTACAAACCATTCTATAGCCTGATGGTAATTTATATTGTGTCCATTTCTCTAAAGCTGCAGTTGCAGACTCCAAAGTTTGAATCTCCCTCAAGCGATATTGGGAGCAGGCTTTCCAGCAGTTATCAAATTCCTCAGCGGATAGATTATCAAATTTTAAGGCCCGAATACAATTTTCAGCATCTTCTTCTGGCTCTAAAAATAAGTTGGTAAAAAATGAAAACGACTCAATCAGTTTGCGATTCAGAACTAACCGAATACTCTAGTTGTAGCAGATTTTTTCTTTTTGCCGTAGTTTTAGATTCCACGAACTGAGAAACGGCTGACCTAAATCCACTTTTTAGATTTATATATTTATTATATAACTTTCCCTCTTTCCCGTTCGATAGTACTCCTAAAATGTATAACAATAGTTGTTTATGCTTTGAGTTTATTTATTTATGTTTTTATAACATACCTTTTTTCTGTTGGGAATCTTTCAAATATCTCTTGTTCCAACCTGTAGGAAATTTGTAAGGTCAGCGGTATGTTTTTATCATCAAAAATTGGGCGATCAACTTAATTAACGATTTTCTCTGATCATCGTTGAACTTTGAGGTTTGATCATAAAGTTTGGTCAAATTTTTCCTTTCTGAGTTTCATCTAAAATATCGCCCAATGTTATAATACTCTTAGAATTTTCATTAGAAGGTGTTGGTGTTCTGGATGGATACATTTCGAATCGTGATGTGGATGATGGTGACGTAGATGAAGAATAAATATGTGGGTTTTGATCAACTCTATTGGTCTCCATCATAAACGGTCTACCAATAGATGCCCTCCATTCTTCCAAATTATGTTCAAAAATAATTTGTGTCGCAAAATCGAAGTTCTTCAGGAGTCTTTCAATATGATGACGCTTTATTATTTTTAGAATATTTACAAATACTTTTTCAGCTACAAATATGAATTAGTAATTAAAAATAAAAATAATATAACGGAAACTAATTCATGAACACATACCTATGAGATGTTCAGCAATATGTTCCACATTCCAGTTTTTGAGTAAAGTTCTCAACTCGTCTGCGTTTGTATTTACCAATGTTGTTTCATTATCTAGATAAATGAGACCATTATCCTGTGCAAAAGACTGTGTTGCATAGTTGTTTTGCAACACCAATAACTGATAGCCATCTGTAGAGGAATCATATTCATGGGTTCCAACAGTAGAGGCCAAAGTGCTTGTTATGTAGCTTTGGGTAAGTATATTATTGGCATTATCCTGGGTTTCTTTGATAGTAGTTCCCTTATTAGAGTAACTTGGGTCGAGTATGTTGTTGTCTCCATTTACGTCATGAGTAAAACGGTCCATACTTCACCCTTCCTAATTGTTAACTATTTGAAACCAAATTGACGGATGAGACTAGTGTTTGTTAGGTTTGATATTTAGGATCTAGGATTTTTTCTATAAAGGTGTTTCTGCTACTGTATGCTTTTCAGAATTTACGTATTACTTCACAAAACTACAAATTAAGAAATAATCTAAAGAAATTTTAAATGCACACGAAGTCTTCCGTTCAAATTTACGGACTGATGTATAGAACGGCAAACGGCACCGGCGCAAACAGTGCAACATTCCGGCGAACGTGTAAAGGGTCACATACATGCTCAAGCTCATTCTTGTCAATCGTTTTTGACCGAATGGGGAAGAGTGTCGTTTAAAACTGTTCAGTTGTTCTAGCCGTAAAATCTTCAAAAGTACCTACATAATATAGTAAATGATATCAGAATATTCCTGCCTTGATAATAAATTAATCAAAAGGTATAAATTATAAATGTTACTTATCAAGATTTTGTTTATACAATATGCACGGTCAGTAGGTTTATTATTAGTAATCATATTCTGTCGACGTTCAGGCACGACACATATTTTGTTTATCTGCATAAATGTAAATATCAGCATGTATACAATAAATTAGTCTGAATAAAACTCTACATTACTGAACAGGTCCTCTGTCAGCTCATACAACATACAAAATGTTTGAGGTAAAATTAACTTAAATGAACATCTTTGCAAAACAACGTTCTCCAAAATATCTGGCGCTTCGGTTCGCATTTTTGATATATGAAATGAAATTGATTACCTATGTATAAATTAAAAAATTAAATTGACTTGTAATATTCTTTTTACTCTTAACATGCACTTGTTTCGACAGGTATTTAGCAAGTCTAGTGAAGGCCCAATAATATCACCGGCTGGTATTATCGCAAAGGGACCCAAGCTTCCAGGATCCACCTCGTATGCAAGATAATGGTTACTGTATTTGACTCTGTTTAGTTTCTGACAAAAAAAACTAATTGGGTTATTAATATCGTTCTGTAAAAAACTATTTCCAAAATTACGTAAAATTGAAAATCTTCCTTGAAAATAGCAATATAGTCTTTAATTTTATATTCGACACCTTTGAATATTGCGCGGCGATAGAATTTTACAAGGTTTTCGTTGCACAGTTTTAACTTACCTAAAATTAAGTTTGTGAAATTACTCTTGAATTGATAGATTTCATTTAAGTCATAACATCTATCAATCTTCTTATAAAACAATTGATAAGCAAATTTCAATTCATATTTTCTAGCTAAAGTCAGACACACATTTTTACGAGAAGTTGTGCAATGAGCATAAATTTTGAATGGTTTGTGTTTTGCCTCAAATTTGAAACACCAATAATTTCTAACGGGACCAGATTGACGGATGACTGTTGGATAATGCGTCAAATTATGAAATTTTGGTTTTAGAGTATCATTAAAAAGACGGGTGTAGTTACAATTATGAATGGAAATTTTGTTTCTACCAAGTTAATGTTTGTATTGTTAATTTCGAAACAAAGTAAGATATCAATAATTTCAATTAGATTTATAAAAAATTTCCATACTTCGTCATCATCAGGCACTAGATCTGCAATCATAAGTGGAAGAAACATTATAAACGTCATCATTTGGCGAGCTGACATTTTTAAATGTTTATTCTTCAAATGGTTGATATGTATTTCGCCAGAAATATTTTGAATTTCTTTAGATCCGTAATTGAAATTTTGTTTCCTACGGTTTAGAGTATCTAAATCGAAGTATTTAGCAACTGTCGTAAAATAATTAATAATATGACATAGGTCATAATGACAAATCCCTTCAAATACATCGTGCATTAGATCAACGTAATAATTTTCTACTACGTGAAAAGATGGTATTTTATTAAGAATCGATTTATTAATAATTCCCGAAGATTGTGCATCTCTGCTTTGAATATCAATATCATAATTTTGAATACTTCTTAGTAATGAAGCATCTTCTCTAGTAGCTGTTTGGCTTGCTTGTTTAGTTATTTTGCATAGTCTACAGAACGCTTTACTATTGAATGATTTTACAAAATCAAAAATGAATTCAATGCTAAATTATCTCCCAAAACCAAACCTAATAAAAATGAACCCGGATCGTGTCACCGTTTGTTTCAATTTCAATTCCATCTTCCTCGAGTTCTTTTAATTGTTGAACTAATACTTGGAAACATTTTTCATTTCCAAATTCTTTTACATCATTTGCCTTTATAATTCCCGCAAGAAAAATATTTTCCAATTTTGATTGCTCTACTGGAAAACAAGGAAATGAGTAATAGACATTGCAAACAGCATGTTTTTGAACGAGAACCTAAAGGGTTATTTATCTCGAAGTCATCCAGATATAAAAAATATGGAATTAATACTTTACTGGGGTGGAACAATAAGGTTTTCTTTTTCCATAGCTCCCTTGAATAAAATTTTTATATGTATTACTCTTTTCTATAGTTTTCATATGCTCTAACATTCTAGCTAAGAGATTTTCTTTCTCAAAAATCTTTCTAAATTGAAACTTAATAGGCATCAAAATCCCTGATACTGTTTTTTCGTCGTAGGTAACTTCACCTTTAGAATGAACAACATCTATTTTACAATCAATTGTAAATTCTTGTATGTTTTCAGCGAAACTTCCTTTTTAACCATTTAGTTAATTGATGATCTGTTTTTACATGTTTAAACGGATCGCGACAAGCAGAAATCAGAGCACAAAATTCCGTTAGTATCTCTTCATTTACGAGTTTGGAATGAGCAAAAGATGCAAACATGTTTAACATGGGTTCTATTAAACCTTGATTAATTTCATTTTGAATTGCAAAAATATCTGCTTTAGTGAAATTATCGTTATTATGCATTGTTAAAACAAATCCTGTTATATGCTCTAAAATTTTGTGAATAGCAGTTTCCTTTTCGAATTTCAAAGAATGTTTTGTTTTTGTTGACAGACTAGAACATCTAAAGGCTTTACTGTGTCGTCAGCACCATTAACACACGTTAATAATATAGAGGATTTTCAGACTGTAGATTCTTATGCGCCAATAAAACGTCATTAGTTACTGAATTAATTTTATTATTTGCATTTTCAGCATTGCGATCTGAATCAGATAAATTAGTATTATTGTCGCTAATACTAATTACTGCTGCACTGGAATTGTTTTCCTTCCAACATGTTTGCGATTAACATGTTTTTGAAACTGCCTAGGTTTTTGAAAAGCGATAACAGTTATCTTCAGTGCATTTCACTGTCGAATTTGAATTAAAATCATGAGCTCTTTTAAAATGTGAAATAAGTAAATCTGCCGTATTAAAACTGTGATTGCATACAAAGCATAACATTTTAGAAATAAATGGGAGTAGAAGAAAAGGAAGATGTTATTAAAGATCTTGTACTTGAATTACCTACAAGGATGTTAGATAATATAAATAAATAATATAAAATACTCACCTAACTTACTGTTTCAACACTTTTCTTTGGATTAAAATGTATCAATAATACTCAACACCAAAACTTATCACTTTACTGCAGACAGTTGGATATGTTGAATGCGTATGAGTCGCATTTTCCAGAGCTATAACTACTATTTTAATAAATCTGTTCACAAAAGTAATGTATCCGTATATTGAATGAATGTAATCTTCAAGTTGTATACAAAATTGATGAATTCGTAAATTGATTCAATGTATTCCTGTATGTGTATATCCTTTGTTACCATCTACATTTTATTTGTGATTTGAATGTCTTAGTACATTAATTTAATGTATTACCTTATTAATAATAAGCACGAATATGTTTCACTGGCGCAATGAACCTTATTTATTAAAATCATGTATTCGTTTTATTAAACTAACATCGCATTATGTATACAATAAACAAAAGCTTATTAATTTAATAAATTTGAATTATCGTCTCTAATACCGTGTATACATAAAATAAAAGTGGTTTGTTTATTAAAAATGTGTTCAGCGTTAATTAAGTTTATAAATAAGTTTCAATTCAATAAAGTGTGTACATCAATTTTATTTCATCCAATTACATAGTATTAATGTATAAGATTTCATTGTATTGATGAATTACATTTAATATAGCACAATACGTACACTAGGAACGATAGGA